>JAUIMM010000566.1:5135000-5625000 GCA_031769625.1 Taudactylus pleione | reverse complement strand
GATGTGTGGGTTGTGTGAAGGAGGGCAAGGAAGGTTGAGGGAGGGGGGCCCCCAGAGATATCAGTGTAACGGGCCCCAAGAATTCTGTTGCCGGCCCTGGTAGTGGATAAAGGAGGGAGACTTGGCTATAGATGGAAGCAGTGTTCAAGATGCAGTAGTGTAGACAGGATTTGTCAGTCCTTGTGGTAAAGGTTGCAGTGCTTAGTTTAACATATAGTATTTGGAAAGTGGATTCTGTGTGAAAACAGTAAGGAAAGCCATAAAATGCGTCACAAAGAGAACGGGAGATTACACAGACCACAACATACTCTGTCAGGGTAATAAGATTCTTTACTAAGCTTTAACCTGATAAGTGGCAGCATGAACAATCCATGTCATAAATCTAATACAGGAAAACATAAAAGTTATTCAAAGAGGCCCATAAAATGTCAACCTTATTTCGCCTTATATGGCCAATAATGAAAAAATATACAATCTGACAGAGATCTTGTAGTAATAACTTCAGTCACCCAAAAGCTGCAGCCTTGTTCCGTATTTTGTAGTTCTTAGTCATAGCTCAAATTATTTATTATATATTACCAGTTATTTATATAGCATACACATTCTGCAGTGCTTTCCAGAGAATATACACAGTTTATAAAAGGGGGAATATAATCACTCATCTAAAACAATTAGTCCATTGTGTATATCACACTACAGGGTTAAACAAAATAAATAGGGAAAGAAAAAAAAACTCCCATCATATTTAACTGAGTACATTTATATCATACTTGCCTACTTCTAAAAACTAGTTTCAGGGAGATTATAGACTAGCAGGATCCGCAGAGTGATGCCGGGGGAGGGGGGGGGGCATCGAGGGGGCGTGGCCAGCTCCAAACAAAGGGCGTGTCTAGCTTCACTTAAGGGTATCTATTCCCACTAAGGGGGTGTACTGCAGTGGCAGGTGAGCCCTGCTTGTGAGAGAACTCACAATTTAATGGGAAACAGAACTGGCACAGTGAGGAAACCAGGAGGATCTCATCACTTTCCGGGGTAGCGGGAGCTCCCATCATGAAACGGGAGGCACCTGCGGAAATTGGGGGTGGTAGGCAAGTCTGATTTTTGTATTGTATACAATGGAAAACCCCTTTGCTGATTGTTTACCCAAACCCATGCTGAGCCCATGTTTTCTACATTTGCACTTGCAACATTCCAACATCAATATCAGTATTTGTCCAAACAAATAATCAAGACCATCGCGACCATCTGGCTTGCGACGAGGACCTGCGGTAGGGTCTCGGTGACCGCAAGCTCTGGAGTGACTTTGGCTCTATCACTTGTCCCTTAGTTTAGCCAGCCAGCCAGCTCGCTGCAGCCTTTGGCATATATTGGTAAAAAAGTGAAAATAATATTGTGAGCTATGAGGTGGTCACAATTGACTGGATATTACTGTTATTGAGGTTAATAATACTATAGGAACAAAAGCAGGCCCAAGTTACGTGATTTTAGCTAAAACTAAAACCAAAACATGATAATGAATTAGAACGAAAACCAAAAGGGTCAGCGTAGTTCTCAATTTCTAACTCATCAAATTAAATGTAACTGGAATGGCCAAAAATAAAGTTTTTAATTGAAATTTTAAGAAAGCAAACTAAAAACAAAATATATTATTTATTTTAGAAAACTAGAAAACCTACAGCATTAAGGGCTCTATTCAACATGTTAATTATCTGGGTCCAAACGGTTCCTACTTGACGTGAGTGCCAGAGCCCAATTCATCATTGCTCCAGTGTGGAGCTAACTGATCCAATAATCAGCTGTCTCCACAAGTTTTTTCACTGCTCCATTTCCTATAGGTCGCGCATGCGCACAAGACGCCGACGTCCGGTGGAAGGAGCCAGACAGGGGTGGATGGATCCAAACGGATCCCTTTTCACGACCCAGGATTCCTTCCTATAGGGAAGGAGCAGGTAGCTGGAGCACTCGCCATCTGAAGATGGTGAATGCTCCCGCAATCAAGCTCCGAAAATATTTTCAGAGCTTGATGAATTCTGCCCCCAACCTAGTGTATGGGGACAATGGGCCATTCCGGTAAGCAGGAGATATCTGTGACATCTCCAACTTTACCCTCTTGATGAATGTCCTAAAAACGTAATTTCTACAATTGCAGGAGAAAATGTTCATTTTCACTTGCTTTTGTAGAAATTCAGTGATGATGAATCGAGCCCTAAATGAGGGGACCTCTTTTTTTATATTTGTCACAAGATGGGGAAATCTTCGCATTAGATGCCTTCATTTGTGGAAATTTTATATTTTGCATACTGTTTTAATTATTGTCTTATGATCAGGAAATCACTACTAAGGTGCATACGTAATGCCCTACCAATATATAGAAAACAAAATGTGTCTATAGAACAAAGTGATATTGGGGGAGATAAAGTGATGAAGTACCAACTAGTCAGCTTGTCATTTTTATAGCATGTTGGTACTTAGGGCCTCATTTAGAGGCGGTCGGAGGATGCAAGCGGTCGCTCAGAAATTGGGCGGCCGCTTGCATCCTGACCGGCCGCCTCTGTTTCGGTCGTTAGGCTGTGGGTTAACACCCACAGCTCTAACGACTGCTAGGGTGATGGTCGCGATGGTCATTGACCATCGTGACCATCGGGGCTTACGACGAGACCCTCTGTCAGAGCCGGAAGCTCTCCACTGACATCACTAGCGATGTCAGTGGGGCCTCCCCCAAACGGTAGGCGTTTGGGCTGCCACCCCCCCGGCCCGCCTTCCAAACGGGGCGAGCTGTCAATCAACATCGACAGCTTGCCCCCTTTGGAAAGAGACCCGCTACGATGGGCGCTGTCGGTCGTAGCGGGTCTCACGCATGCGCACGAAGGAGCCGGCTCCCTCGTGCGCATGCGCAGTAGACAAACATCGAGGTGGCCGTGCGGTCGTAGACCGTACGGCCGCCTCTGAATAAAACCCTTAATCTCTCTCCAGGTTATCTCTCTCCAAGATTTGAAAAACATCCGCCTTTGCAAGGTGATCATAGTTGCTAATGGCCATACACACAAAGAAAACCACGCTACTGCTGGTAATGATGGAGATTGTATAGAATATAATAAATGTGCTTGATTGGTCCTAATAAAAGAGATTTCTCTGAATCACAAATACATATTTATTAAAACAAATAAATATATAAATGAATAAATAAATAAAATAAACAGTAAAAAATATATTAATATATATTTATCAATAACTCCAGCATAGTGCTATAGTTGAAATTTCTAGTAATAGATCCAATATTGGAATATCAAACTCAGGTCAGCAAGTGTCAAATCAATAGATATTGAGGGGCCTATTCATCAAACGATAAATGGATCAGTAAACATTTAAGCTACCGGGCCATTCATCACCAGGGGTCCGATAGGATCCACTTGGTATTCAGCAAACCTCAGGTCACGAATGCGTAGCTGGGCTGACGGGGAGGAGGTAAGTAATGCAGCCATCTGTAGCTGCGATACTAACCGAGGGGACAGCTGCTTTTCGGAGCAGTTGTCCCCTAACCGAAGCTTTGATGGACTGCTCCAGTGTCACGTTTCCCCTGCTGCGAGTTGGATACTTAAGTATCCCTCGCATCAAGTTCAATAGTTCATCATCGGAGACCATACGGCCTTCAATGATGAATAGGCCCCATAGTCTCGGCTTGAGTTGGGATTTGTGCAAAAGAAATACATTAATATTATCACCAGTTGTCACTGTGATATATTATAGCAGAGATTATGCAATTTTTGTTTCCTTCAAATGAGGGGATACACTCTCTGCATGTCCAAAGCAGCAAAACAACTCGATCTGCAAGCGGTGCTATGCATTACCATCAGTAGCACAGTTTTCTTTGTGTGTATGGTCTTTTCTAATTTGTAGTATTACATTAGCATCTGACATTAAATCCTGCTGCACTGCTTAAATCAAAACAATTGTATTTGTATATATTTTGACGTATTATTAAGTGTGGATTATCTCGCTGTAGTTCTTGAGCGCCAGGTGTGGACTGAAGTTGTCAGTATAACTGGTGAATTCCAGTCTATAGACACATTTTTTTCAGAGTGAATAGCTGCTAATGGGCCTCATCATTTGAAAGAGGCGACTTCTGTCTTTCAGATCTAGTGCCCCCACAGATACAGGCACAATTATGTTGGTGACATGGCACTTACTGCCCGATTCAGACCCGCTCGCTAGGAAGCGGACGCACGCAGGCTGCCGATGTTTGCATTGTGC
Organism: Taudactylus pleione; assembly: GCA_031769625.1. Lineage (NCBI taxonomy): Eukaryota > Metazoa > Chordata > Amphibia > Anura > Myobatrachidae > Taudactylus > Taudactylus pleione. The sequence goes on along the minus strand of JAUIMM010000566.1, from coordinate 5,620,749 downwards.
GCATGCGCATGCATCGCGAACCAGTCCAAGTGATCAGGCGCTGCAAATATATATATATATTTTTTTTTTTTCCTAAGGGGGCATAGCCACGCCTCCCACGTTCAGGCCACGGCCTATTCACCTGGGCCCGGCGCGGCTGTCGGCAGCCCTGCGTGTGCTAATGCCTTGCCATGTGATCGCCTGCCTTTCTGTTCGTTAGCCGGATTTGCATACGCATAGTACGAGCGTACGCATATAGCGAACGGGTCTGAATCAAGCCCTCCCTTCCATATATGGAAAAAGTAAGTTTTCTGTAGTGTATAATATTGTCTGGTGATCACAGGTCTACGATATCTTGTAGTGGGGCTGGGGCCACTTCATTTGAAACAGGAGGACTCCCTTCTTTTAAATATGGGTGCCCCTTAATTATAGGAAACCAGCTGGGGAAGATATTCCCCCATCACTGGATTATGTTATATTTTAATCTGTAATGTAGAGGTTAATAAAAGATTGTTCTCATTACTGCAAAAGCTGAGATGAAGGAGATAGGGGGCCATAAAACTCCCACCCCCTCAATCTAGTTGCATCATTTTTTTCCCAGCAGGACCCCGTCCCCCCCTCCCCCCACCCCAGCACTGTGCACATAAATTGTTGCTTTTTAAAACAGCCCTCCATTCTGCGGACAACAAGTGTGACTTTTCTACCGCCTTGAGTACTGCAACCTTCTCCAGAGTTGCCTACCCTCCCGATTTTAGCGGGAGGCTCCCAGTTTTTAATGAAGCCTCCCGCTCCCCCGCAAAGTGTACTTCAACTCCTGGTTTTTCAAAGCCATTGGACTGCACATGTGCGATTCCGGAAATGTCGGGGGCAGGGCCTGTGGGGGATGTCACAATGCGTGACGCCATGTTACTTAAAGTCAGCAGTACGCACACAGAGTGTGCTTGGGGGCGACAGAGGGCGGAGCTTGGTAGCAGCGCTGCACTGATTGGGACAGCAGCGCAGGTGTTGGGCATCTGCGAGCAGCCGCATGGAGTCTCAGACCACACACCACAGTGTCTGGCTCCAGCGTCATTGGCCGTTGCAGCGGATCCCTCTCCTACCTACACTTGGGAGCTGTGGGGACTGAGACATGAGGGTGGAGGTGTCCTGTTGGACCTGACCCGGAGCAGAGAGAAGCTCTGGTCTGGCGGAGAGAGCACTGTTCAGTGGTGCCCGGGTCTGGGAGCTCGATGGAGAGGCTGGAGGAGAAGTGCCCGGTCCAAAAGTGAGTAGTGCACTAACCTGTGTGTGTGTGTGTGTAGGGCATCTAGTAATGTGAATGTGGCAGGGCAGAGATATTTTAATGTCAGTGGGGGAGCTAGGGTCTCAGTTTATAGGTATATATACGCCCATAGGTTGAGCTAGACACGCCCTTCAGGCCAGACGGGCCACGCCCCCTCAACTGCTTGCCGTGCTGCTGCCATCTGCAATCTCCCTGAAAGTATTTTTCAAAAGTAGGCAAGTATGACCTTCTCCAATCTTGCATCCCCTTCACACATCTATTCCCGCTTCAATCCATTCTAAAAGTTGTAACATTACTGACCTCTTGCTGTTCCTGATCTGAACTTCCACTTTGCAAATGCCTACCCTGGCTCTCATTGTCATCCAAAATCCAGTTCAAATGATAGATCCTTACCTACTATCACCCAGTCAACTAGCTAGAAGAATTGTGATAGTTAATTTAGCATTTGCCCAGACAGTGTCGACTCTGCAAGGGGCTATGAGCTCCTCTGCAGCAAGTCATTGCCCTCTTACTGTCCCCTTAATGTGGCTAGCTGGGAGGGTAGATGGTAATGTGGCAGGGTACATATTTGGATAACTAGAGAATGAGCACTCATAGCAAAAGTCAGGGTCACACACAGAAATTTGTAAACAATATTTCAGTTTTTTCAGACTAATTGTTTACATCCCATTTTTCCCACCACAGAATTTGGAAACAATTATGATCAAATAAATATATGGTGGTTCTGTTATACTCTAGAGCTTTGTCCTATGCACATATGCATTTTGGTTATCAGATAAACTTAACTTAATTTGCAGATGTTATTTGTTCCATAAGCTTTTCTACAGGAAGTAGCCTACCCTTCTGGAATTCCCGGGAGACTTGCAGAATTGCAAGAACTGCTGAACTCCAGGGAAGGTACATAGGCTTACCTCCCGGATAGAGGTGGCTGCTGTAGTGGCAGTGGTTTTCTGTAGTGGCAGTGACTGGAGAGCGTCTGCATGTTACCTGCACTGAGTTCAGTTGGGCAGTTATGAAACTTTAAACAGCCCCCAGGATTGTTCATATTATATTGTGAATTATGCTGGTTACCTTTTGGTGGTTTCAGTTCTTACAGGACTCGCAACCTGAACTTATTGAAATCAAGCAGCAGCTCAGGGAGCTATCACAACTCACACGTTTCTGCTGTGATTAGCTGGGCAGTTCATCATTCGGAACTGTCTGTGAATCATAGCTGAGATTGTCAAATATATACGGCACTTTTAATCTGATTATCAAAGCATATGATGTATTGTTATTTTCAACCAATGCATGAATACTTTTAATTTGTGCTTCCGACTAATATTAGGTAAATTGTTTTAATGTTAATGATAATCACAAACTCATTGGTGTTTTATGACCTATAAAACATCCTCCAACAACCTTAAATCACAATGATTTCATCCTTGGGAGCGAGGTGGGTGTCATGGAGATCTGCAGAGGCATGAAACAGTGAGCGGTGCCAAGGTCAGTTTGGAGATTCTAGTCTGCAAGAGTGGGTGTCACAAAACATCTTGTAATGGGGAAAAATAATATTTTCCTGCACTTTCCTTTGTTGTGGTTTTTGATCTCTTCTACCAGTTTCTAACCTGAAAATGACATGTACTGTAATTGTTGTCTCTGGGTTTTCCTGAGTGGGATAACAGAGGTCTGTAATGGTGGGGAGCTGGGACTGGAAAAATTGGGGCACAGTGTTCTATAGGGGCAGAGAACAGTGACTGGTGGAAGTGAGGCATGGAGTTGTGTAGGCAGGGCCACCATCAGGGGGGGACTGCCGGGAGTCCTGGGCCAGGCCTCTGGCTGAACGCTACTACAGCCACTGCAGAGCCTGCAGCCTGAACTACCCCCTTGAAGAGAAGAAACGGGACCCAGCCACCGCTGCTACTGCCCCGCCGACCAGGTCCCCGTTAGTAAATGGATGGATGGGAGGGAGCTGAAGCAGGCAGCAAGGGCCTGCTCGGGCCGCTCCTCCTCCAATTTACATGATGACAGTGACAGACTCCACAACAATAAAGCTTGTTTTGCAGTCAGCTTGCGTGACGTCATGAGGTCACGGCTCGCCGCTGGAGGACAAGGTCGATGTCGGGGGACCTGTGGATCGAGAGGAACAGCCGCGTCTGCTGTGCTGGTAGAAGAAGCAGGATCCTTCTTAATGGAAATAAGGTAAGTGTGAAAAATGGCTGGGCAGCAGGGCGCACAGACTAGATTTAATAACGGGAGGTGGGGGGAGTGAAGTGATGGAAAAAAAAGGCTGCACAGAAACTGTATCTAATAACTGGAGGGGGGGGGCTGCCTATTTTGTCAGTCCCAGGCCCCAAATTTTCTGATGGCAGCCCTGTGTGTAGGGGCAGGGAGCAGTGACTGGAGGAAGTGGGGCACAATGTTCTATAGGGGCAGAGAGCAGTGACTGAAGGAAGTGGGGCACAGAGGTATGTAAGGGTAAAGACCAGTGACTGGAGGAAGTGGGGCACAATGTTCTATAGGGGCAGATAGCAGTGACTGAAGGAAGTGGGGCACAGAGGTATGTAAGGACAAGGACCAGTGACTGGTGGAAGTGGTGCATAGAGTTCTGTAGGACAGGAAGCAGTCACTGGAGGAAGTGAGGCATAGAGTTGTGTAGGGGCAGGGAGCAGTGACTGGAGAAAATACGACACAGTGTTCTGTGGGGTATCGACCAGTGACTGGAAGAAGTGGGGTATGGAGTTGTGTAGGAGCAGGGAGCAGTGACTGAAGGAAATGGGACACAGTGTTCTGTAGGGGCAGAGAGCAGTGACTGGAGGGAGAGGGGAATAGAGTTGTGTAGGGGCAGAGAGCAGTGACTGGAGGGAGAGGGGCATAGAGTTGTGTAGGGGCAGAGAGCAGTGACTGGAGGGAGAGGGGCATGGAGTTCTGTAGTGGTGTGCAGTAATTGGTGGAAAGGTAGTGATAAGTGTTTTTAGGGGGAAATAACTGTTGGAAGTGGGCCAGGGAATTCTGTAGAGGGGGATTTTCTAGTGGAAGTGGGGGTAATGAGTTTTGAAAAGGAAAGTCATTGCCTGTTAGAAGTGGGTCGAGAAGTTCTAAGAGAGACCAGCAGTGCTTAGTAGAAGTGACGTAAACTCATTCTTTTTACATAATTAATTTTTATAATCATTTAGAAGTCCATAATGTACAGTATTACTGTTTTATCCTTTTTTCAACACAATACAATGTTCATCAGAAAGAGATAGCTTTTTTGCTTTGCTCTATTTATTGACCCCATTATCACAAGTAATTGTTCCAAACATGCTTCTGGATGGGAGACCTTATTATTTATTATGCAGTGCATTAGTAATTTCACAGTTGCCGTGCTACTTGTTTGGTGCCAGTGTCACTATAACTTTGCCAGTGAAATAAAACTAATCCACTATACAGCTTATGGCAGCATGCAAACCCCATTTGTGGCATGCTGCACACTGTAAAATAGGTTTCACCTGATGTTGTGGGACAGCTGGAGCCAAACACACCCCTTGGGTAGAGCACAAAATGCCCTTTTGGCAAAGTACCTATGTGCTGCTTGTACAATCTCCCTGAAATGTTTTTTTTTTATAAAAGGATGTTGTGCATACATATTTCTTTGTATCGTCAGTTTCACACCTGAGTGAATCACATTATGCTGTGACTGTCACTACGCATACTGTCTGTGCTTCAATTCTAGCTACTGGTCACGACTCCTGTCTAGTGTACGTCTCTGCTGCACTCTGGGAGAACACATTACATTCTCTCTGACGTCTGCAACAATTGTACGTGAGGGTTTTGCCGGATGGAGTGTCTCCCTACAGGGTGAACTTAATTAGTCTGAAATGTCAGACAGAAATAGTGCATATAAATTTAAGTTACCTGGAGTGCAAGAGAAGCGCCAGGAAAACCTGGTAACCTTTTAGTTCGATTAATCCTCTTTCCTTTCTGATAGGATTTAATATGATGTGTTGTAACATTTGTGAAAAATAAAAGGTTTGTTGACATTGTTTAATCCCCTTTATGGGGTAATTCAATATATTGCACTGTAATGTAACATACTGAAGCTGTTTTTCTTTTCTAAACCTTTGACACATAACTGTTCTTTTACAGTAGTTTTATGTCTTATTTATTCTGAGTTTACTGTTCTATTTTTAGTATGTAAAATGCTGCACTGCATAAAATCTTGGGGTTTATTCACTAAGCATCGGGTTCTAAAACTCGGCATTTCAGATAGTGTTTATGCCCGTTATTTAAAAGGGCAATGGTGTGTGTTGCTAGTAAAATCATTGCCCTTTTAAATTTCGGGCATAGACACGATTGGAAGTGCCAAATTTTAGAACACGACGCTTAGTAAATGAACCCCTGAGTGCTTTAAAAACATTAGATATTAAAATGATATCTGCTACTCCTATTTCTGTAGCAATGTGTTGTACTCCATGAAATATAACATGATTGAATGAAATCATGAAGTTGCTGTATAGAATAAGAAAATTCCTGAATTGCGTAAGACTCCTAGATGAGCAGGCAATTATCCAGCAAGGTGGGCGAGGATGTGCTGTGTAGATGTAACCCCTGACAGGGTTAACTAAGTAACTGTTCCTGGTTTTACTGCATTTTCTATTATAATATAAGTACTGTATTATTTAATCATATAGGTTTATTTATTTAATTATCTGCATGAAATGTGTTCATAAGTACAGTGGGGTCTATCCATAGAGCAGTGAAATGCCCTGTTTAGCAGACAACAGGGCTTGTCACCGCTTTCGTCAATTCATACAGTGGGTTACCGTGGAGAAGGTTTTTCCTTCTCCGGTGGCACCCCCGATTCGTGTATGAATTGCATCATACTTTTGTATGGTGAGTGTGAATCATAGAGGAATGGAAGGCTCAGCTTTCTGTTACTCTGCTGTGTACAGATTTGCCATGTCAGGATGGTGTAATCTGTACTGCGAGATGAAAAGAACAGGGAAGTTGAATATTTCACTGCTCTCTCTCCCCGGCACCCTGCATTGGCTCCGCTCTGTGTAGCCCAGCATCCTTTGCAGCAGGTCTGACGTATGGTTCACCAAGAACTGGCATGCGGGGAATGCTTGCTGGTACCTCAAGTTCTCCTGTAAAAGACTATATTATTTAATCTATTTTTGACATAATCAACCCTGAGTGGTGGGTTCTGGGGTAGCCACAGGCTATCAGCTCAGGCCTGGGGTGCCCTGGAGAGGGGGAACCCCTTTATTGGGGGGGTCTGCACCTCCCCAGGGATCCCCGTGTGGGGTGATAATGCTTTTGGCCAGGGAACCCCTGAAATGGGTCCCATGGGTGTGGCATTACACCCCCACTAGAAAGAGTCCGGTGCTGGTTGTGGATAATACAGGTGGCACCCTACTCATTTTGTCCACAGTATTTCCACAACCATGACTGGCTCACTGAGCCTGGTGCTAGTTGCTGAAAATACAGGGAACTCCTATGTCTTTCCCCCCCTGTATTTTGACAATCTGGACTGTCTCAGAAAAGCCTGGTGCTGGTTAGGGTTGTAACCCACATAATTTTTTTTTCACTGATCACTGAAAGTCGCATTACAAGGTGCAAATTTACCGGCAATTTAACTTGCATGCATGCGCATACGGGTCAATCTGGGACACTTTAATTTGCATTACATTTGCAAGTTTCAGGACAAACTAGCACCTTCCAAATGTGTGGGAAAGTCAGGGGTTGTCCCGTGCTAAAAACTTGCACCCTATTATTTTTGGCCCTATATACAGTATCAGATTTTCATTCAGGCTTAATCAACTTGTGGAAAGGTGTTGAGTAAGCTCTAAACTGCTTTCAAAATAGCTACAATTCAGTTTTATATAACAATGTGCGGGTTCGGATTCCTGGAATCCGAACACACCCGAACTTATGGATTCCAAGTCAAACAGGGCCGGGGCCCAGATCTTCCTGCTATAAATGGGTGCCACCCATCTTATACCAGGGGCGCTGTGAGGCAGTTTGTTATATGTTCAGGCACAGTTAAAAAAAATTTATATAAAACTTGTGTGTTAAAAAATATAATGTCATCATTATGGTGCCACCTGGCTTATACTAGGGGCACTGTGAGACAGTTTCTTGTGTGGGTTCAGGCACAGTTAAGTTTTATAAATAAAAAGTTTGTGTGTTAAAAAATATAAAGTCATTATTAGGGTGACACCCGGCTTATGCTAGGGGCGCTGTGAGTATATATGGTCGATAGAAGAGCAGGAGCAGCAGCCCAGTACTAGTGCTGCGGCTGCTGCCAGCAGTCATGTTAGAACTTCAACATCAACTAAAGATGGTCCATGGGAAATAAAGTTTAAGAGAGGACACCTGAAATCTAAATTATATTTCACAATGTTAAAGAAAATATCACCTTTAATAATAAAGGGAAAATTTTACTGCCAAGAAATGTAAAAAAGTCCAACAATGACATCTCTACCGTGACTCAATCTGATACACTGCACATCAATAGAATAGTGGAGGATTATTTTAATAACAATGAACAAATTAGCATGTCACACAGTCCTTTTGCTTACTTGGAGAAAAAAAGGCAATTTGGAGCCCCTTGTACAAATTAGCTTTGGTGTACATTAAGCTGCCCACCCTCCAGTGTGTACTATGAGTGTTTACCACAGCCGAGAATTTTGTGAGCGATTGGCATAGGAGGCTACTTCTCAAAAGGAGGAAAAACTCATGTTCATAAAAAAGAACTGCAAATTCTATAAGGAAAACCTTTGCCACCAATTGCAACAAAGTACAAAGACTTCTGTAATGGTGGATTCCAGTGGGATGAGCTAATATTGTGTGATGATGCATCTTTTGCTGCAGTTGTGGCTGCAACTTTATCCTAATACCACTACAATGCCCTTCCCTGGTGTACATCCATGCATCCAAATGAGCAAGTACTAAGATGCCCACTGTCAGCGTCTACTTTTACTGCAATCATGCTTTGTGTGTCTTTAGACACCACCATCAGTTGCACCATTGAAACATTCACCAGCTCTATGTTAGGTGCAGATCATCTGTCTGAGTATGGCCTCCAATGTGAGCAATTAATTGTCTCTATAAGCAAACACTTTCAGCAACATGCCCATACTACGTTACATCTGCATTTGATTAGCCAACCCCCTGTAATCGCCTAGGAATGCCCAACATATTTCTAATACACCTTAGCCCCCACAAGAAAAAACACACACATTGGCCCCAACGGGACAAAATAACAAAAACATTCCTCCACAGGAAAAAAAAGCACTCTGGCTCCCACAGGAAAATAAAAAGACACATTAGGATCCATAGAAAAAAACAAACAAATACATTGGTCCCCACAGGAAAAAATAAAACTCATTGGCCCTCGATAGGAAAAAAACAACATATTGGCCCCTTACAGGAAAAAAAACACATTGGCCCCCACAACAAAAAAATAACACAGATTGGCCCCCACATGAAAAAACACACACATTGGCCCAACGAAGCAAAATAACAAAAAACATTTCTCCACAGGAAAAAAAAAGCACTTTGACTCCCACAGGAAAATAATAACACACATTGGCAGACACAGGAAAAAAAACACAGGGGTGGTTGGGATATCCCCGGGCTATCAGCCCAGGCCAGGGGTGCCCTAGAGAGGGGGACGCCTTTATTGGAGGGGTTCCCAACTCCCCAGGGATCCCTGATCTGGGCTGATTAGTGGTCAGGGCTGATGCTGTGGCTGGGGGGCCCGGTGAAAGGGCACCCCTGGCTGTGGCATCAGTCCCCCATTAGAAAGGGTCCAGGGCTGGTTTTAAATATACGGGGAATCTCACGCCAATTTTTTTCTCCATATATTTAAAACCAGCTCTGTCCCTGCTGCCTGATGCTGGTTCTTAAATTACAGTGGAACCCAGCACATTTTTTCCCCTGTAATGTTAAGAACCAGGACTGACTGGCAAGTCCGGGGCTGGTTAGTGTTTTGGAGGGGGACCTCACGTCATTTTTTTGTTACAATTAACCCATTTATTACATGTACAACACAAGCAGCTTACACATATCTCACTGATATGTGCAGGCTGCTTGCTAGGGAGAGTGGTGCTGAGAGAAATCATTGCAATCTCAGGTGATATAACTCACTCGAGCTTGCTTTAAAATCACCCGAGAATCTCGATCTACATCACCATCGGCAAACTTGTTCTTCTACAAATCGCCTGTTGGTAAATTTGGTAAAAAAAAGTGAAAAAATCACCCGAGTTCAGGCAAGTTATGCCGAGATGAATCACTTTGAAAATCGGGTCAATCCCGATTCTTAGTAAATTTACCCCTTAGAGTTAAGCTGGCCACACACTAGACCAACTTTCATCCAACCATCTAGTTGGCTGGTTGGAATGAAAATCTGGTAATGTATGAGAGTAAATGATCAGCAGTTTGCTCCTAAATGCCAGAAAAGAGATGAAAATGGTCGTTCAGACAAGTTTGTTAAATGTTTGATCTAAACAATTTGTTCAAACAACAGTTTTTGTCCATTTTCCGGCATTTGGGAGCAAATTGTTGATTGTCATTTGCTTTCATACCTTACCAGCTTTTCATTCCAAAAAATCAATTAGTTGGCTGGTTGAACAGATAATCTTTAGAAGTGGGGTCATCTTTAGAATGGAGGTCAGAGAAAGTCAGAATACTGATGGAATACTACAATTATTATAAAATGTTTGATTACATGAATACACAGATAAATGTAAAATCTAAGGGAATAGGTAATAGGAATATACACTGTATATACTGGTTAGGAATAGTAACATTGTTGAACTTTATACTAAGTAGGTGTGTAAGTTTTGATAGGAGATTGTATTTATTTTGATCTAATTGTATTTATTATGGATAATTGAACACTGTTATATAATTGTGGGCTTATTTTGTTACAATATGAGGAAGCATTATAAATTACTATATTACCACGAGTAAATATTTTCACTTAGAAAGATTTGATTGAAATGGTAATAAGTGCGATTTGTTTTTCTTTATGGATAATTGAATATTGCTGTATTGTTAGAGGATCACATTGTTATAAAATGAGGAAAGGCTATAGATCACTATATTATCACGGTAAAACACCTCTATATAGTAAATAGGGTGGAGCTGGAAATAACTATGCATGGTCACTAAATGGGATTAGGGAAAAGATAAGTAGGACAAAAATATTTTTAAGATATGCAATGTTTAGAATTGTGGGGTATGTTGTTGTTAGATATTCTCACAAGTGGTTACCAAAAGAAGGCCCCCTTTGTCCCAGGCTGAAGGACGGGAGGCAATATTTAGTGGTGCAAACAAGGAGAGAAGAAGAAAAGGGAGGAAAATTGAAAATGAGTGGAAGCAAGATTTAAGTCATAAAAGGATTAATATTGTGTCCGAAAGTGGTATTTGTCATCTGAGACGAATGTGTGGAGAAAGGAATATTAGGAAATACCGTCTGTGTGTGGGGATAGGATAGGATTGGATAGAATATGCTGCCAAAGGCAATGGCAATTTTGTAAAATATTTAGCTCGGATAAGATGAACCCTCAGGTAACAAGATGGATAAAGGGGGATTATTAAGGGAATTTTATACCAATTATAAATGTTTGATATTACGATTATACAGATAAATGATAAAATTAGGAAGATAAGTGAGGCGTGTGTTGTTTTTAGTTATTCTCTCAAGTGGTTACAAATAGATGATCCTTTTTGTCCCTGGCCGAAAGACTGGGGGCAATATTTAGCGATGATAGAAAGGGAAAGGAAAAGGAAATGGAGGAAATCTGAAAAGGAGGTGAAGCAAGATCTGAGACAATTGTGCAGAAAAATAGATATTTGGAATACTGGGGAATGTTGGTTAACAAACCATTCATTTGAGTATTGGGTCAGGTTGAGATTAAATGGAATATGTAACCCATGGTGTTGTCAATTCCGTATATGGGGTTAGAATGAGTACATAACATATACACGGAGTTAGGTCACCTGACATCAGGAAATCTGAATTGACTATCTCATCCTGGAATGTTAGTGGATTAAATTCCACAATATAACGCAAAAGAGTTATTCAGCATATGACGCGATCATGTTCGGATATAGTGTACCTTCAGGAAACAAGATGGAAACAGGGGGATACTACAACAATGTGGGATAAATGGATAGGGGATTGCCTGAACGCTTCGTACCATACAAAATCAAGAGAGGTTGCTATAGTCAGCTAAACATCTAATTTACACTGTTAAAGAAATGATTACTGATCCCCAAGGGAGGTATATACTAATAGATATACAGATTTAAGATACCAACTATACACTGTTTAATATTTATGTCCCGAATAATAATCAGGAGGCCTTTTTCACTCAGATAAAGCAAATTATCTTGAGCAGAAAAATTGATAACCTAATTATGGGGGGAGATTTTCATGCGGTCGCTGACCCAAATTTAGACACTCATTAGAAACCCTATTTATAGATTAACAATGGAATTGGGAGTAGTGGACCCTTGGAGATGAATTAATAAAACGGATAGAACATATACATTTCATTCAGGAGTTCATCAATCCTTTTCACAAATTGATTATATTTTATTGTCCAATCATTTAATACCACATTCTCAATCGAGTCAAATAACTGATATTTTGATATCTGACCATGCTGTGGTTTTACTTTCCCTAAACCTTATACAGACTGGTGATAAAACCAAAATATGGAGATTCCACGCTTATTTATAGCAATCAGATAATTTTCAGCAATTCCTCCAGAATAAATGGAAGGAATATGCTGAGAATAACAGTGAGCAGAGAGACAACCCCATCTTATTCTAGGAGGCCTCTAAGGCGGTGATACGAGGGAAGGTCATATCATATGTGGCTAAGCAACGCAACTCACAAAAGGAAAAATTTAATTTGCTCAGTAGAGAGGTTTCGATAAAATTTCAAGAATACATGGCTCAACCATGTACTGAGCTATTGGAGAGATATCAACATACACGTCAATTATTGGAGAGCTATTTATTATCACAAGCCAAATTGAACATCGATTTTGGTAAAAATAAATTTTTTAGGTGGGGAAATTGGGTATGATCACTTTTGGCAAATATATCCAGACCAGTGAGGCATAAAAATCATATATTGGCCCTTAGGGGGGATAGTCCGGATCAAATTATAACAAAATCGTCTAAGATTACTAAAAAATGTCAATCTTATTTCTCTGAAATACAGTCAGGTGCATAAATATTGGGACATTTACATAATTTTCATATTTTGGCCTCTATTCACCACCACAATGGCTTTTAAATGAAACAAACAAGATGTGCTTTAACTGCAGACTTTCAGATTTAATTTGAGGGTAATTACATTCAAATTAGGTGAACGGTGTAGGAATGGGACAAACTAAACAATCCTAAATCTAACGTTCACTTTTTAATACTTTGTGGCAAATCCTTTGAAGGCATTTACAGCCTGAAGTCTAGAACACATAGACATCACCAGTCGCTGGGTGTCATCCCTGGTGATGCTCTGCCAGGCTTCTACTGCAAATGTCTTCAGTTCCTACTTGTTCTTGGGGCATTTTCCCTTCAGTTTTGTCTTCATTAAGTGAAATGCATTAACAATCGGATTCAGGTCAGGGGATTGACTTGGCCATTGTATAACATTCCACTTTTAAGCCTTAAAAAACTCTTTGGTTGCTTTTGCTTTATGCTTTGGGTCATTGTCCATCTGCACTGTGAAGCGCCGTCCAATGAGTTCTGAAGCATTTGACTGAATATGAGCATATAATATTGCCCGAAACACTTCAGAATTCATTCTGCTGCTTTTGTCAGCAGTCACATCATCAATAAATACAAGGGAACCAGTTCCATTGGCATCCATACATGCCCACGCCATGACACTACCACCACCATGCTTCACTGATGAGGCGGTATGTTTTGGATCATGAGCAGTTCCTTTCCTTCTCCATACTCTTTTCTTCCCATCACTCTGGTACAAGTTGATCTTTGTCTCATCTGTCCATAGGATGTTGTTCCAGAACTGTAATGGCTTTTTTAGATGTTGTTTGGCAAACTCTAATCTGGTATTCCTGTTTTTGTGGCTCACCAATGGTTTACATCTTGTGGTGAACCCTCTATATTCACTCTTGTGAAGTCTTCTCTTGATTGTTCACTTTGACACATATATACCTACCTCCTAGAGAGTATTCTTGATTTGGCAAACTGTTGTGAAGGGGTTTTTCTTCACCAGGGAAATAATTCTTCTGTCATCCACCACAGTTGTTTTCCGTAGTCTTATGTAAATGTATGTTGAAGGAATTTAAAGAGGTGGGAAAAATGTTAACCTACTGAAATAATGTACTGTTTTAAAGTATGGTAATGTAATGATTATTTTGAATAAAGATAAATATAAAAAAAAATTACCACATCACATTTACCTATAAGGGGGTAACATAATTTTTTACGAAAAAACAAGAAGTTTAATTGTTTTTGACATATTTATTGTGAAATACGAAGAAGTGTAGATGATATCACTGTGTTTTTGTCTTAATTACACAATAAAATAACAATAAAATCAAACAATAATAAAAGTAAAACCATAATTATTGAAAAAAAAATAATTATCTTGTTTTTTTTGTCTTCAAACTTCGTTTTGTCGCTTTTCGCTTATAAGCTTTTTCTGTATCGTCTCTGTGTATCATCCAGCAGTAGTCAGCCATCATGCTGATGACCCAACGACCCTGGTATCTTCTTTCTACATCTTTAACGTCTTGGAGGAATTGTTCACCCTGTTCTTCACTGTAGTCTACGAGATTATTTTGGAAATGCTCAATATGGGAATTCAAAAAATGTACCTTTAAAATCATATTGCAGCCAAGGTTTCTGTAACTATTAAGCATTTCCCTGACAATTTCTTTGTAGTTTGGATCCTTGACATTGCCTACAAATTTTGAAATCACTTGTTTGAATTAAGTCGATGCAGAAAGTTCCACAATATTCTTTACACACCCAAAATGTTCATCTTTTATTAACTTTCTAATGTCAGGGCCTGTTAAAATGCCTTCCTTCAGTTTAGCAGTTTGGTTTATGATGGCTACTTGATGAGTAGCATCAATTAGTGTGTGTACTGTACTGTATGAGTCGTGTGTACTGTATATGTACTGTGTGTGTGTAATGTGTGTGTGTATGTGGTGGTAGGCAGGGGTTAAAATGAGCTGGCACAGGGCAAAACTGTGTTGCATCTGTTGTATTTGTTTCCACTTTCGCCAGCTCATCTTGTAGTTGTGTGTGTGCAATGTTCCATTAGACAGTATGGGGTTTAGGCCCTTTGTAAATTTCAGCCCATGTGGACCTTAATCTGGCACTGGGCAGGGAGAAGTTTTATTGGGCAGCACAGATTGTGTAATGGTTAGCATTACTGCCTCAGCACTGAGGTCATGGGTTCAATTCCCACCATGGCCCTAACTGTGTGGAGTTTGTATATTCTCCCTGTGCTTGCGTGGGTTTCCTCCAGGTACTCCGGTTTCCTCCCACACTCAAGTGTGTGTGTGTGTGTGCATATGATAGGGAACATAGATTGTAAGCTCCACTGGGGCAGGGACTGATGTGAATGGCCAAATATTCTCTGTAAAGTGCTGCGGAATATGTGTGCACTGTATAAATAACTGTAATAAATAAATAAATGACAAGAACTGAATTGCAATGTTCTATACTACCGACTGAATTAATTTAAGACAATGTTTTAGACTAAATGTAGGCAGAATACATTTATTACTTTAAAGAATAAGAAAAAAATTACTTACCCATAAATTTACGTTTTGCATAAAAACATGATGTGATATGCAAAATCGGGAGTCATTTTCATGTTCAGAAGCCAAAAATCTATAAGTATCACATAAATTTGTTAAAAAAGCTTTTTCATCGCAGACCTGTGTAATTGTCCCAGACTCCCACAGAAGACTGATCCTTCTGCAGTACTTGCTGACATGCTTGTCTCCACCCCTGAGAACAATGTGTATTTGGTCCTCTTACCCCTTCCACACTCAGCTGCTGAATTACTGGTGTATCTGTGGCTGTCATGCTGTTTGTTCCTCCGCTGTCTGGTGCAATGTTACCAAGGGCGGGTTGGCCATTACCTACAGCGGGAAGATTCCTGGTGGGCCAATTAGTATTTGGGGCCGCTTGTCATCCGTGGCCCTGCCCCCCTTAGCGCGTCACCTGGTCAATGCTTTCTTTCTTGACAGGCAGCTCGCCGGCTGCCTGTCACAGCTAGTAGTGCCGCGGCCCGCTGATATTGTGAGAATGCAGAAGAGTAGAAGGCTCCGTCCCCATCCAGCTGAAAGAGGCTACGCATGCCATAAAAACCGGAAAGTAACGTAGCGCACCTCAGAGGTAGATCGGGTCCAGGACAGACAGGAAAGGTAAGATCAGCAGCACTGAACTCCCTGGGCCACTATCAGCTGTAGAGAGGAGGGGGCAGGGAGTGGAAACAATTGGGGCTAGCCGGGAGAGACAGGGCAAGAGTCACTGAGTGACTCTGATTGCAATTTACAGGCTAGTGCTGCCATCGGCACCTGCTGCAGTCAGTCTGTCAGTCTTTAAAAAAAAATGTCCAGCAGCTTGCTGACTGGCTGCCTGCAGAGATGCATTGGCTGATAGGGGAGATGGATTTCTGTCTGGGGGGAACTATTTTATACTATGGGGAAATGATGATCTGTCTGGGGGGGTAGGGATTATTGTGTACTAGGGGGACATAATCTGTCTAAGGGGGAAGGGGGTTCTTTAGTACTAAGGTAAGATGATGATCTATTTGGGTAGGGGGCTATTATGTGCTAGGGCAGAAGGATGGCACTGGGGAGACACAGGATAATGGAGTTGGGGAGACGCAGGAAGATGGTGCTGGAGAGATGCAGGATAATGGCGCAGGGGAGATAAAGGATCATGGCACTGGGGAGATGCAGGAAGATGGCACTGAGGAGGTGCAGGATAATGGCGCTGAGGAGATGCAGGATCATGGCACTGGGGAGATGCAGGAAGATGGCACTGGGGAGATGTAGGAAGATGGCACTGGGAAGACGCAGGATGATGGTGCTGGGGAGGAGCAGGAGAATGGCGCTGGAGAGGCTCAAGGGAACAGAGGTGGGCAAACACATTAGGGGGGGCGGTGCTGGAGACACACAAATAGGACACTAGGACCACTGGTACTATTAGAAAAAACACTTGGGGAAAGTAATCTTCATTAATGCAACAATTCTAATGAAACCATATTACTGATGCAAATGGTACTAAATGAGCAAATATATTTTATTAGTATAATTTGTTTGATAAGGGAAACTCACATTTTGTCCTGCCCCAAAGCTTTTGTTACTGTATTATCTGGTTGAACCTCTGTTGCATGATGATGATGACATTGGCTTTTGCAACACACAGGTGGCTTCCAGAGCATGTGATCTTCTGCATGAATCACTGCTTGTCCAGGAAGGATCAATTTCTTTAGAGTTTCCCTCATTGCAGATAAATCATATAGGTAAGAAAATACTCATTCACATGCTTGCTGTACTTATTCCCTGGAGAGAGGGACCGTGGGCATGCCCCCAGCATAATAAAAATGGGGGAGTGGCTTGCTGGCATGGCATTTCACATGAGGCCACACCCCTAGCCAGAAGGCCACACCCACTTTTTTGGCAAGCGCACATAGGGTCACTTTCAGACTTTTCCAGGGCCACATTAAATTCCCAATCCGCCCCTGAATATTACCCATTCGATTGGCTGGTCTGGTCTGTTTTAGGCTAGAGGATACATTTCCTAAGGGTCAATTTTCAATTCCATTCTATTTTGTGGTGATTTTGAGCTCAATTGGTGGTGATTTTGACAATCAGGTATTTACTAAAGGCAAAACTGACTCAAAATTCCCTTAAAATCACCAGAAATTTGAATTCACACACAAATAAAACTTCAAAAAGACCATTGGTACTTCCTCAGAGCCATCAGTAGAAAAAGCTTATTTATTAACAGTCCATTTGACATTCGACCCAAATTTGACATTTTCATTAGAACCATCAGAAACAGTTCTATTTAATTTTAAATCATATAGAATTGTCTGAAAACCCAATATGATTGAAAAAAATATGGGGAGAAGCATGTGGGGGCACTCTGGCTGTATAAACCAAGCATTTAAAGGTATAGCAATGATTTTAAAAAATCGTGGATATGCAAATCTGCACTGGGATGACGGTGTTTGTGGGTAATAGGGTGCATGTGACATGTTTTGTCCAATAGGATTGCTTATGTATAATTTTGGGTCTATTTTTGGTCGACTTTGGTGAATAAAACACATTTAGAACTTCAAATAGAACTTCAAATAGAAACCAATGCACCATCCAAATCAGAATGGAACCCAAAATCGACTGTTAGTAAATTATCTATTTTGAATAAAAACACTGTGGTCGATTTTGTGTGGATGGTGGTTCTATTTTGGTCGATTTTAAATGAGACCAAAATCGACTTTTAGTCAATTTACCCCCAGGTCCCAATTGTCAGCTCTTGTGTTCACGCTGGGGTTCACAAAGGCAGTGATGTCGACTGCGGCTCCTGCCTTCTAACATGTTTCACCCATTTCCTGGCTTCATCAGAGATGTTGTAGAGCTTCAGTGAGGGGTATAAAATATCCCACTTGCCATCATTGTTGCAGTTTAATTGGCTACTCAATTAGGTGCTTACAGAGGTGTGTATTAACCCCTTCTTAAGCAGAATAGTTTACCTTAAAAAATGCTTAGACATTGGTGCATTCTCTTCTTTAATTTCCACATAATATCTCAATAAATGTATTTATCCCCTGAGTCTGCATATAGGTATATCCAAAATATATAAACTTATAAAGCTAAAAAAAATTGTATATATACATATCAACCATCACCCCTATTAGACCTAGGCCAGGATCGAACTTGGGTCCTTTGCTACTCAAAGTACTCAAAGCAGAATTCTTAATCAGTTGGTCATTTCTCTGGTTTTTGTGATGTACAGAATAAATACACTGTTCACTGGAAACTATGTGTATACTGTTTATGTAGGTGTTGTTTGACTCAAATCGAAGTAAGCAGAAATTAATATTCCTGGTAATAGCCTCAAACTATACCTTAGGCACTTCCCAATGTCTACAATATATAAAAATTGGCTTATATATAAACATACTTCAATAAGGAGGCTTCATTGTTATGTATATGTATTAGTGGACATGGCTTACTCACAATATATTTTTGTGAATATATTTGAGAAATTAATTTACAGTATATTCCCTGGTAGGTGATATGCACTATTGTGTACATTAGACCATATGTATCAGATGCCCTTGTATATAGACATGACAGATAAGGGAAGGGGGGGATCGGGCAAGTAGTACACGTACATGGGCATTGGGGGGACTGAATGTTTAGAAGGCCGGGGAGGAGGGGGCAGGGGGTAGGAGTGTATGTCCGAATGGCTGGGAGGGGAGAGTTTAGGTCTAGGTGAAGTGAGCAGAATATACTTAGTGCCACAGTGTGGCTGCTGCTCTCGGCTAGCGCCACCCGGCAGTGCCCGCTAGCCAGAGCAGATGACAATTTCCGTTTTGCATTCAAGTGCCAAAGCTGGCAACCAGTGTCAGCTGCCGTGGCAGGTACTGGGGACCAGCCCAGTAGAACATGGGACCAGCCCAGTAGGAACAAATCTGCCCCTGGGTTGTAGGGCCCAAAACAATCCATCATGCGCCACTTTTCATTATGGGCTCTGCCAAAATTGTGTGTGTTTGACAGGCAGCATATACTACAGTACTTTACTGGAGCATTGAGCATTGGTGTCCTGTAGCTTGCTGAATAGTTATAGTTTTTTATAGTTTTTTTGGGGTAACAAAATTTTTAACAAAGAAGCTTGTACACTTTAAGGGGTAAATTTACTAAAGTGAAAGTTTTTAGAAGTGAGTTTTAGAAGAGATGTAGCCCATAGCAACCTATCAGATTCTAGCTATTATCTTCTAGAAGGTGCTTGTTAAATGTTAAGTAGAATCTGATTGGTTGCTATGGGCAACATCTCATCTAAAACTCACTTCTAAAAACTATCACTTTAGTAAATTTACCCCTATGGTTAAAACTGAGCATTTTTGCTTTCCAGAAAAAAGAGTGGGGAAAAAAACAAAAAGCCAGACTGCTATGTACTATCACACAGGTTCTAATACTCCTCAGCTTCTACCATTGATAGCAACCAAGAAGCATTGGAGCCCCATACACCATAGAATGGTATAGTTTGTAGTTTGAGTTTAGGAGAATAATTAACTTGAGAACATAAAAAGGTTAGAGATTTCAACTGTATTTTAGTTCTCAACTAAAAAAAACACATTATAAACCATGGTATAAATAAAGTGGATAAAGAGGGAGGGGAAAAGGACCAAAAACAAAGTGACTGAGCACACACAAAAATAAAATAAAAAAAT
Organism: Taudactylus pleione; assembly: GCA_031769625.1. NCBI lineage: Eukaryota > Metazoa > Chordata > Amphibia > Anura > Myobatrachidae > Taudactylus > Taudactylus pleione. The sequence continues at coordinate 5,601,049 of JAUIMM010000566.1, read as the reverse complement.
ATAAAAAGGAAGGGAAGGAGGAATAAAACCCCAACAAAATACAACACAACAGTATCTTGCTCCCAGGGACCAGATAAAACAAGGGGAAGATGGTAGAAACCAAACAATGCAATAATTTAATCATCTTCGCCTATAACTATAACTTTTATAGAAATAATGTAGACAATTAAAATTCCCACCAATTCCAATACAACTTAAGCTTTTCAACCCTGATCAAAGAGAAATAAAACAAACAAAACAGATTAGTGTATTTAGCATTGATACTCTTTTTTTAATACATACAGTACGTACTGTGACAGTGCAAAGAAAATCTGGTCTAAAAATGTGCAGACTGATGACAGAAATAATGTACAGCTGTCTACACACTTCCAAAAGGTAGATGCAATGGGTCAAACATGCTTAATACCCCTTTTGCACTGACTAAAAAATGGGTAATTGCTGTGTCTACCCGACTCCTCACAGTAAAAACGTCTCCAAGAAAAAATCCTGGGTCTACTGACCCAGGATTTCTTCCCGAGTAGGGTTTTTAGTGGGTAAAACCTGGCAACACTGAGGTGGAAACAGTTCTTACCCAGGTTTTTTGACCCAGGTAATTGCAAAAGCAGATGATTGGTCCATCCAGGGTGCTAGCTGCTGATGTAATCACCCAGAGACCAGGGGAGATGCCTGAATAAAGGATATAATTAAAAATTTAATTAAATAAATAATAATTAAATAAATAATAAACAAAAAATAATAATAAGAATTAAATTAATTAAATAATAAAAAATAATAACAATAACAAAAATAATAAACAATGTCATTAAAAATGTCATTAAATGTAGATGTCATTAAAATTGACCTTTATAAAGGCCATTTTCAATTACATCCACAGGTTTTGGTGGGCTTACCCGGGTTCAGTGGAAATGGAGGTGACCCGGGAAAAACCCGGGACCAGGGTGCAGTGGAAATGGGGTCTAAGCTGGGTATGACCTGGGAAAATGCAGAGTAAAAAATCCCAGATGAGACCCGGGATTTTGGTGGAAAAGGGGTATTATTGTACAGCACTCTCAGGGTTAGGAACTGGATGGTCTAAAGAATAAAAGGTCTAATAAATAATCAATGTGTACATAATTTGCAGGTTACTGCATAGAAAATGACATTAGCTGTAATTTTCAGGTCACTAATTTTTGATGGAAGAGTGCAAATAATAATCCCAATTTAGTACCACAAGTACTAAATGTGCCATATTTCAGGTTGAACTGCCACGTGTTTGTGCCACTGCTGTCACTTAGCTTAGTAAGCCAGATAGCTTACTGCATCCTTTGGCCAATAGTGGTGAAAACAATTTTGTGAGCTGTGAAGTGGTCAAAATTGACCTGAAATGATTGGAAATTAATGTTATTGATCTTATTAATAGTATAGGAAGAAAAACAGATGCAAAAACATGATTTTAGCTGTTTTTATCAAATTCTTTAAAAAAAAATCCAACACCAAAACACTTGGGGGTGGTTTTGCCAAAACCAAAACATGACGATGAATTAGAACCAAAACCAAAACACGGGGGACCGAGCACATCTCTAGTTTTATATTTTATTCATTTCTATAGTAAATTATACAAAAAAAAATATTTCTTACTTTCATTCATACGACTTTTAGTTTTTTGTTTTGTAATGCAGGAAAACACAACATACTTTTATGATGAAAAATTATGGGGACAAAGAAGGCTGAAACAGGAGACTGCTGACTTTTAACTATTAATACAAGTGACCACAATGTAAAGAGGTCATTCCATGGTTTGTCACCTTGTAGTTTAATGACGGTGTTCACCGATCCATGGGGTCTATAACTAGTCATAAATCCTGTTCTCACAAGGTTCATAAAAGTATGTCCAACTTTAAATCTGCTGAGACGAGAAGAATTTTTATGTTAACTGCAATTCTTCAGGCATCTGCTTGATGGAACGCGGAAGCAAATGATAAATTGGGTGCTTAGCTACATGAATTATGGTGCTAAAACACAAAGCCATGTCATGAAGCCAAGTTACACTACAGTATGTGGTCATTTATGCTGCAGCTTCTCTCTAGGCTTATACATCTTAATGGTATTGGTACATAATTTTTCTGCTTATGTTTGGTATTATCGGTGCTATTTTCTAGCAGGAACAAGCAGGAACTCAGTTCCTAAACCTCTCATTAACTGTGACATAATATCCTGGGCCAAAATGTATTTTCCATAAGATAAGTTTTATATAAAGTTAATTTTGAATGCCTTCTTTTCTAAATACTACATATATGTATATATAATACTTAATATATATACAGGTTGAGTCTCCCATATCCAAAATGCTTGGGACCAGGGGTATTTTGGATATCGGAATATTCTGTAGTTTGGAATATTTGCAAACCTTAATGAAATATCTTGGGAATGGGACCCAAATCTAAACACAGAATGCATTTATGTTCTATATACACCTTTATACACACAGCCTGCAGGTCATTTTATACAATATTTTTTATACTTTTGTGCACCAAACAAAGGCCCTCATTCAGAGCCGCACGTTAACAACAGTACGCTCGTTCCGAGCGATGTTTGCACATCTGCGCATGCGTACGCTTTTTAGTACGCATGCGCGAACCAGTCAGTGCGGCCGAAAATCCTTTGTACGCTATATAGCGAGTGCCGGCTATTTTGAGTGACAGAATGAGGCGTATGTGGGTGGTAACAGGGGAAGGTGCTTGAAAATGGGGAGTGGAGATCCGAACGCAGGCGTGCTTAAAGGTCAAAACGGGCGTTTTATGGGTGTGTATATTTAAAACAGCAGCGTCATTGACCACGTCACTGGGTTATTTTATAGCCCGAACTGCACGCAAATTTGTGGTAGCAAACACCAACCACAAGAATAGCGAGCAGTTCATACGCTGGTCGATGTACTCGATTAATCTAATAAATAGCGGACATGACGTAGGATGCGTGCGGCCAGGGGGCGTTTTTAACAAATAAACGAGCGTATGTTTTGCTCGCTCGTTCAGACTTAGAGGCGTGAACAGACTGCAATGTGCGTACGGATCATTTGAATAGCCACCCCTTGTTTTTAAACGAACGACCGCAAATAGCGTACGGCTCTGAATGAGGGCCAAAGTTTGTGTACATGCATGAAATTAATTTATATTTCATATACACCTTATACACAAAGCCTGAAGGTTATTTTATACTGCATTTTAATAATCTTTTGCTTTAAACAAAGTTTGTGTACATTGATCCTTCAGAAAGCAAAGGTTTCACTATCTCAGTAATGCTATTCTGTATTTCGGAATATTTGGATATGGGAGATTTAACCTGAATATATATATATATATATATATATATATATATATATATATATATATATAATTGTTTTTCTATAACTCCATCCATAGTAGCTCCACCCACAGTTCCTGAACCGATTTTTCCAGAAAAATAGCCCTGGGTTTCTTTAAAAAGAACATACAAATGAACACAATACACAAATTAAATATATATTTATTCAAAGTGAAATAAATGAATACCAGGGACTGTTTAAATGGAAACCAGAAAATTGCTCTTCATCTTAATATACTCAAGTTTTTCACAACACAACCTGATGTATTTCCAATAGTTACATAGTATTACTTAGAATTCCTTTAAAGTTGCAACTGTTTCCTATAATTGTGCCTTTAATATATACAACGTTGCACCAGGTTAATATTGCTTTATATCATTCCTGAGCTGGATTTAAAAACTAATTCTGAGTTTCAATTGTTTTCACTATTTCATTTTTTAATTCTGCACATTAGTTTAGCAACTTTGTTTCCTATATTGAAACAATAAATGCCATATTTTCAATTCCGTAAGTCTGTGTAATTTATTGAGCAATTGTATGTTTATCTATATAAATTTTGTTCAAAGTCTTCACAGGCTATAATTTAGCCAATAATATATGATGTTCCCCAAGATTATTATTTGATCTTTACTTTCCATTTGCTTATTTCTTACATAAATCTATAGTCTCTACATATAATCATTTTAATCAACCCATATGTTCTCATATGCTGATATTATTGCCGTGGCAATACAGTCCTCATTAATATTAAATCATTAGGGGAGAGCGTCATAGTATTAATGTCTGTAGCAGTTGCGGCTAACCGATTACCACTGGATGCTTTATATTCAAATATCCAGGAGTCAGACGGAGGTCAGAGGAGTAGAGAATGGGTGACTATTGCAGTTCTGATCCCAATAATGTGTATTTCAGAGACCTTAAGTACTAAAGAGATCTTTTCAAAGCCATCTATTGCTATAGAGGACTAGTAGAGGATTGCATTTACAGTTTGTCAGGACATTTCAAACCTTTCAAGCTGCATTCAGGGTGTTTCTATATGAGTAAGCCTATTTAAAATGTATTCAGAGTAGAGATGTGCACCCACCCCCATGTTTTGGTTATGGTTCTAATTCATTGTCAGGTTTTGGTTTTGCAAAAACCGTCCTCACCTGTTTTAGTTTTGGATCTGTATTTTTTCAAAAATTGATAAAAACAACTAAAATCACATAATATGGGCCTGTTTTTGTTACTAGAGTATGATTAACCTCAATAGCATTAATTTCCAGTCATTTACAGTCAATTTTGACCACCTCACAGCTCACAATATTGTTTTCATCCAGTTTAAGCCAAAAGTTTGCACTGAGCTAACTGGTTGACTAAGCTATGCAACAGCATTGGGCGGTACAAACACGTACCAGTTCAACATCAAACATGAAACATCTAGGAAACAGAGTGGCACTGCAGTGGCAGATAGGATGACAGTTTAATGTAAACTACAGTATATGATGCTATAGAATGTATTCATTAATCAAGAACTAGATCAGAGACCCAAGGGCAGTATAGGGAATGGAGGTGGAGTATATAGTGGAAGAGCGATTGATTGATTGGTTGAGTAATTAATTGATTGATTAATTATATTATTAATTCTATAAATAAATAAAAAATCAGAGAAGTGGAAAATGCTATTAAGACAAGCTCTGAAAATGGATGAGAATGGTGCATTAATTAATTTATTAATTGATTGATTAATTCATAGATTAAATAATTATAATTGATTCTTTAAGAAAATGAAAGTTCTAGCCATAAAATAATACATTCCTCACAAGGGTTGAAAGAGAATCCCAAAAAATTTAATAGTTGCACTGCAGAGCAGCAAACTCCAAATCAGCCAATCTTATACTAACAAATATTAGAAGGCTGACCTGCTGGCCATACTACGCCCCCCTAATTGGGTAACACGCTCCTGTAGAACATTTATGAGGTGCACCTGAGGGTCTGAGTATGAGGGATAATACTATGTTTTTTCTCCTAAATCTAGTCCACAAGCAGAGAGATTTTCTGCTTATCCATGATCTACAAGCTTGCAAGCATTTCTGTTGACTGTTGTGAATAATCTATACTAAATTATCTTGTACATATTACTTAATATAATAATAAATATGCTCCATAAGTCTGTTAAGTTTTTAGTTTTTTAACAAATGACAACCACTTCTCACTGCATGTCCTACAGCATTTATATTATTATCGCGGTGGCACAGCACCTTCTGACCGTTAGTGTTCTTATTAAACACAGTATCACGGCTTAAAGTTTTTAGAGCACACACAAAATTTTTTGATTTTGATAAAAGTAAAACAATTAAAAACACTGGCCAACAACTGCAACACACTGTGCTGATATTAAGGCGGTGGCCATTGACCTACTGACCCTTAGTGTTCTTAAACACTTCTGTCTCATGGCCTGAATTTTTTAGAATACACAAAGAAAATTTGATTATGATAAAAGTGAAACAAATAAAACATAAAACTGTGTGACTCTGTGAGTGGAGAGTAGCCCTCAAGGGGATTTATCTTTAATGCTGACAGCAGCAGCTGTATGAAATAATAGTAATACAATGACACTCTCCAATGTGCAAACCACTATTGAAACCATTGCATTTATAATAGTGTCACATACAGGGTTATGTTGTACCTGAGAGGTTGAAGAGTGATATACTAGTTAATATGAAACTTTATTCAGCAATTGCTAGTAGGTGTACCTAGATCAGCGTGCCCGTTGAATGGAGGATCTTCAGACATATTGAATGCCTTAATTAACAGGCTATGTCATCTAGAGTTATATTTAACTTGATAACAAATCACCAGAAGGCACAGCAGCAAGTTTATGTACAGACAGAAGGGATAATATATTCTGTAGTGACACTTTCTGATTATAGCTGACACACTAATAGAACGAACCTAACGGTAGATCTGATGTATAGATCACTACTCCACAAAGATAAGGGCCATAATGTGTATATGTTTGAGAAGGTGATATATACACCCACTAATTTATTTTGTTGTAATTATATTTTGGCCAGAGTGACACCAGACACATTCCTGCTATATAGCTAGGATTGAGTGAAAGTGTTCTCAATAGGGGTGTGGTATGGCATGCCGACAGATCAAATCCTGGTGGACCAAATACCGACAGTAAAAGACCGAAGAGTTAAAATGCCGAACAGGGCTCGTAAGTACCCTAACCATCTCCTCTCCCTATCCTAACCCTCCCTTAGTGGTGCCTAACCCTAAAACCCCCGGGGTGGTGCCTAACCCTAAGACTCTCGGGGTGGCGCCTAACTCTAAGACTCTGGGGGTGGTGCCTAAGCCTAAAACTCCCTTTGTGGTGCCTAACCCTAAGACCCCCGGGGTGGTGCCTAACCCTAAGACTCTCGGGGTGGCGCCTAACTCTAAGACTCCGGGGGTGGTGCCTAAGCCTAAAACTCCCTTTGTGGTGCCTAACCCTAAGATCCCCGGGGTGGTGCCTAACCCTAAGACTCTCGGGGTGGCGCCTAACTCTAAGACTCCGGGGGTGGTGCCTAACCCTAAAACCCCCGGGGTGGTGCCTAACCCTAAGACCCCCGGGGTGGTGCCTAACCCTAAGACCCCCGGGGTGGTGCCTAACCCTAAGACCCCCGGGGTGGTGCCTAACCCTAAGACTCTCAGGGTGGCGCCTAACTCTAAGACTCCGGGGGTGGTGCCTAAGCCTAAAACTCCCTTTGTGGTGCCTAACCCTAAGATCCCCAGGGTGGTGCCTAACCCTAAGACCCCCCTGTGGTGCCTACACCTACCCCCCCCCGAGACTAAGTGCTAGCGGTCCCTGCTAAACTACGATCGGGATAATGGCTAGTCGGGCTTCCGGCATCTGGATTCTGTTAGATGTCAGGATTTAGACGTCGGTATCTAGATGCTTTTCGGTCTTTGGCCGTCGGTGTTATGTCCAGCGGTATATCATCTGACGGTATGGTGACTACATCCCCTCAATAGAACTGTATGCATGTTACTAGCAGACATTTAACCTGTGCACATAAATTAATTACTGTGTCATAAATAAGTATCAAGAAGAATCTCCCTGAGAGTAACTATCAGTGCGAAAAGTGAAAAAATTCTTTAAACAGTATTTGCTTTAATATAGTAAGGGTATCTAAGCACCCCATGAGAATATTATACACATGAAATTAGACTGATACCTCTACACTGCCTAATGCTGGCCACACACATAGCGATATTTTACCCGATCTGTCCGATTCCGACACATTGGAACGATAGATCGTGTAAAATATGACCAAATTGAGAGTAAATCGTGAATGTGATAATCTACTGGATCACACAAAATTGTGTTAAAGTGTGTACCAGATTTATAGCTGTTTTCTATATCACAGATTGTTGAAAAGCATGAATGAATTACACAGGGTTTACTGGTTATTGTATAATGATACTGCAGGCAGATATACACTATTTGTACCTACACAGAGAGAGGGCTGAATAAGTCAATTGATTTGGACCTTTGTGTATAACAGAGATGAGTCACTGCTGAGAACAGCGGAATGAATGGCAATGGAGACTGATCCCAGCTGCACAAAGATCATCATCTTTGTAACAGAAAAAATAGTTACTATGTGTAGTTTAATGACAGTTTCATTCTGGTAACCAGAGGGATTCAGCATATATAAGAGCCACTAGCAGATAGAAGTGTGTTTTCAGGTGTGGAGGGTTTGGAGAGGTAACACCAATAAATTGAGGTTGATAATTGACCTGGATAATAATACACCCCCACTACCTAAAGCTGCATTCTAGCTTAAGGCCACATTCTACGGACTGGTGTAAATACCCTATATTTGAGGTGTCTGTTTTTTTAACTGACATTATAAACTACATACATGTTACAGTACATTCTGTTTTTATAATTCGCCTTTTAATTTATGTAATAAAGATTACATTTTAGGAGATGCTGCTTATTTGAGTGCCCCACTTTAGAATACTACCCCTTTTTTCTTGCATGTGATATTTATTCTAGGGCACACCTCCCATGAGAAATTAAATATATATTTATTAGACCATATGTATGGGTGCGGTATATAACATGTAAATAATTGAACTGCTCTTGTGTGGGAACTAAGGCCCTGATTCAGACCCACTCGCAAGTGGGCGTATGCACGTTCGGCGTACGTAAAAAAATATTTAAATTCAAGCACTCGCTCGTATTTTCCTACGCAGCTAAAAATCCGCCTCAAACTCAGGCGACCCCTCCTCTGACTAATGAGCATGCCAAATAGCGAGCGTACATCCCCGAAATGGCTTGAAGGGAACGCACGCACAAGTACAAACCGGAAGTGGGACTGTCAGATTCCGATTACCTGCTCGTTTTTTTGGCCTACCTCCCTCAATCGTATCATGCCAATCAATGTATCAATTAGCTTAGTTGTTTTTTTTTTTTCAACACAATGCAATAAACTTTAATCTTGTCCGTGTTTGTATTTGCTCGCAGAATACGTACGGCTGAAACCTTCGCTTTTATTGTTCAAAAGACATGTTAGCCCCAATTAAACAATTGTTCTATTTGTTTGTCTCCCCACAATCTTTCTGTGGTTCATTTCTTTATTTAAATTTGCTTACGCATGTCACTGCATCAAGCCTATCATAACTCTCAAGAGATTTGTGGCCCTGTCGAACACATGACTCATACACTAACCAATAGAATATGTCCTGTTAATTTCCCAAATACATTAGCCAATCAAATTTTTTTGGGGTGCTTTATTAAAATTATTTTGTCAAAAAAACACCATTGCCATCATGAGATCCGCCGCATTCACCAGGCGCGAACTGCTGGTGCTGACGGAGGTGATGGACAGGAGGATCACCAGTCAGCCTCCACCCATCTCCAATAGGCGCAAGCGTTCCGCATATGTGGAGGTACATCGACACCTGCGCTCCTTCGGCTCACGCCGACATATTGGCCAGCTGGAGCGCAGGTGGTCGGACCTGCACCGGCAGACGCCCCGCTTGCTGGCATGCTTTCGCATGCAGATTGCGGAAAGTAAGTGTTCTGGACTGTGGTTTTCAAGTTTATCTTGTGGGCCCTAACTGCGTGTACATGTTTTCATGTCTGTCCTATTGAGTCATTGTAGTCATATCTGCATGTGCATGTTTTCATGTCTGTCCTATTGAGTCATTGTAGTCATATCTGCATGTGCATGTTTTCATGTCTGTCCTATTGAGTCATTGTAGTCATATCTGCATGTGCATGTTTTCATGTCTGTCCTATTGAGTCATTGTAGTCATATCTGCATGTGCATGTTTTCGTGTCTGTCCTATTGAGTCATTGTAGTCATATCTGCATGTGCATGTTTTCATGTCTGTCCTATTGAGTCATTGTAGTCATATCTGCATGTGCATGTTTTCATGTCTGTCCTATTTAGTCATTGTAGTCATATCTGCATGTGCATGTTTTCATGTCTGTCCTATTGTGTTATTTTTTATTTTTTTTTTATTTTTTTTTTGGTTTCCTGTTGAAACTAACCACAATATTTTTGTCATTTTTTAGGGGCACAGCAAACACTACGGCGGCATCGCCACACAAGACGCCGGTCCCGGCCCCTCTCTCCAACCCCCAATTCCTCTATTACCCCCTCCTCCCCAGACCCTGTGGCCGAAATTTCAGGCCTACTTCCCCTCCAGCCCAATTCCCCCTCTCCTCCGTCCGTCCCTCCTCCAAATACCCCCTCCCAGGATCCCGAAAACACCTTGCCCCTCGGGTTGGGGAATGTAGCCACCTCCGAGGTGGTCCAGGGAGTGGCTTCTGGCTCTGTCGTTTTGGAGAACGGTATGTTTTTAAAGTTTATTTTGGACACCACAAACTGTTTGTATGTAATCATGTGTCGTCCCCATTTTTTTTTACTTTTTGTCGCCTTAGGGTATTTTTGGGGGTTGTCTTTACCTGTTCCTGCTGATGTCACCATACACATATCACACCTGTGTGCCTTTTTTTAGGGCCCTTGTATTTTTGCCCTTAGACATTTTGGGGTGCTGGGTTTTATCCGTGTAATGTTTTTTTGGCCCACAAGCTTGTAAGTTTTGGTTTGCTTGTTTTGTGTTTTTTTACAATGTTGCTTCATTATCGATTTATTAATCCCCAAACTTTTGTCACCCACAGAGGAACAGAGGCGTCGGGAAGAGATCGTGAATTGTGTGGGCCGTATGCGGGAGCAGGTCACTGGCTTATGCAGGGCCTTGACCATCTGTTGGTCCTCCTTAGGAATTAGTTTTTTTTTTTATTTTTTTACAAATTGTTTCTTAATAAATCTGTTTTAAATCAAGCTCTGTCTCATGCGTTTGGAGTAAATCCAAGATTCTTTACACTGACATAAGTAGACTCTTCAAGCAAGGTTTGCCACAGAATCTCACTACAGATTGTGTTGTATTTTGAATGCAAACAGGCACAAGAAACACCTCCCAGTACCAATGTCATTTTCCTTTTTTGTGGTGGTCAACATGATAGTTTACACCATTTTTCAGGTTCCTATTTGGTGGCCAAACTGCTTAGGACAATCTTACGAAGGCAACTGATTGTACACGATTCCTTGTTGTGTTGGTTAGTACCCCGAAAACATATTACATTTTAGCTCCACTTGCTTCATTACTGGGTTACCCCTTAGGTAAAATTAACGTTTGGGAGTTTGTTTACACTTGCTTCTAACGTGCCCAAAAAGGAAACAAATTACACTCTCCAAATATTTATTCACAACAGAAATCAAAATACAAAGTGGTCACTCACAAACAAAACACACAGTGATAATCAGAAAAACACCACATACCAAAAACACTAAACAAACACACAACAAATCAAGAACTGGTTGACGAAGGTCCATGCCCACATGATTTCAAAAATATGGCGTTGCAATATTGGTGTCAGAATATATTCCCGAAGTTTCAACAGAAAGGTTTTTGAAGGGTAGCAGGAAGTAGTCATCGTGGGAGTGCCAAAGATTATGCAAACAAACAGAAGATGGTGCAAGAATTAATATAAAAAAAGATGAACGTTAAAAAACCATAACACATTGGGTATACACACTGTTGTTTGATCAATAATTACCTAAAATATCGGGCCACCACATCATCGCATATGGCCCCCCCACATACTGACCTCCGACCAACCTCGGGGGGGGCCATCCTCAGGTAAGGCATCCTCTTGCTGCATTGGAACTCCACTCCTTATGGCGATGTTGTGAAAGATCCCACACAGGACCACAATTTTTGAAACCATATCCGGCAAACACATGAGCTCGCCACCAGAGCGGTGGAGGCATCTGAATCGGCCTTTTAAAAGGCCGATACAGCGCTCCACCACTTGCCTGGTGGCTGTAAGTGCGGTATTAAACTCACTTTGTGGACCTGGTGTGGGAGCCAAATAAGGAGTGAGCAGCCAGGGCATGCAAGGGTATCCACTGTCTCCTGTGCAAAAGAATAGACAACATCAGGATCACTGTGTATCAAGCTTAACATTGTTATGTACTAAAGGTCTCCACTTACCCAGAAGCCACGCATCACCAGCTTGTAGGTTGGTTAATTTGTGCCATATCCCTGATAGCCGGATGACGAAGGAGTCATGTGCACTTCCTGGTAATTTTGCATTCAGGGACAGGATCTGGAGGCAGGCATCACATACCACCATTACATTCAGGGAGTGATAGTGTTTCCTGTTTCGAAATATGGCCTCCAGCCGTGCTGGAGGCTGAAGTGGTATGTGAGTACCATCCACAACCCCTATGATGTGTGGGAAGCCAGCTATTTGGTAAAAATTGGCCTTGGCCACACTAAGGGCACCCATATCCAAAGGCATTTGAATAAAATGATGGAGGTGCTTGAAAAGTGCCTCCATCACTGCCCTCAGGATCCGGGAAAAGGAGGATTGTGAGATGCCCGCCACTATTCCCACCGTTGTTTGAAACGATCCTGAGGCACAGAAATGTAACACCGCCATAAATTGCGTAAGTGGTGGTATTGCTATAGGACTGTCAATTTGCCGCTCAAGATCACTCTCTATTAATGAGAGAGTGTCTATGATGATTTTGGGAGGAAGACGGTACCTCATCATCGGGCATTCCAAAAAGGGTGACACGTGTTCGAAATATCTGGGGCCTTGCACGCCTACGATGCCTACGCCTGGGACGAGATTGAGGTTGGTCGGCTTCCGGGAGCATGGCCAGAACAATCCGCCCAAGATCAACCTGAAATGGCAAGATTGGAATGTAAGGCTTTGGACCCACCCCAAAAGAAAATTAAAAACAACTTAGCTTGATGATACCATCCATTGCTGCTTACATGCCGGGGTATTGTCATGATACGTCCAAACTGAAATTAATAACAAAAATTATTTGACAAATTTCACTCTGTGCATTTTTGTTTCTAAATTTTGTGCTAGACAAAACTTAAAATATGCGAAACACACATTTGACAAAAGAGCAAAACGACATTGCACACAGTACATCAAAATGGGTCGAAATGTTTGCCAAAAAAGCGAAAGGGCAACCACAAAAAATTTTACAGGATTAATAAGCATTTAAAAATGCGCTAATTAGTTCGCAAATACAAGTCACAATAGTAAGTAGTAAAAATGCGCTAATTAGTTCGCAAATACAAGTCACAATAGTAAGTAGTAAAAATGCGCTAATTAGTTCGCAAATTCAAGTCACAATAGTAAGTAGTAAAAATGCGCTAATTAGTTCGCAAATACAAGTCACAATAGTAAGTAGTAAAAATGCGCTAATTAGTTCGCAAATACAAGTCACTATACAAACTGAGAAAAATGCGCTAATTAGTTCACAAATACAAGATAAAAAATGGACTTACCAAGAGCAAATATATGAGTCCAAATCAAAAGGTCTTTGGGTCCGAAATTAATAAAAAGCTAAAATATATGAAATTATGGATCCAAAAATTAAAAACAAGAAGAAACACAATGAGACAACTATTGATCAAAAGTTAGACTTCACAAAACTTACCAAATCAAGAAACGAGGCCAAAAAAAAAAAACCAAAAAAGAGAACGGAAAATAAAAACGCAAATCTACCAAACAAAATAAACTCCAACCGCCAACTCCTTTATCCGCAAACAAGAAACTTCAGCCAAGGTAACCTCCAACAATCCAAAAACGCCACCTCGACTCGAGACACACCAAGCCATAAATAGTGTTTCGTTTCCCGCACAAATTAAGGAGGGATCATAGGAACGCACAATCAATGATGCGGCCGAAAAATAAGGACGCATGTATAAATACGTCACGAAAACACATTAAAATTCTGGTGTATTTCTTGTTTGGACCTCAGACATGGCGACAGACCAGGGAAACAATGCCCAAGAGTCAGGCAGTAAGTCTTTCATGCATTTTGTATCAATGATTAATTTGAAACATAAGATTGGGCAAGTTGTGATTTTGTGAAATATGAATATTTACACAAATAGGTGAGGAGGATGACATGGAAGAGGCTGCTGGGCCCAGTATTCCGGCCAAAGCTGCCAAAAAAAAAGGCAGCCACATTTCACAAGAAAGGAGATGGAGGTTTTGATACAGAAGTGTGTGGACATCCTGCCACAGGCAGACAGGAATATGAGTCTAAGCCACAAGGGGAGAATGTGGGAAGAGGTAGCCGTTGCTGTCAATAGGGTGAGTGATTATGTCCGTCTAGCCCGGGATGTCAAACGGCGGTAAGTAAACACTTGCCCCCCCTAAAAACAAACACCATTTTAAACAAAAGGATAATGGCTTCCATTTTTTCCCACAGATGGGGCGACTTCAAATATTGCCTAAAGCAAAAACTCGCGGACAGGGCTAGGCATGCAAGGAGGACAGGTGGGGGTCCCACCCCTGTGTCATTGGAGTTGACGGATTTAGAAGAGCTGGCACAGGGGTGTGTGCAGCCTGTGGAGGTGTTTGGCGTGTCCAACATGGATACGGACATGCCAGACTTTGCGGCTCCTCATGTTGTCCCAGGTAAATCTTTTGATGTCACCAACTCTGAAATGTTATTGTGCCAATATGTAGATTCTAATGTGAGTCTTTTCTCTTTTTTCCTAACAGAGACACAGGCGGATGAGTCTGCTCCAGAGGGGAGCCTTGGCCGCCGAATTTCTGCTGGCTCGGCAGGGGAGGAACCAGTACATCCGGCTGAGGACCCTGCAGAAGCCAGTCCAGGGCAATCCCCCTCGCAGGCAGTGTCCCTCCTCACAGAACTCAATTTCAAATCGGATTTCCATACGGAGATTCTGCAGAGGATGGACGCCAGTCTGCTACGGGTGGCTGAGGCCCTGGAGCAAAATGCTGCGGCCAACGTGACCATTGGTCAGGCCCTGGCGGAAAATACCAGGGCCAACATCCGCATCGCCAATGCCCTGGAGCAGCTCGTTCGCCAGCACATGGTGGAGCCGACCTCCCTTCCTGCCGGAACATCAGGATCCTCCACCTCTGGTACAACATCAGCCAATCCTCCAAATGTGCCTAGCCCTGTGCCTAGTCCAGAGGCCACAACATCTGCCTCTGGACAGGCCAGCCCGATGACATCCCGGACCCGGTCTGGTGCCCTCCCTCCCCCATCCCAACGGGTGAAAAAACGGTGACAGCAATGGTGACTTTTCCCACAATCCTTCTGTGCTTGGCTCATATTCCTTTCTGGTCAAAACTTCCCTCTCCTTTCTTGTGAAATGTTTTTAATTTTTTGTTGTATGTTTATGTCAACAGTTATGTTGGGCCAATTTGTTTGATTTTGGGACAGATCTTTGCCAAAAAAAGATGTCCCCAAATTTTTTATTAATTTATTTTTTGTTTGAGCAATAAATTGACACCAAAAATCTGACATTGGATTGTGAAATTATTGTACAAATGGGTTACATTTAATCCTGGACCAAAAGGCAAAAACTGGCAAAAAAAAAAAAAAATGGGCTCTTTAAGGAACGTTTAAAAATTCATATAACGAGGCAAATTCAAGAGGCAAAAATAAAATGGTGAGAAAATTAAAACATGATGACATTATTGTTACAATAGGCCCTAACCACCAAATTGAGGGCAAAATAAACCCCCACAAATGTACGCAAATTGATTGTGTCATCCTGACATTAGCAGCTCTGATTTCCACCTGCGTACAGTTTTGTGCTATCCCAAAAAACTGATTTCAAAACACATACCAAGCCGGTTCTCAATCCAACACTAATTGCTTTTCAGCCCTCCCGCGATTAATCGCAACAACATCGTGGAGTCCCGGGACGGAGGAGAAGGCCATCGCCAATGTGGTCGAGTAATCCAGACCCTAAGCTGTGCGAGCATTTTGAAGGGAAAGAGGATCATCCAGTGACGTATGAGTCGGTCCGAACACATTTTACGCTCGCATCTGCTAATGTATGTACGCCCCAAAAACGCCTCGCCACGCCTGCGTTTTTCCATCTCCACCCCCGTCAACACCCAAAAACGCCCTGTTCTGTCAATCACATTTGACATGTCACTTCCTGTACGCTATTTGACGAACGAGACCAAAAAAGCTCGCAATCTGCCGTACGCACATGCGCAGTGTTACACCGACGCATGCGCGGTTATTCAACATCGGAACGCAACGAGCGTACTACTGTTTGCGAGTGGCTCTGAATGAGGGCCTAAATCCCCTTTTTACTCTTAAAACAAAAAGCTGGCCACCAACTGCAACACACTGTGCAGATATTAAGGTGGAGGTCCTTGACCTATTGACTGTTACTGACTGCTATATATCACAGACAAAGTATTATGGCCTGAAGTTTTCTCACCAAAAAATATACAATTTTCACTTGCGGACACACTTAAGCTGGCCACACACTAGACCAACTTTCATCCAACCAGCCAACTAGTTGATTGGTTGGAATGAAAATCTGGTAACGTATGGGAGTAAATGATGATCAGCAATTTGCTCCTAAATGAAAGAAAACAGATGAAAATGGTCGTCAGACAAGTTTGTTAAATGTTTGATGTAAACAATTTGTTCAAACAACAGTTTTCAGTCCATTTTCCGGAGTTGGGAGAAAATTGCTGATTGTCATTTGCTTTTATTCCTTACCAGATTTTCATTCCAACCAATCAACTAGTTGGCTGGTTGGATGTAAGTTGGTCTAGTGTGTGGCCAGCTTTAGAGTCTCCTCAGGGATTTGTGACATTTCCGAACACACAGTTTGTGTTACTGGCTTAGTGTTTTTTTCAGTACTGATTTTCCGGTTTTCATTTTTTTTACACCACTTCTATACTCTGACTGAGAAGGGCTTGCATTGTCATGAGAGGCAGAAGAAGATGCCTCACTGACAGCAGTTGGAGAACCACCACTGGCAATTTTCTGTTTATCTGCACTAAACTTTCTCTTTATTAGAGGTGTTTTTTTCTTTACCACTATAAAATATTGTTTTTTTTATTTCAGATGCCCTGACGCTTTAGCAGATGACATTGAAGGACTAGTATCTGATTAGTCATGACTGGGGGCAGCAGCTGCAGCGCTAGTATTTGGTTGCCACTTCTGCTCTTCTCTTCTCTGATTATTATCCATATCAATGAATAAACAGACATAGTACAAATAATATAAAAAAAATTGTAAACACAGCGCTTTTATATGTATGTGAACAAATGTACTGGGAACAGCGCACAGACATTGTACAAACAATAGAAAATATATATTTTTAAGTTTTTTACAAATTTTTTATTCGCATTTAAGTTCGCATTGCATGGTGACACAGTACTTTTATATGTACACTACCGTTCAAAAATTTGGGGTCGCTTAGAAATTTCCTTATTTTTGACAGAAAAGCACTGTTTTTTTTCAAAGAAAATAACATTAAATTAATCTGAAATACACTCTATACATTGTTATTGTGGTGAATGGCTATACTAGCTGCAAATGTCTGGTTTTTAAAGGACTATCTACATAGGCAGAGGCCCATTTCCAGCAAACATCACTCCAGTGTTCTAATGGTACATTGTGTTTGCTAAGTGCATTAAAATACTAATGGATGATTAGAAAACCCTTGAAATCCCTCGTGCAATTAAGTTAGCACAGCTGAAAACGGGTTTGCTCCTTAGAGAAGCTATAAAACTGACTTTCCTTTGAGCTAGTTGAGTATTTGGAGCATGACATTTGTGGGTTTGATTATACTCTCCAAATGGCCAGAAAAAGAGAACTTTCATGTGAAACCCGACAGCCTATTCATGTTCTTAGAAATGAAGGCTATTCCATGTGAGAAATTGTCAAGAAACTGAACATTTCCTACGACGGTGTGTACTACTCCCTTCAGAGAACAGCACAAACAGGCTCTAACGAGAGTAGAAAGAGAAGTGGGAGGCCCCCGGTGCATAACTGTGAAATAGATGCCTCACAAGTCCTCAACTGGCAGCTTCATTAAATGGTACCCATAAAAAGCCAGTGTCGACGTCTACAGTGAAGAGGCAACTCCGGGATGCTGGTCTTCTAGGCAGAGTGGCAAAGAAAAAGTCATCTGAGACTGGCCAATAAAAAGAAAAGATTAATATGGGCACAAGAACAGACATTGGACAGACAAATCGAAGTTTGAGGTGTTTGGATCACACAAAAGAACTTTTGTGAGACACAGAACAAGTGAAAAGATGCTGGAAGAGTGCCTGACGCCATCTGTCAAACATGGTGGAGGTAATGTGATGGTCTGGGGCTGCTTTGGTGCTGGTAAAGTGGGAGATTTGTTCAAGGTAAGAGGGATTTTGAATAAGGAAGGTTATCACTCCATTTTGCAACGCCATGCCAGAGCCGGCCCTAGCCAATTTGGTGACCTAGGCAAAATTTTGACTGGTGCCCCCTACCAGATAATCCCACCACCAATCATATATATATATATATATATATATATATATATATATATACACATTTCCAAGACTGCCAACACTCGGTTGTTATAGATCATCTGGCCTCGTGTCAGTGTAAAAATAAACTCCAAAGTGTGTCCTGACAAAAGGACGGGGGCCCTGAAACGTTGACAATTATGTACACTTTAATCTTTTGCATCTTTAAATTAGAACCTGTGAGTGCTGTGTCTTTTTTGGAGATATATATATATATATATATATGTTTTTACACATATATATATATATATATATACATATATATATATTTTATATATATATGTATGTTTTTACACACATATATATAAATATATATATATATATATATATGTTTTTACACACATATATATACACATATATATATACATATATATGCATATATATACTAGGGATGAGTGGGTTCGGTTCCCTGAGAACCGAACCCACCCGAACTTCGGGGATCCGGGGCGATCCGAGCCCAAGCTCGGATCTCCCTGTCTGCCCCGGATCCCTCTCCCGAGGCAAAACCTCGAGATCTGCTGTCGGTGGGAGCCGCAAGGTTATTAAAGTTTACCCTGCGGTTCCCACCATTGACTACAATGGAGGGAGCCGTTCATTGGCTGAGAGACGGGAGATGACCTCTCTCAGCCAATGAACGCTTAGCAGCGGGGTTTCCATGGTGATACCCCGCCGCTAAGCTCTCATTCGTGGATCGCGTTTTCGATTTTTTTTTTTGCCAAATCCGGGGATGCCTACTTTGGAACGAAGAGGACAGAACCTCGCATAGGAGATGGTGAGTATGTTTTTTTTCACAGGTCCCCTAGGGATACTTTACCGGACAAGTGGACCGATGCTACAGGTTACATAGGTGAGTATGTGTACATGTGTGTGTGTGTGTATGTATGTTTAATAAACTTATACTGTCACGGTGTGTGTGTCCTGTGTTTTTTTAAACATTTTTTTACAGGTGAACTACAGGTACTAGTGGACCCTTAAAGCCCTGCATGCTGGTACTTGTGGTTCTCCAAGTACCAGCATGCGGGGCAGGCTAGCTGGGACTTGCAGTTCTACTTGTAAAGACAATGTTTGATATTCTTTATTTACACCACACCACACAATCAACCCGCCACCCACCGCCACCAGGGGTGGCGGGGATAGCCCCGGGCTATCAGCCTGGGCCTGGGGTGCCCTGGAGAGGGTGACCCCTTTATTGGGGGGGTCCCCAGCTCTCCAGGGATCCCCGGCCTGGGCTGACTAGCGGTCAGGGCTGATGCTGCGGCTGGGGGACCCGGTGAAAGGGCTCCCCTGGCTGTGGCATCAGCCCCCCGCTAGAAAAAGTCCAGTGCTGGTTCTGGAACATACAGGGGAACCCTACAAATTTTTTGTCCCCTGTATTTCCAGAACCAGGACCGGATCAGAGCCCAGAGCTGGTTGCGCAGAATACGGGGGACCCCTACGTCGTTTGTACCCCGTATTTTGGCAACCAGCACTGGTTCTGATTAGCCCAGTGCTGGTTGTGCTTAAGTACAGGGGACCCCTACGTCATTTGTCCCCTGTATTTAAGCACACCCAGCACTGGGTTACTAATGCCCGGGGCTGGTTGCTCTTTTTTGGGGGGGTGCACGCCATTTTTTTCTTTTTTTACACAGGTTTTTCTTTTTACCACAGCAGCACAGACGGGTCTCACGGACCTGTCATTGCTCTGTGCCAATCACACAGATGCATGTAGCACGGACCTCCCGGGTTCGTGCTACATGCAAATGGGCACCATAATGCTGATTGGCTTCCTGTCTGCCACTGCAGTGCCACTCCTAGATGGGCCACGTGTTTGTGCCGCCCACTTGTGTCGCTTAGCATAGTCATCCAGCTACCTCGGTGCAACCTTTTGGCCTAAAAACAATATTGTGAGGTGTGAGGTGTTCAGAATAGAGTGGAAATGAGTGGAAATTAATGTTATTGGGGTTATTAATAGCGTAGGAACAAAAAAAGGCCCATTTTATGTGATTTTAGCGTTTTTTTTTATTTTTTTTTTAAAAATCCAGATCCAAAACACAAAACCCAGAACCCAAAACACGGAAGGGTGGTTTTGGCAAAACCAATCCAGATCCAAAACACGAAGAAAGATCCAGTTCCAAAACCAAAACACAAAACACGAAAAGTGGCCGGTGCACACCCCTAATATATACCCATACATACTATATATATATATTTTGGTGCCCTGCTTTGCAGACATCCATGCATCACTAATCACCCCCCACAACTCCCAGCATCACTAACCACCCCCCCACTACTCCCAGCATCACTAACCACCCCCCCCACTACTCCCAGCATCACTAACTCCCCCCACACTACTCCCAGCATCACTAACCAACCCCCCACAACTCCCAGCATCACTAAGCAACCCCCTTCATTACTTTAAGCATCACTAACATACATCCCTCCATTACCCTCTGCACCACTAACAACCCTCATTCACTACTACCTGCACCACTTACAAAATCCCACCCAAAAATATTCCTACCTTTCAGTAAACAGCCTTCGTCGCTCTGTTTCTTTGGGCAGGACCAGGAGCTGATGAGTAGTGGACAGTAAAACAAACAAGGGAGAGACGCGCAAAGCCCCCAGGCTCCTCTTCACGCCTGCCATTGGAGCGTGATGTGACATTATGAAGTCACCTACACGCTCCTAACATGTCCGGCCATCTGCTGTGCTGCCCGATCGGAGAGCTCCGATCGAGGCAGCGCGCTAGGAGAGAGGTAGGGTAGCAGCGCCAGGGTTGACAGCGCAATAGGTGGGGGCAGCGGCTGGCAGGGAGGGAGGCAGCAGCAGAGCCTTGGAATGCCCCTAGGGCATTCCAGTCATCCCTATGCATTTGCTTATAATGCCTATGCCTAGGGCCGGTTCTGCGCCATGCCATACCCTGTGGATAGCGCTTGATTGGAGCCAATTTCCTCCTCCAACACGACAATGACCCAAAGCACATCTCCAAATTATGCAACAACTATTTAGGAAAGAAGCAGGCAGCTGGTATTCTGTCTGTAATGGAGTGGCCAGCTCAGTCACCAGATCTCAACCCTATTGAGCTGTTGTGGGAGCAGCTTGACCGTATGGTGCGCAAGAAGTGCCCATCAAGATAATCCAACTTGTGGGAGGAGCTTCAGGAATCGTGGGGTGACATTTCTTCAGATTACATCAACAAATTAACAGCTAGAATGCCAAAGGTCTGCAATGCTGTAATTGCTGCAAAAGGAGCATTCTTTGACGAAAGCAAAGTTTGAAGGACAAAATTATTATTTCAAATAAAAAACATCATTTCTAACCTTGCCAATGTCTTGACTATATGTTCTATTAATTTTGTAACTCATTTGATAAATAAAAGTCAGTTTTCATGTAAAAGACAAAATTGTCTGGGTGACCCCAAACTTTTGAACGGTAGTGTACGTGAACTGTGACATAGTGCACAGATGTAGTACAAACAATAGAAAATATATATTTTTAATTTAATGTACGTGAACAAATGCACTGGGGGACAGCGTACACAGGTTGTACTGTATAAACAAAACTAAACTTTTCTGCAAATGACAACTGCAGAGTCACATTGCTTATATCGCAGTGTAGTATGGCCTGCTGAGTCACAGTGCAGCACCACTGTGTGACAGTTAGACTAGTAAGGGAGTGGTTGGACACAGCAGCAGCCACTGGAGACAGGGAGTGGATGGGAAAAGCACAGCAGCCACTGGACATATTAGCACAGCACAGCAAAGACTGGAGTCATTGTGAAATGGTGCTCAAATCATCGCAGGAGGGACTTATACAGAATCCAAAACCCGAAATAATCCGACGCCGGGATGATGATGTTTTGCCTTGATTTGCAATCCGAGCAAGGTGGTAAAACTAGGATCGGGTTTTTTCAGAAAACCGAGCCTGCACATCTCTAATTCAGAGTACATCAGTGCATTTGACTGGTACAAGCTATTTGCTAGAGAACATAGGCCCTCATTCAGAGCCGTACGCTCTGAGCAGAGCGCACGCTCTGCATGAGGGCCGGGCTCCTTTTTCATGGAGCGTCCTCCTGGACGCTCGTATAGCTGTGGGTCACCACCCACAGGCTATACGAGCGTGCATTTTGATGGCCGCGATGGTCGTGACCATCGCGACCATCGAAATTGTGAGCCGGAGCCTGCGGTTGAGGTTTTCAACCGCAAGCTCCGGAGTGATTTTGGCTCTATCAGAGCCAAAATCACTCCCACTGACATCACTAGTGATGTCAGTGGGCCGGCTTCTGACGGGAGGCGTTCCCGTGGGAACGCCCCCGTCAGGGAGGCACGCCCCCGGCACGCCCACCAAAGGGGGCGTGCTGTCAATCAACATTGACAGCACGCCCCCTTTGATCGGACACAACGAGCGAAGGAAAGTCCTTCGCTCGTCGTGTCTGGCGCATGCGCACGACGGAGCTCCCTCCGTCGTGCGCATGCTCAGTGCAGACCATCGACCCACTTGCGAGCGTACAGCCGCTCGCGAGTGGGTCTGAATCAGGCCCATAATTTGTCTAAATTGTATCAAATAGTAATTGCGGGACAATTTTATTTGAAAAGGACATTTCTATTTCAATTCTACTGCCCTGACTTATATTGTATGCGCTCCAACGTACATGGTATCCACAGAAACACCGAGCTTGCAACATTAATATATTGCAATGTGTATTTCTATGCTACAATGTTGTGTGTGACAGTGGTGTGTGACTGTGGCTATTATCCTGTGTAGCTATAATTATTATTAGAGATTAAGGGATTGTTTTGTGATTTTGTAGTTTAGTGAGTCATTTGTGCAAATTGTGTGTTGTTACAATTTTTTCAGTTAATGGTGATACTATTATGATTTTGTCTTTCTTGTCTACATTCTCTCCTATTCCTTCTTCTATACTGTTCTCACTTTAAGATTAATGTTAGACATCAATATTGCCTTGTGAATATTTATACCATGTTTATTCACCTATTTCTTTCGTATGATGGTGATTTCAAGCATTGACAAATACTGATTCACTGATGTCTATTGATATTTCCATGCATTGTCTATTGTCTCTTTTCCTAGGTCCTATTCACTTCTATTCAACTTTTCTAACTGTTTCATTGCTATCTTAAATAACTAGGTGCTACTGTATCTCAAGTTCATATTCTTATGAATGTTGTTGCTGATTAATGTTATTCTTTTGATGGTTGCAAGGTTGCCACCAACTTTTCTATATTTAATATAAATAATATAATTTAATATAAATAAATATACTGACCTCCGCCATTACCCCTGAGGTCTGTACAGATTCAGATGGAGGCACCGCTAATATCTAAACCAAGAGGTTGTGGGAAGTTAGTTGCTATGTGGACATCGCTTGTACATGCCTCTCCCTCAAATGTTGTGTACCAAAGGGGTGTTACATTGGAGACACTGCTGAAATTCAGAATTCCCACTCAGAGCTACCCATTGAGCAAGCGCCATGGTGATGTTATCATCTGGACACTTTAGTGATTGGTGCGAGAGAGCTAAAAAGGACCCTGAAATCATTTTCTGGTACAGGGTGATCTAGCTAGCATTACAGATGAAGAAATACAGTTATTGCTAGAATGCCGGGGCTAACAAGACCCAAATTCCTAGACTGACAGGGGGAAGCTGATGATCTTGCGATTCTAGTTAAGGACACAGGGGGTCATTCAGACCCAGTCGCAAGCACCGATGTGCTCGCAACCGGGTCGATGGGTAGACCTGCGCACGCGCAGCGGCCGTACTGCGAGTGCGCAAGCCCCGGAGCGAGAGAGAAACTCTCTCGCTCCGGAGCTCGCTACAAAAGGGGCGGCTGTCGATGTTGATCGACAGCTTGCCCCTTTTTGTAGGTGGGCCGGGGGGGTGGTTTCCAAAACGGAGGCGTTCCTTGTGGGCGGCCACACTGACATCATCAGTGATGTCAGTGGGAGCTTCCTGCTCCATCAGAGCAGAAAGCTCCCTGGGGCTTGCGAGTGCCCAGACCCAACCTTAGGGTCCGGTCGCAAGCCCCGATGGACGCGATGGTGATCATCATCACGACCATCACCCTGGTCGCTAGCTAAGCTGTGGGTGGTAACCAACAACTTAGCTTGCGACCAGGAGGCCGCACCAAAAAACAAGAAGCGCCCACCCTCATTCAGAGAGAGAGCGATCGCTTCTTGCAACCGCCTCTGAAAGAGGTCCATTGTTTGCATAGAAAGAAAGCAATTCCTGATTTGTTTGTAGTGGGAGAAAATAGAAGTTGGTGAGTTCTTTTCGGCAAATATTTCAAAATGGCTAACACAGCTGAGCAGCAACCATCTACTGTTGTCAAAGAAAATAGACCTCCTGACCCTCCTCTGATCGATGGAAACCCTAGTGAATTGCTTATTACTACCATAGTATAGTTTATGGAGCAAGTTTGCAAACCTCAAAATGAAAGTAGTTATCAAAACTTGAGAACCTTTTCTGGTGTCCTACCTATTCCTGATGGTGAAGACTCTAATTAAGTATGGAGAGACACAGGCCCTGATTCAGAGCCGGACGCTCTGACAGAGCGCTCGCTCTGAATCAGGGCCATCCCTCTTACTGTTTGGAGCGGCCTCCTGGCCGCTCGCATAGCTGTGGGTGACCACCCACAGCTATAGCGAGCGGCCAAAATGATGGTCGCGATGGTCAAGACCATTGCGACCATCAGGCTTGCGACGAGACCCTTGCGGTAGGGTCTCGCTGCCGCAAGCCCTGGAGTGATTTTGGCTCTATCAGAGCCAAAAGCACTCCCACTGACATCACTAGTGATGTCAGTGGGGCCAGCCCCAGACGGTAGGCGTTCCCATGGGAACGCCTTCGTCTGGGCAGCCACGCCCACCACAGGGGGCGTGCTGTCAATCACCATCGACAGCACGTCCCCTTTGGTGCGAGACCCATTGGCCGTTGTTATTCGGGTCTCACGCATGCGCACGACGGAGCCGCCTCCGTCGTGCGCATACGCACTTGGGCAACATCGAATTAGGCCCACTGTTTCCTTGTACTTGGAGGAATGGATGTGAGATGAATAAGGCAAGAGACAAAGGACAATTGAGAGTCTCCAAGGACCTGTTATGGAGGTCATTAGGACCATCAGATGGAATGACACTAGGGGCTCAATCCAATTACACGTGAAGGGTGCGAGCTGCCATTGCAAAGGCATTAAAACGGCGGCAAAAGCACCACATCTCGCACCCCTCGCGGCCGACTCCAAGCCCAAATTTGCATAATTTTGCTCAAAGCCTTATGGAGCTGCAGGACTTTTATGCAAATTAGGGCTGCTGTCCAGTGCACCTGCTGTTGTGATGACTCGCACTCGCAAGTACATCACGTGTAATTGTATTAAACCCTAAATCTACTGCTCTACATTACATAACAGCTCTTTTTGGAAGTTTTGGAGTTATATAAGATCCTATTTATCTTATTTATAAGTTCTGGCACACTTCTCAAAGGCCTATCCTGCTACATTTACAGACTGGATAAAACCATAAGTAAAGTTGAGAAAGCTAGAGGTCTGGGTAATGGTGAAATTGACAAAAACCTGTATCGGAGAATCTACTGTATCTCAAGAGAAGATACTACTGTATCTCAAGATTAATCAGGCCTCACTATTCAGAGTCTCAGTTAGTAAGTGAGTACGTATTTGCAAAGTTCCCTTAAGGGACTACCAAGAATACTATTCTTGCTTTATTATGCCCTTATTTGGAAAAAAAGAATATAAAGTGCCAGTTATCAATGAAACTAATGCTCGTGTATTCCACTACTTCCTGAAAGAATAAAGAGGAGCACTTGACCCAAAGACAAAGATCAAGTACCAGGAAGGGGGAGTAACCTCCCACTCCATTGAGGAAAATGTGACCACTTTGGGAGCTACTGAGAAAGCCATTCCATAGTTATACTGTCATATGAGTCGACTAGAGTTAGGGTTAATATCTCATTTGAGCAAAAGCCAATTCATAAGAGATTAAGAGATGAGAGCGAGTCAAGAGATTACTCTATTGGAGTGATTTTGTGGTAATTTCTGCAGAAGGAAGAGACCAGGCTATCGTAAGATGACCAAAGAAAATGGGATACGGCATTATCAACTGATACTACCACAGAGACATTGAAAAATCATCTTAAGAGGTTTTCCCAATCAACACTGACATTTGGGGATTGAGAAAACCATTGAGCTAGCATCATATCAGTTCTGTTGTTCGAAGATGGAAAGCGATGTGGAAAGATATTGTAAAATCTGTATGGTGTGTACTTTGAAGAGGACCTCCTCAGGAAAATATGCTCCTGTGTGATTCTTCTTGAGCAAAAACCTTATGGAGTTGGTGGGCCTAGATTTTCCATTCAGGAAGTCAAGGGAGGGAGAAGAAGACTGTACTGGTGGTGACAGACATTTCACACAGTATGCCCAAGCTTCCAAATTGGTGTTTGTAGTGCATTGACAATTGTAAAGATTCTCTGGAAGAACTTTTTCATCCATTATGGTTTTCAGGCCCATATCTATTCAGATCAAGGGAAAGACTTTGAGAGTTGTCTTATGTGAAGTCAGGAAGCTGAGAACTGTTCCATTTCTTCTCAAGAATGATCTTGGTGGAAGGAGATTCAACCCGACCCTCTTTGATATGTTAAATACCCTTAATCCATACCAAACTCCAAGAAAGGGTAAATGTGTCAGTTAGGTTACAACTGTAGGGAAATTATTCTACTAAGTGTTCTCCATATAGTTTATGTTTGGAAAAGAAGCCAGACTTCCTGTGGATAGCTGTTTCAGAATAATAAGTATTCACAGTGCAAAAGACGCTTACAGGATATAAAACGATTAAAGAGAATTGAGAGAGGCCCACAGACCTGCTCAAGAAGCATCTGAGTTATATGGGCAGAAAAATAAGAAATAATTTGATGGAAGGATTAAAGAGAATATCCTTATGCTTGGAGATTTTATGCTTTATGGTATCTGGGATCACATGGAAGACAGAAACACCTAGATGGCAAAGAGAGCCTTCGAGGTGATTAAGTTAAAAACAACCCTGTCAGAATGTTTCTTCAACAACATCTTCTACCTGTTGGAGTTATTGAATACATCCAATAAGAAGAGAGTAGGCCTCAGCTTCATCTAGAGTGGAAAGAGCTAGAGAGTTTGTCAGGATATTTCAAACCTATTCAGGCTGCATTCAGGGTGTTTCTGTATGAGTAAGCCTATTTAAACTGCATTCAGAATACATCACTGCATTTGATTGGTACAAGCTACCTGCTAGAGATCATCAGAGTACTGCATTTCTCTAAGTTACATCCAATATTATTTGTAGGACAATTCTATTTTAAAAGGACTGCAATTTTAAGTCTACTGCTTTGACTTATATTGTATGTGTGTCAATGACTATGGTACCCACTGAAAGACTGAGGACCTCATTCAGAGGCGCTCACAAAATGCGAGCGCTCGCTCTGAATGAGGGCGGCCGCTTCTATGTTCTGAGCCGGCCTCCTGGCCGCTCGCTAGGCTGTGGGTGACCATCGCGACCATCGGGGCTTACGACGGGGCTTACGATGAGACCCTTGTGGTAGGGTCTTGTCTACCGCAAGCCCCAGTGAGCTTTCGGCTCTATTAGACCTGGAAGCTCACCACTGACATCACGAGTGATGTCAGTGGGGCCGCCCACAAATGGCCAGCGTTCCGTCAAGAATGCCACCCTGGATACAAAGCTGTGCGAGCTGTCGATCACCATCGACAGCCACCCCTTTTGTAGTGAGCCCCAGAGGGAGAGAATTTCTCTCTCGCTCCGGGGCTTGTGCACGTGCAGTGCGGCTGCTGCGCGTGCGCAGGGCATCAATATCGACCCGCTTGCGAGCGCATAGGCGCTTGCGAGCGGGTCTGAATGAGACCCTGAGCTCGCAACGATAAAATATTGCAATGTGTATTTCTATGCTGCAACATTGTGTGACAGTGGTGTGTGACTATTGCGATTATTCTGTGCAGAGGATTGTTTTTTGATTGTGATTTTGGAGTTTAGCGAGTTATTGGTACAATTTGTGTGTTGATTATTGCTACAATTGTTCCAATTAAATGGGATGCTTTTACAATTTTGTCTTCTCTTGTCTACATTCTGTTCTATTTCATCTTCTATATTGCATATTACTGTTCTCATTTGAAGATTTATGATGGATATCGAAATGATTACTTTGTGAAAAGCTATGATTTCTTTCATGTGTAATTGACCGATTTCTTTTGTCTAATAGTGATTTCAAACGATTATCACAGACGTCTTTTGATATTTTGATGCATTGTCTATTGTCTCTTTTCCTATGTCGTCTTCGTACTATATTTCAACTTCTATAACTGTTTCATTGCTATCTTAAATAACTGTGTGCTCTTATATCTCAAGTTCATATTCTTGCGATTGTTGTTGATGATCAATGTTATTCTTTTGATGGTTCAAGGGCTGCCACCAGCTTTTCTATATTTAATAGAAATAAGTATACCACTGTGGCAATAAACATTGTGTGGTTTATACTGGTCACAGCACTGAGGTTATGTGTTCAACCCCCACTATGACCCTAACCGTGTGGAGTTTGTATATTCTCCTTGTGCTTGAGTGGGTTTCCTTCGGGTTCTCCGGTTTCCTCCCACACTCCAAATATATACTGGTAGGTTAATTGGCTCCCAACAAAATTAACCCAAGTATGTATGTGTGTGAGCATATGATAGGGAATATAGATTGCAAGCTCCACTCGGGAAGGACTGATGTGAATGGGCAAATATTCTCTGTAAAGAGCTGTGTAATATGTATGTGCTATATAAATAACTGGTAATAAATAATAAATAAATAATAAGTATGAAAGGTTAGCTGTGTTGGGGCAGAGGTTTCCCAAATCACTCTCTGGTGGACAGAAGACCTAGCCATTAGTTGTGGTGCCTGTATGGAATTGGTATGTAACCTCGGTGGCTGAATAGCTGCCGGATCAAATACTGACAGTGGAAGACTGACACCTAACCCCCCTTCCCGCACCCTAAACCTAACCCTCCCAGGGGGTGCCTAACCCTATCCTCTCCCTAGACGTGCCTAACCCTAACCCCCCCCTTTCTCTAGCCTGACCCTAATCCTCCCAGGGGGTCCTAACCTTAAGTCCCCCCGGTGGTTCCTAAACCTAACCCTCCTCCCCGCGGCTACAACCTAAGACACCCGGCTTACCTTCGTTCGGTATGCCGGGCATCGGGATTTCAATGTGGGGCTAATGATAGGCGTCAGGATTTTGATGTCTATCTTTAGTCCCATGTTGGGCTTTCAGTGTTGGGATACCTGACTACGTCCTGCCTGTACAGATTCTGGTGGAGGCACTGCTGATATATAAACATGGAGGTTGTGAGAAGTTAGTTGGCATTTGAGCATCACTTGTACATGACCCCCCCCCCAGATGGTGTGTACCAAAGGAGTGTTACATTTAGTTTGGTTGACTGCTATATCCTGAGTTCTGATGAATACATAACTCTCTAGTGGCTCTATTTGTAGATGTGCAGAAATAATATAGACTTTTTATTGCCAGGATAGAACATTATTGATACAAATTATTATCAAACTACTACCAGAGAAGCTGAATGGTGCTTACTACTTTACTGTTCCAGTGCTGGGGCATATGCCAGGCAGCTAGATCACAAATGCACAGTGGAACTGGAAGCCCGAATTTAAAAATAGAAATATTCTATACAAATTGAAAGAAACATATTTTAATATATTTCCCTCAGGTAAAAATGCTTTATTTAAATAATATATATTCCTTTACCTGATAGATCGACAGTAGCCCTATAGCCGACGAAAACACCCATATTCTAGATACGGACTTTGCACTGCGTAGTGAGGCAGGAGTTTGCTGATTGGAAGAACCCAATCCATGGGTAGGATAACCCACTCGGTTGACTAAATTTGAGTAGTACAGTTTGCAATTGCTTTTCCTTGGCCACCAACTTTATGGAAGTGATAAATAAAATGGAACTTTCTCCCTCTCCCTATCAGACTCTCCATCTCTCTACAAATCTTCAAACGGGCTCTCAATACCCACTACTTCATCAAGGCCTATCAGCTCTCATACCTACCCACTACTACTACTACTGCTCTTTCCTCCCTTTCTACCCCATGGGATGTAGTCTGGAAGCCGTCGGTCTAAATGCCGACAGCCGGCTTCCAGACTACTTAATCCCGGCGAGGGTTGAATGACAGGCGTCTAAATCTAGAGACCGGCGCCCGGCATCCCGATCGAAGTGATGCCGGGCGCCGCAGCGTACAGCCACGAGGGGGGGGATTAGATGTAGGGCTCCCGGGGGGACTTAGGGTTAGGCACCCCTCTGGGAGGTTAGGATTAGGCTAGGGGGAGGGAGGGAGGGTTAGGGTTAGGCACCCCCAGGGGGAGGTTAGGGTTAGGCACTTACCTTTATAACGATCATGCGGCCGGCGGTAATACATATCAGACCCTGCCCCATCTGTGTCATGCCTATTTGTCAGCCCCTCCCTTTAGATTGTAAGCTCTCACGAGCAGGGCCCTTTCCCCTCATGTGCTTCTCCTTATACTTTCTTCTACTCCTTACTCCCCACAAGGGCATCTAACACTTGATTGCTTACTCCCTGCTGCTTAATTTGAGTGTTATAATCACTAAGGCAGCATATCCTTGTCCTGTATTGTACTGTAAGTCACTGGTTTCTTGTTTAGTTATGTTTATGAACTCTGTAAGGCGCTACAGAACACTTGTGGCGCCATATAAATAAAAGATAATAATAATAATAATAATAATAATAATTCACAGGAGAAACAGTAGGGTTTCTTTGTTTTTCTTAAATTCCAGTATTACTGGTAATACAGTTTTACATTAAACAATATACCACTGTAGCAGCCAGGTTGGGTATGAAATACCTGCAGTCGGGATGCCAGCTGTCAAAAGGCCAACAGCAGCATCCCAATGCTCAGTATCCCTTCTCCCCTTAACCCTCTGTTCCTGCATCCTAACCCTAACCCTCCACCCCCCATCCTAACCGTAACTCTCTCTGTTAGTGCCTAAACCTAACCCTCCCCCCGTAGTGCCTAACCCTAACCTCCCTCAGTGGTGCCTAAACCTCCTGGTCCGTAGCCTAAACCTAATCCCCCCATTGGTGCCTAAACCTAACTCTCCCCCACAGCTAATAATACCTCCCCCCCCCACTATAATTACCTTTGGGATGCTGGCTGTCAGGATTCTGGCACCGGCATCTGAACTGGCGTCAGGATTTCGGCACCGGTGTTCTGTCCCACGTCGGGATTCCAACAGCCGGCATCCCAGGTGTAGGTCTAATAACTACATCCCATAGCAGCCAGTTCATGATGCATTTGATTATTTATGCCATTTAGTACATTATTATGTTGACTGCAGATCACAGGGAGAAAATGGTGGAGCATGGGATGACTAAGAGTTGTGTGACAATAAAACCTCTAGAACAGAGCATGATTATCACCACTTGTTTCTTCCTATAATGTTCCCATGTCCGTATTAGGAGTTCATGTAATAGAACCCCACCCCCTACCTTATCAACAGATATACTAGCAGTTTATGAAGAAGCGTGTTGGAAACTAGAGAGCTCTGGAAGTAGATGTAATATATTTTTTATTTTTCCCATAAGATCTTACAATGTGCCTCACAGCTGGTCAATGCATTAGTTATATAATAACGGTCTAGAAAATCTAATATGTAACGATAGGAAACTGGCTAAGACACCATCTTGGGACTAGTGAATTCATGTGTAAATGATGTAGCAGCTTAATTTAAAAGCACATTTTATTTTTTCAGATGACACAAAAGAATTCAGGGTGACAGAATCCATACAAAATGTCATCCTTAAAATGAGAGCTAAATAAACTGAGAGACTGCGCAGCATCAAGGCAGATGACATTCATGTGGATAATGAGATTATGCATTTGGAGTAGGGGTGTGCACCGGCCACTTTTCGTGTTTTGTGTTTTGGTTTTGGATCTGGATCTTTCTTCGTGTTTTGGATCTGGATTGGTTTTGCCAAAACCACCCTTCCGTGTTTTGGGTTCTGGGTTTTGTGTTTTGGATCTGTATTTTTTAGAAAAAAAGCATAAAAACAGCTAAAATCACAGAATTTGTGGGTTTTTCTGCTCCTATGCTATTATTCACCTCAATAACCTTAATTTCCACTCATTTCCAGTCTATTCTGAATACCTCACACCTCACAATAGTGTTTTTATATCCAAAAGGTTGCACGAGGTAGCTGGATGACTATGCTAAGCGACACGAGTGGGCGGCACAAACACGGGGCCCATCTAGGAGTGACACTGCAGTGGCAGACAGGATGGCAGTTTGAAAAACTAGGCCCCAAACAGTACATAATGCAAAGAAAAAAAAGAGGTGCAAGATGGAATTGTCATTGGGCCCTTCCACCCACCCTTATGTTGTATAAACAGGACATGCACACTTTAAGAAACCAATCATTTCAGCGCCAGGGTCTGCCACACGACTGTGACTGAAATGATTGGTTCGTTTGGGCCCCCACAAAACAAGCTGGCAATTAATCTGTCCCTGCACAAACTGGCTCTACGGAGGCAAGATGTCATCCTCATCCTGCTCATCCAACGATTCCTCACCCTCTTCAGTGTTGTGTACATCCTCATCCTCACAGAGTATTAATTCGACCCCGCTGGAATCCACCACCACAGGTCCCTCTGTACGTTCTGGAGGCTGGTCTCCCTGGAAGAGTTGATAATTCATTTTTATGAACATCATCTTCTCCACATTTTGTGGAAGCAACCTCCTACGCCTTTCGCTGACAAGGTTCCCGGCTGCACTAAACACTCTTTTGGAGTACACAGTGGAGGAGAGGCTACTCAGGTAAAATAGAGCCAGTTTGTACAGGGGCCTCCAAATTGCCTCTTTTTCCTGCCAGTACAGGTACGGACTGTCTGACATGCCTACTTGGATGCTGTCACCGATGTAATCCTTTAAGAGACAGACGCACGCTTGTCGATGCTGCTTTGAGGATGCAGGTGTGGCTACAGCCCACACAATTCACAAAGACAGAAAAAATTTTTTTTTTATTGTTTGTGGAGCGCACTTTGGGAGTTACAGCACCCTTTAACGGACAAGCCATCCGGCCCTTTACTTATGATGCAGGCGCACGCTTGGCACTGCTCCTTTGTTGATGCACGTGCAGCCACAGTGCACACAATTCACAAACACAGAAAATTATTTTTAATTTTGTTTGGAGTGCACTTTGGGGGTTACAGCACCCTTTAACGGTCAAGCCAGCCGGCCCTTTACTTATGACACAGGCGCACGCTTGACGCTACTTTGTTGGTGCATGTGCGGCTACTGCACACACAATTCACAAACACAGAAGAAAAAAAATAGTTTTTTTGGAGTGCACTTTGGGGGAGCACCCCTGATGCACAGATCACCCCCTGGACAACACTACAGCACCCCTCTAGGACTACAGCCTTTATGGGACACTGCACAACACAGTCCAGCCAGCCCCTATAGACTTTGGAGTGGACACAGCCCCTATGACTGCAACTGACTGCACAACACAGCCTAGCCAGCCCCTATGACAGCAGCACAACACAGCCCAGCCAGCCCCTATGGACAACAGCAGCACAACACATCCCAGTCAGCCCCTATGGACTGAGTGGTCACAGCCCCTGTGGACAACAGCAGCACAACACAGCCCAGCCAGCCCTAGCTCCCACCCTCCCTCTTCACTGTCCACAGCCGGAGTGAGAAATGGCGCCGACACGGGGACCTTTTATAGAATCGAAAACCCGCGAGATCCGGAAGGCGGGATGATGACGTTTTGCCTCGATTTCAGATCCGAGTCAGGCGGGAAAAGTCGAGCCTGACTTCTTATATGACTTGGACCGGGTGGGCTCGGGGGGTTCGGATTTCAGAAATCCGAACCCACTCATCCCTAATTTGGAGGATACATATATACAGGAAGTTTACAACTTAAGATGCCCACACACATAGCGATGTGCTTACGATCTGATACCCTGTACGATTTCCCCGCGAACTCTCACGGGAGCTAGCTTGCCGTCGTGATCACGATTTTGGAAAATTTTCACTCAATCTGTTTCACGATCTCACGATCGATCTGATTGTACTCGTGAGATCGGACAACATAAATCATGAGTTGTAAAAAAAAAAAAAAAGAAAAGGCTCTTGACAATTGGTGGAAAAATTAAATAGTCATAACAATGGGAGGGGCTAGCTAGTGAGTATAAAAAGCAGGCGCCCTTTAAACTCTGTGCACATTCTGCTCTGCTACTAGTGAGGCTAGGTGTATTCCTGCTGAATCCTGTACATTGCTACTGTGCTCTTTGTATTTGGCTTGTCTTTTACAAAGTTTATTCTACCTGCAAATGTGTGCTACCTACCTGCATTCTATCCTGTTCCAAAATTCTGTACTGCTGCGTCCCTATCAGTATAGAGTATTGGTCGCCGAAGCTGGGGTCCGGGAGATTAGGAAGAGGGCCCAGCAAAGAAGGACGAGAGCATGCTGGACTAAGGAGTGGCTGCTACAAAGGGATACCCGCTCTCACATGTCCCTGCTGATGGAGATCAAGGAGAACAACCCGGATGACTACTGCAACTACCTGCGCATGGATGACGCCACCTTCCAGGAATTGCTGCATCTGGTGACCCCCTACTTCCAGAGACAGTACACAAGGTGGCGGAGGGCAATCCCTGCTGAAGAGAGACTGGTGGCTACCCTAAGGTACCTGGCTACAGGAAGGTCACTGGAAGACCTAAAGTTTGGGACACTCATCTCACCTCAGTCCTTGGGCGTCATCATTCCGGAGACCTGCAAAGCGATCGTTAAAGTGCTGCATTTCCAGTATTGCAAGGTAAGAAGAAAAACACACCACACATTGGTTTCTTGTGAAAGAAAAAAAATAGTTTTTATTTTTTTTCATATATTGGGTGTCATTCAGAGCCGCTCGCAATTAGCGCTCGCTCTTTCAGAAAAAGGGGGTGGCTATTCAAATGAACCGTTCGCTCTTTGCGGTCTGTTGTTGCCTCCATGTCTGAACGAGCGAGCAAAACATACGCTCGTTTATTTGATAAAAACGCCCCCTGGCCGCTCGCATCATACGTCATGTCCGCTATTTATTAGATTAATCGAGTACATCGAACAGCGTATGAACTGCTCGCTATTCTTGTGGTTGGTTTTTCCTACCACAATATTGCGAGCAGTTCTGGCTATAAAACAACCAAGTGACGTGGTCAATGACGCTGCTGTATTAATTATGCACACCCATAAAACGCCCGCTTTGACCTTTAAGCACGCCTGCGTTCTGATCTCCACTCCCCGTTTTCAAGCACCTTCCCCTGTTACCACCCACATATGCCTCCTCCTGTCACTCAAAATAGCAGGCACTCGCTATATAGCGAACAAACGATTTTCGGCCGCACTGACTGGTTCGCGCATGCATATTAAAAACCGTACGCATGCGCAGATGTGCAAACATCGTTCTGAACGAACGAGCGGCCGCTTACGAGCGTCTCTGAATGAGGTCCATTGTTTTAAATTTAACTCTTTAAATGTGTCAATAAGGCAGAGAACGGTGCTGCATAGCAGCCATCTTGTGTACACAACACAACATAATAACAGTGCAAATCAGGCATAAAACTGTGCTGCATAGCAGCCATCTTGTGTACACAACACTACCACAACATTGGAACAATACAGAGCCACTGTGGCCAAAAAACACTTACACACTATGGCCCTGATTCAGAGCCGGACGCTCTGACAGAGCACTCGCTCTGAATCAGGGCCGTCCCTCCTACTTTTGGGAGCGGCCTCCTGGCCGCTCGCATAGCTGTTGGTGACCACCCACAGCTATAGCGAGCGGCCAAAATGATGGTCGCAATGGTCAAGACCATCGTGACCATCGGGCTTGCGACGAGACCCTTGCGGTAGGGTCTCGCTGCCGCAAGCTCTGGAGTGCTTTTGGCTCTATCAGAGCCAAAAGCACTCCCACTGACATCACTAGTGATGTCAGTGGGGCCGGCCCCAGACGGTAGGCGTTCCCATGGGAATGCCTCCGTCTGGGCAGCCATGCCCCCGGCACGCCCACCAAAGGGGGCGTGCTGTCACTCACCATCGACAGCACGTCCCCTTTCTAGCAAGACCCATAGCGACGGCTTGGCCGCACTTGGGCAACGTCGAACCGCTTGCGAGCGCTCAGCTCAGGTCTGAATCAGGCCCTGTATGCAATATAGATTGCAATAACATTTTTACAAAACAGCATTATCAACAAATGTTATCAATCCCAATAGGTAGTGTGCTGTATGTTATGGGGTGGGTCAGACGCCAGTTGGAACAGGCCAATACACACATGGCACAAGTATACATTGTGGCAGCGGCTTCCAGCAATGTGTACTTGTGCCATGTGTGTAGTGACCTTGTCCAAACAGCGTCATCACCACCCTATACTATTCAGGCAGTACCTATTGGGATGGATAAAATTTGGTGATAATAAAAGCAAGAAAAATAAAAAACAAAATTACCTGTCACCAAATTTTATCAATCCCAATAGGTAGCGTGCTGTATGTTATGGGGAGGGTCAGACACCAGTTTGAACAGGCCAATACACACATGGCACAAGTATTGTGCCATGTGTGTATTGGCCTCATTGAGCCCTCGCTTCCAGCAATGTGTACTTGTGCCATGTGTGTAGTGACCTTGTCCAAACAGCGTCATCACCACCCTATCCCATTCAGGCAGTACCTATTGGGATGGATAAAATTTGGTGATAGTA
The DNA here is from genome assembly GCA_031769625.1 of Taudactylus pleione. Classification (NCBI taxonomy): domain Eukaryota; kingdom Metazoa; phylum Chordata; class Amphibia; order Anura; family Myobatrachidae; genus Taudactylus; species Taudactylus pleione. The sequence goes on along the minus strand of JAUIMM010000566.1, from coordinate 5,564,018 downwards.
AAAGCAAGAAATAAAAAAAGTAAATAAATTACATCTGTGTATAACAGGGCGATTCATCCGCTGCATCCAGCAGAGCATTAAACCTAGTAGTGCTTGTGCTTGGGGTGCTGGGTGGGGGAGTAATCTCTAACTGGGCTGGGGGGGCCTGACATAGGTGTTTGGGACAGGGGAATATAGCATTGGGTCAGCTATATAAGTGGATTTGTGTAGGTTTTTGCTCATACACCTACTCAATAGGTCATAGTTTAGCCTGAGATAATTTTTTTTGGTATCCTCGTCCATATTCCTCATACTGCTGTTTACATGTGCCGTAAAGTCGTCTATAGCATCTGGAGGTTTTTGTAAGAGGCGTTCTGCATTTGTAAGAAATATGTCCTCCCGTTCAGTATGAATCTCCTTTTTCCCCTGTTTTTTTTTTTTTGGGTGGTGGTAGGGAAGAGGCTGAGGGTTTGGGGGCAATGGGTATTCAAAAAGTATCAATAATTGGAAAAACCAATCATCAGTATAGTGATTCCTTCGTGGGGCACTCTTTTGTACATAAATGATTTGTTAGTATAATTAAAAATGAGCTTTTAATATATCTCCAATAAAAAAATAGGGATTTGTTGTGCTCATTTATAAAATATCTAATTGAGCTCCCTTAGCAATTACTCTCATGAATTTATAAAAATAGATCTATTATAAGTATTAGCATAAAGTATGTGGTGACTATGCTTGTTTGAATTCATATGCTCATATGCTATATGAGCATATGAATTCAAACAAGCATAGTCACCACATACTTTATGCTAATTCTTATAATAGATCTATTTTCGAGTTCTGGTTACTCGATTCCAGGGAGCACCTCCAGCATATAAAATTTATCTTATGATAAAATTATGATACAAGATATGATATATATGATACCTATTGCTGGTTTTACTTATAGATGTGAAATATAACACTGGTTATAATTCCTGTGCGGGATATTCTGGTTTCTTTGGGATAAGTGCAATGGGTATTGCCAGTTGGGTGTTATTCTCCACATCACTTTCCCCAAGCAGACTCATGTCCGGAGTGGAAGCCAAATCAGGGTCTTGGGTGGGAGTCTATATAGGAAACAAATTAAAAAAAAATATTTTAGTCATGTTATAACCCTTTTTTAAATATTTTTACAGTTTCCTAACACTGTGGAAGAATGGAAGAGCATCGCTAAAGAATTTGAACAACGTTGGAATTTCCCTAACTGCGGAGGAGCCATCGATGGAAAACACATCCGCATCAACCCACCTGCCAACACCGGATCATATTACTACAACTACAAGGGCTTCTTCAGCATCATTCTCATGGCAGTGGTGAATGCCAACTACGAATTTCTGTTTGCGGATGTCGGCAAGAATGGCTGATGTTCGGATGGTGGGTTCTTCAAACAGACTGCTTTCTACCAGAGACTCACCAACAAAACCCTTAACTTGCCCTCACTGGACCAGACAAAGCACGGCCTAAATTACGCTTTTATCGCAGACGAGGCTTTTGTATTACATGAACATGTGATGAAGCCATTCGCCTCATTCCGGCGGGTGGTGGCTGGGTCATGAATTTCTAGGTGTGTGGCACACATTGGTGGGCAGTGGGAGCCTAATGCATGGCCCAGCCACCTCCTGCCTCATTCCGGCAGGCGGTGGCTGGGTCATGCATTTCTAGATTGGGTGGCACACATTGGTGGGCAGTGGGAGCTTAATGCATGACCCAGCCACCGCCCACCTCATTCTGGCGGGCGGTGGCTGGGTCATGCATTTCTAGGTGGGTGGCACACATTGGTGGACAGTGGGAGCTTAATGCATGACCCAGCCACCGCCCGCCTCATTCCGGTGGGTGGTGGCTGGGTCATGCATTTCTAGGCGGGTGGCACACATTGGTGGGCAGCGGGGGGCACACATTGGTGATCAGTGTGGTTGCATTTATACAGTACAAATACTCACCAAACTTCCAAAAAAAACACTTCAGTGTGCAGGCTCCCGACTGTGCTTCCTTCTTTTCCATACACGATGCTGCACAAGATGGCGGAGGGGGGTGTCCAGGCTCCTGTCAGTCAAATTCCGCGTTGTACGATGAATTATACGATTCATCGTGAGTGAAAAAAACCCTCACGATCAGCACCCATCCTGTCTCGGATTGGCAAATCTGGCCTACAGCACGCCAGATCAGAAGATACGAGGTGCGACGAGCGGGGACGTGCATCGGCATCGTGATCGTGAGTAGAAATGCACGATTTGGGCTTTTTTTGCATGATTCATCTGCGCGATTCGTCGAAATCGGTCAAATTAGGTGAAAAATCGCTGTATATTTGGGCAGCTTTAAGTAGCAGCACCCTGGTGAATGAGTCTATCAAAGGAAAGGATCCAGATATGATTGTTAATTATCATTATCATATATTAAAAGGGGCTTATACTCAGGAGAGAAAATTATCATTTCACTCATTTAAAAAAGTGCTGGCAGACCTTACTTTGAATATGAGGTTCGAATTGGACACCAGAAAGTGCAGGGAAAGGTGAAAAAAGAATTAGGTCCATAGAAGAGCTTGGTTATGAGGACTATCTGAGCTACTGTAGGTTTATTTTAGGGGTGAGCGGGTTCGGATTTCTGAAATCCGAACCCCCCCGAGCCCCCCCGATCCGAGTCCGATCCGAGTCAGGCTCGACTTTTCCCGCCTGACTCGGATCTGAAATCGAGGCAAAACGTCATCTTCCCGCCTTCCGAGTCTCGCGGGTTTTGGATCCTATATAAGGTACACACGTCGGCGCCATTTTCTCACTCGGCTGTGGACAGTGAAGAGGGAGGGTGGGAGTTAGGGCTGTGTAGTGTAGTGTAGTGTAGTGCTGCTGTTGTCCACTACTTCAAAGTCCATAGGGGCTGGCTGTGTTGTGCTGTGCTGCTGTTGTTAATAGGGGCTGTGTCCACTACTTCAAAGTCCATAGGGGCTGGCTGGACTGTGTTGTGCAGTCAGTTCTCCATAGGGGCTGTGTCCACTCCAAAGTCCTGTGCAGTGTCCCAGTCCTAAAGGAGTGCTGTAGTGTTGTCCAGGGGGTGCTCTGTCCATCAGGGGTGCTCCCCCCAAGTGCTAAAAAAATAATATATTTTCTGTGTTTGTGAATTGTGTGCGCAGTAGCCGCACGTGCATCAACAAAGTAGTGCCAAGCGTGCGCCTGTGTCATAAGTAAAGGGCCGGCTGGCTTGACCGTTAAGGGTGCTGTAACCCCCGAAAGTACACTCCAGTCCAAACCAAAAAAAATATTATTTTCTGTGTTTGTGAATTGTGTGCGCAGTAGTCGCACGTGCATCAACAAAGTAGTGCCAAGCGTGCGCCTGTGTCATAAGTAAAGGGCCGGCTGGCTTGACCGTTAAGGGTGCTGTAACCCCCGAAAGTACACTCCAGTCCAAACCAAAAAAAAAATTATTTTCTGTGTTTGTGAATTGTGTGCGCAGTAGCCGCACGTGCATCAACAAAGTAGTGCCAAACGTGCGCCTGTGTCATAAGTAAAGGGCCGGCTGGCTTGACCGTTAAGGGTGCTGTAACCCCCGAAAGTACACTCCAGTCCAAACCCAAAAAAAAATTATTTTCTGTGTTTGTGAATTGTGTGCGCAGTAGCCGCACGTGCATCAACAAAGTAGTGCCAAGCGTGCGCCTGTGTCATAAGTAAAGGGCCGGCTGGCTTGACCGTTAAGGGTGCTGTAACCCCCGAAAGTACACTCCAGTCCAAACCAAAAAAAAAATTATTTTCTGTGTTTGTGAATTGTGTGCGCAGTAGCCGCACGTGCATCAACAAAGTAGTGCCAAGCGTGCGCCTGTGTCATAAGTAAAGGGCCGGCTGGCTTGACCGTTAAGGGTGCTGTAACCCCCGAAAGTACACTCCAGTCCAAACCTAAAAAAAAATTATTTTCTGTGTTTGTGAATTGTGTGCGCAGTAGCCGCATGTGCATCAACAAAGTAGTGCCAAGCGTGCGCCTGTGTCATAAGTAAAGGGCCAGCTGGCTTGACCGTTAAAGGGTGCTGTAACCCCCGAAAGTACACTCCAGTCCAAACCAAAAAAAAAATTATTTTCTGTGTTTGTGAATTGTGTGCACAGTAGCCGCACGTGCATCAACAAAGTAGTGCCAAGCGTGCGCCTGTGTCATAAGTAAAGGGCCGGCTGGCTTGACCGTTAAGGGTGCTGTAACCCCCGAAAGTACACTCCAGTCCAAACCTAAAAAAAAATTATTTTCTGTGTTTGTGAATTGTGTGCGCAGTAGCCGCACGTGCATCAACAAAGTAGTGCCAAGCGTGCGCCTGTGTCATAAGTAAAGGGCCGGCTGGCTTGACCGTTAAAGGGTGCTGTAACCCCCGAAAGTACACTCCAGTCCAAACCAAAAAAAAATTATTTTCTGTGTTTGTGAATTGTGTGCGCAGTAGCCGCACGTGCATCAACAAAGTAGTGCCAAGCGTGCGCCTGTGTCATAAGTAAAGGGCCGGCTGGCTTGACCGTTAAAGGGTGCTGTAACCCCCAAAGTACACTCCAGTCCAAACCAAAAAAAAATTATTTTCTGTGTTTGTGAATTGTGTGCGCAGTAGCCGCACGTGCATCAACAAAGTAGTGCCAAGAGTGCGCCTGTGTCATAAGTAAAGGGCCGGCTGGCTTGACCGTTAAAGGGTGCTGTAACCCACAAAGTACACTCCAGTCCAAACCAAAAAAAAAATTATATTCTGTGTTTAGCCGCACGTATATATCAAATCGATATAACATAAATGGAGGACCAAACTTTCTCCGATAAAAATAAAATAGAGAAAGATCAAGAACCACTTCCTCCTAGTGCTGAAGCTGCTGCCACTAGTCATGACATAGACGATAACATGCCATCAACGTCGTCTGCCAAGGCCGATGCCCAATGTCATAGTAGAGGGCACATACAATCCCAAATGGCAAAGTTCAGGAAAATGACCTTGAAAAAGACATTTAAATCAGCTGAAGAGAAACGTAAACTTGCCAATATGCCATTTACGACACGGAGTGGCAAGGAACGGCTAAGGTCGATCCCTAGTATGTTCATGACTAGTGGTTCAGCTTCACATGACGATGGAAGCACTCCTCCCACTAAAAAAATCAAAAGAGTTAAGCTGGCAAAAGCACAGCGAAGAACTGTGCTTTCTAAGAAGATATCACAAATCCCCAAGGAGAGTCCAAGTGTGGTGGTGGTTGCGATGCCTGACCTTCCCAGCACTGGACGGGAAGAGGTGGCTCTTTCCACCATTTGCACGCCCCCTGCAAGTGCTGAAAGGAGCACCCACAGTCCACTTGCTGATATGCAAATTGAAGATGTCACTGTTGAAGTACAACAGGATGAGGATACTGGTGTAGCTGGCGCTGAGGAGGAAGTTGGCGAGGAGGATTCTGATGGTGATGTGGTTTGTTTAAATCAGGCTCCGGGGGAGACAGTTGTTGTCCGTGGGATGAAAAAGCCCATCACGGTCATGCCTGGGCAGAAGACCAAACATTCCACCTCTTTGGTCTGGCAATATTTCTATCCAAATCCGGACAACAACTGTCTTGCCATATGTACCATATGTAAAGGTGAAATAAGTAGGGGTAGGGACGTCAACCACCTAGGAACATCCTCCCTTATACGGCACCTGCAGCGCGTTCATAAAAAGTTACTGTCAAGTTCAGAAACTTTGGCTCAGACCGTAAGCAGTCCAGGGACACCTAAATCCCGTTGTCCTGTTGTATCCAAGCGCCTGCAAACCACACCGTCAACTCCCTCCTCGTCAATTTCCTCCTTAGTCAGGATCGGAAGTAGTCCTGCAGGCCATATCACTGGCATGACTGACTCTCCTATCCGGGATTCCTCCGGAGGATCCTGCATTGCTACGCCTACTGCTGCCGCTGCTGCTGTTGCTGCTGCTGCTGGGAGTCATTCATCATCCCAGAGAGGAAGTAGGAACACCACTACTTTTACTAAACAATTGACCCTCCAACAGTCCTTAGCGAGGAGGATGAAGTACGACAGCAGTCATCCTGAAGCAAAACGTATAACTGAGGCCTTGACTGCTATGTTGGTGTTAGACGTGCGTCCGGTATCCGCCATTAGTGCAGTGGGATTTAGACAATTGATGGAGGTAGTGTGTCCCCGGTTCCAAATCCCGTCTAGATTCCACTTCACTAGGCAGGCGATACCGAGACTGTACAGAAACGTCAGAAAAAGTGTCCTCAGTGTCCTGAAAAATGCCGTTGTACACAATGTCCACTTAACCACGGACATGTGGACAAGTGGAACAGGGCAGACTAAGGACTATATGACTGTGACAGCCCACTGGGTAGATGTATCACCTTACGCAGCAACAGCAGCAGCGTCACCAGTAGCAGCATCTCAGAAACGCCAGCTCGTTACAAGGCAGGCTACGCTGTGTATCACCGGTTTCAGTAAGAGGCACACCGCCGACAACCTCTTAGAGAAACTGAGGGAAATCATCGCCCAGTGGCTTACCCCACTTAGACTCTCCTGGGGATTTGTGATATCTGACAACGCCACCAATATTGTGCGGGCATTACATCTGGGCAAATTCCAGCACGTCCCATGTTTTGCTCACACAATAAACTTGGTGGTGCAGAATTTTCTGAAAAGCGACAGGGGCGTGCAGGAGACGCTTTGGGTGGCCCGAAAAATTTCTGGCCACTTTCGCCATTCAGCGACTGCGTGCCGAAGACTGGAGCGCCAGCAAACACTCTTGAACCTGCCCCGCCATCACCTGAAGCAAGAGGTTGTGACGCGGTGGAACTCAACCCTCTATATGCTTCAGAGGATGGAGGAGCAGCAAAAGGCCATACAAGCCTATACATCCACCTATGACATAGGCAAAGGAGGGGGTATGCACCTGACTCAAGCGCAGTGGAGAATGATTTCCGTGTTGTGCAAGGTTCTTCAGCCCTTCGAACTTGCCACACGTGAAGTCAGTTCAGACACTGCCAGCTTGAGTCAGGTCATTCCCCTCATCAGGCTTTTGCAGAAGCAGCTGGAGAAAGTGAAGGAGGAGCTAAGACGGAGCGATTCCGCTCGGCATGTGGGACTTGTGGATGAAGCCCTTCATTCGCTTTGCCAGGATTCCAGGGTGGTCAATCTGTTGAAATCAGACCACTACATTTTGGCCACCGTGCTCGATCCTAGGTTTAAAGCCTATGTGGTGTCTCTCTTTCCGGCCGACACAAGCCTGCAGAGGTGCAAAGACCTGCTGGTGAACACACTGTCAGCTGAAGCGGAACGTGACACGTCAACGGCTCCTTCTTCATTTTCTCCCGCAACTGGGGCTGCCAGGAAAAAACTTAGGTATCCTAAGCAACCCGCTGGCGGTGATGCAGGGCAGGCAGGACCAAGTTTGGACATCTGGTCCGGACTGAAGGACCTGGCAACAATTTCTGACATGTCTACTGTCACTGCATATGATACTGTCACCATTGACAGAATGGTGGAGGATTACATCGGTGACAGCATCCAAGTAGGCATGTCAGACAGTCCATACCTGTACTGGCAGGAAAAAGAGGCAATTTGGAGGCCCCTGTACAAACTGGCTCTATTTTACCTGAGTTGCCCCCCCTCCAGTGTGTACTCCGAAAGAGTGTTTAGTGCAGCCGGGAACCTTGTCAGCGAAAGGCGTAGGAGGTTGCTTCCACAGAATGTGGAGAAGATGATGTTCATCAAAATGAATTATCAGCTCTTCCAGGGAGACCAGCCTCCAGAACGTACAGAGGGACCTGTGGTGGTGGATTCAAGTGGGGACGAGTTAATACTTTGTGAGGATGAGGATGTACACACTGAAGAGGGTGAGGAATCGGTGGATGAGGAGGATGAGGATGACATCTTGCCTCCGTAGAGCCAGTTTGTGCAGGGACACATTAATTGCCAGCTTGTTTTGTGGGGGCCCAAACGAACCAATCATTTCAGCCACAGTTGTGTGGCAGACCCTGGCGCTGAAATGATTGATTTGTTAAAGTGTGCATGTCCTGTTTATACAACATAAGGGTGGGTGGGAGGGCCCAAGGACAATTCCATCTTGCACCTCTTTTTTTCTTTGCATTATGTACAGTTTGGGGCCTAGTTTTTCTAACTGCCATCCTGTCTGCCACTGCAGTGTCACTCCTAGATGGGTCACGTGTTTGTGCCGCCCACTCGTGTCGCTTAGCATAGTCATCCAGCTACCTCGGTGCAACCTTTTGGACATAAAAACACTATTGTGAGGTGTGAGGTGTTCAGAATAGACTGGAAATGAGTGGAAATTAAGGTTATTGAGGTTAATAATAGCATAGGAGCAGAAAAACCTACAAATTCTGTGATTTTAGCTGTTTTTATGCTTTTTTTCAAAAAAATACAGATCCAAAACACAAAACCCAGAACCCAAAACACGGAAGGGTGGTTTTGGCAAAACCAATCCAGATCCAAAACACGAAGAAAGATCCAGATCCAAAACCAAAACACAAAACACGAAAAGTGGCCGGTGCACACCCCTAGTTTATTTACACCAGAGAAGAGAAGATTAAAGGGGATATAGGACCGGTTAATGTATGACTTTCATAGGCAACCAGAATAAGCTCTGTTTATATTGACTTGGTTCTGTTTGATCTGTGACTCCTTGACCGAGGTGCCCAGGTCCTGAATTTTCTCAGTCTCTAGTGAGGGGTCTAGCAAGCCTGTATACTGAGGGGACTTTTCCTATTAAATAGCTAAGTACAGTATCAGCGCATACAGGGACACTGCCATGAATAATACAATATAGTTTATATTTATAATAATTTAGGGTATTGTCTGATTGATTATATGAGGGCAGGAAGAAATGTTTGTGGCCACTGTTACCAGCCAGGCAGCCATGTATTTGCTTGTAGAGTATCTGTGACCACAGCCCTATTAGAAAACTGAAAGCCAAACTTTGAAATTGAGGCAAAGCAACACCAGCCCCTGTTATACCAGCATTATAGAAAACACACAGCATTCAGTACACACAGTATATACCCATATGTTATTAGAATGCTCTGCAAAACAGTACCTAAAGACAATTTAAATATAAATGAAGCCACTTGTTATTCAAGTTAATTATAGAATATAATCCCCTTAACCTGCTTGCACTGTAGAAGTTGGATAAAACAGTTCTGTCTGCAGTGTAAATCCAATCAATCTGTATTATAATTAGTCAGTGAAGTGCATACATATTTATTTGCTTCCAGTTGGCAAGTGGGGATGTAATTGTTAAAATGACCACGTGCATCATCCACTCTGAGATGTTTATTAACTTGTCCATGGGATGTAACTCACACCAGAGACACAACATATGATTTGCCCTGCACATATACCAAATCTTGTTGGCACAGCTGTGGATAAGTCGGTAACATAGGGCCTGTTACAGAACTGTGCACTAATGTTGCCGCTGCTGCTGTGAATGTGGAACAAGAAAAAAGGTGGGAGTGATCTCCGCACAGAAAAATTATTATATATACTCTTATATATCCATATATTAGTTACCAACATTCAAAGATAGCATCCAAGGGAACTTGGATCTAAAAATAGCTCATATTGGTGGTGCTCCCAAGAGCCAAAACACAACTGTATCCAGAAGAAATAAAAAAAAGTAGGCTCTTTTTGTGGGGCACTCTTATATGTCTTTATTAAATGATTAAAATTAAACTTTTATTATAGTTCTTTAAAATAATTCCCAAAATACGTATACAACACAAACAGCACAAACAACATATGTAGAGTCAAAATTAATGTGTTACAATATTTCCATACTGTGTGTTCTGGAAACTGAATCAAATTCTAGAGCATATACAAAAGGGTATGGTGTCTGATACGCTCTACAGGGATCCAATAGATGTAGAACCTTGAGTCCTTGCCTATTAATTAATACAGTTTAATTCCATATGAGCACACTTGTAACACAATGTAAAACAAAGGGCAAAAATATGAATAAATGATGACATGGAACACTTAGTGTTCGTAAAGTTCAGATATGCAACCCTGTGTTGGGTACATAGGGTAAATATTTTGTTCCACAATTGTAAATGTCATGATGATGTTTTTCTATGGGGCATATTCAGATGATATGATGTTCATAGTAATCAAAAATCGGGTGATATAATATATGTCCCACTCGTTGTGAATGTGGACGCAGCTGCTTGTCGAAAACATGCAAATGTTGCAGATCCTGGGAGATACATTGAGCCTCCCACCGGCGGCTTTGAAAATCCAAGTATCTGCATAACACGCAGAATCTGTCACAGATCATTAGATTATCGCCGTCCTGTGTGAGCCTATGGTTCCGCAGAATGGCGGTGGGAACTGAAATGCTGGAGCTATATTTCTTGCAGATGGGATGGCGGACGCAGGCTGTGACATGGCCCTGAAACAGTCGAGACATGCCTGCGTCCTTTGCCGCCACTCACCATTACCTCCTCCAAATGATCCCTGTCTGTCAATCACACTGCGAGTAAAAAGTCACAGCGAGCGACTACAGTAATGTATATTGATGCATGCGCATTGCGACTCAGAGACGCATGCATAGATTGTCAATAATTGCTCAACTGTGAAAATATCGGCATAGCGTACAACTCTGCAGCTGGCCCAAAGTGCACACCTTCTGATGCTGCCCTGGTGTTACACACTACATGGGGGAAATAGTGTCCTCATTACATTACAACATGGCAAGGACGCGCCAGGTCATATTCTCATGGTTCTAGGTTGGTTAAATCCATATTCAAACTTTATGATGGAGACAGGTCATTGTGCCTATTCTCACTCCACTTCCTCTCCATTGAAGAAATGGTTCCTTTGGCATGAATATTTTATGAATGGTCTGGGGAAACGTTATTAGTGTTATCACTGTTAGGAAATAGCCTTCTGTTTAGAGATGTGTGCAAACCCCTGAGTTTTGGTTTTGGTTCTAAATCATCGTCGTGTTTTGGTTTTGGCAAAACCACTCTTAAGTGTTTTGGTTCAGTTTCGGTTTCGGATTTCTTAAAAAATTTATAAAAACAGCTAAAATCATGAAACTTGGACCTGTTTTTGTTCCTACATAGTATTAACATCATTAACATTCATTTCCAGTCACTTCCACCTTGCAGCATCTGAAATCACAAGGGACGGACTTAAATGCAAACCAAAATACGCCTGATCTGGTTTTTAGATCCGAGTTCTGAACTTGGAGAGAAGACCCGAATGGGACTTAGGGCCTCATTCAGAGGCGGTCGGAGGATGCAAGCGGTCGCTCAGAAACTGGGCGGCCGCTTGCATCCTGACCGCCCGCCTCTGATTCGGTCGTTAGGCTGTGGGTTTACACCCACAGCTCTAACGACCGCTCCGGTGATGGTCGCGATGGTCAGAGACCATCGCGACCATCGGGGCTTACGACGAGACCCTAGGGTAGGGTCTCCCTTGTCGTAAGCCCCGGAGAGCTTTCGGCTCTGTCTCCGTTTGGGCTGCCAGCCCCCCAGCCCGCCTTCCAAACGGGGCGAGCTGTCAATCAACATCGACAGCTCGTCCCCTTTGGAAAGAGACCCGCTACGACCAGTGCTGTCGGTCGTAGCGGGTCTCACGCATGCGCACGAGGGTGCCGGCTCCCTCGTGTGCATGCGCACTTGACAAACATCGAGGCAGCCGTGCGGTCGTAGACCGTACGGCCGCCTCTGAATAAAGGCCTTAGTTCTAATCGGAACCTCTGAGTGATCCGAGCCAGGACTCTGTTCGACCTGGAACCCCAAAGTTTGGGCAAAAACAAACCACTCATCTCTACTTCTGGAATATTCATATTTCTGAGCTTTGCTAATTTAGTACCCTTTTTTCTTTCATTTGCATTGGAAAATATTCATTTTGTGGTGGAAGTTGGTGGAAAAATCTCAATCTTTTTCTGTGAGATGTTGGGGTGGGGGGTGATGAGGGAAACTGTGCAGGCTCCTGCAAAGCTGGGAGCGCTCCTATATCTTCTCCACACCTTTTTCTCAATTAGATAGTATCATTCTGGAAAAATAAATTTAAAAAATGTGCATGTTGTAGCAAAACTAGGAGCATGGGGGGGGGGGGGGTAATCTATACTCAGACATGAGCACAATCAACTATATTATTTATGAACAGTTTCTTACATAGCATAGCATATTATGTAATAGATAAGAGAACCCTGCTCGCAAGCTTACACTCTATAGGGAATAGGCACTGATACACAAGTATAGGTGCTACATATTGTATATTGGTCCAGCCAGATTGCAGAGCTTCTTGGTGGGCTGTATGATCCAGTCACACAGGGAAGTTGACCTGAGGTAAATTGGATGTTAAAGTGCACAATGAGAAAATACGTGAGGTTATGTGTGGACTGTAAGAAGGGATGTAATAATTAGATAGAGAAGCTATGAAGGTTATGTGGGCGGTTCTGGAATCTGATCAGCTTGTCTAAAGAGGTGAGTTTTCAGGGACCATATACATAATGCATTGGTGCAATATACGGTAAGTGATGTTACAAAAGAAGAGAACATTTGCACTGCAGGCTTGTACCTCTGTACTCGTAAATGACTCTTGTAACTTAATGTGCTTTGCATTACAAACAGGATGAATGGTTTCTGTAAATGCCTAAAATGTCAGTATGTGGAAGAACATATTTTTTTTTTTTTTTTTTTGTTACTAAAACACAATCAATGCGTTAAGAGTTTGCATTAGTTTTAATTTCTCAGTGTGAACAAGCCCTTGGTGGCTGGGTGTTTTCTGATAGACTTTGGCCCTCATTCAGAGCCGCTCGTTAACAGCAGTACGCTCGTTGCGTTCCGATGTTGACTAACCGCGCATGCGTCGGTGTTACACTGCGCATGTGCGTACGGCAGATTGCGAGCTTTTTTTGACTCGTTCCTAAAATAGCGTACAGGAAGTGACATGTCAAATGTGATTGACAGAACAGGGCGTTTTAGGGTGTTGACGGGGGTGGAGATGGAAAAACGCAGGCGTGGCGAGGCGTTTTTGGGGCGTACATACATTAGCAGATGTAAAATGTGTTCGGACCGACTCATACGTCACTGGATGATCCTCTTTCCCTTCAAAATGCTCGCACAGCTTAGGGTCTGGATTACTCGACCACATTGGCGATGGCCTTCTCCTCCGTCCCGGGACTCCACGATGTTGTTGCGATTAATCGCGGGAGGGCAGAAAAGCAATTAGTGTTGGATTGAGAACCGGCTTGGTATGTGTTTTGAAATCAGTTTTTTGGGATAGCACAAAACCGTACGCAGGTGGAACTCAGAGCTGCTAATGTCAGGATGACACAATCAATTTGCGTACATTTGTGGGGGTTTATTTTGCCCTCAATTTGGTGGTTAGGGCCTATTGTAACAATAATGTCATCATGTTTTAATTTTCGCACCATTTTATTTGTGCCTCTTGAATTTTCCTCGTTATATGAATTTTTAAACGTTCCTTAAAGAGCCCATTTTTTTCTTTTTTTTTTTCTTTTTTTGGGCCAGTTTTTGCCTTTTGGTCCAGGATTAAATGTAACCCATTTGTACAATAATTTCACAATCCAATGTCAGATTTTTTGTTTCAATTTATTGCTCAAACCAAAAAAATAAAAAATAAAATATTGGGGACATCTTTTTTGGCCAAAGATATGTTCCAAAATCAAACAAATTGGCCCAACATAACTGTTGACATAAACATACAACAACAAAAATAAAAACATTTCACAAGAAAGGAGAGGGAAGTTTTGACCAGAAAGGAATATGAGCCAAGCACAGAAGGATTGTGGGAAAAGTCACCATTGCTGTCACCGTTTTTTCACCCGTTTGGATGGGGGAGGGAGGGCGCCAGACCGGGTCCGGGATGTCATCGGGCTGGCCTGTCCAGAGGCAGATGTTGTGGCCTCTGGACTAGGCACAGGGCTAGGCACATTTGGAGTATTGGTTGATGTTGTGCCAGAGGTGGAGGATCCTGATGTTCCGGCAGGAAGGGAGGTCGGCTCCACCATGTGCTGGCGAACGAGCTGCTCCAGGGCAATGGCGATGCGGATGTTGGCCCTGGTATTTTCTGCCAGGGCCTGACCAATGGTCACGTTGGCCGCAGCATTTTGCTCCAGGGCCTCAGCCACCCGTAGCAGACTGGCGTCCATCCTCTGCAGAATCTCCGTATGGAAATCCGATTTGAAATTGAGTTCTGTGAGGAGGGACACTGCCTGCGAGGGGGATTGGCCTGGACTGGCTTCTGCAGGGTCCTCAGCCGGATGTACTGGTTCCTCCCCTGCCGAGCCAGCAGAAATTCGGCGGCCAAGGCTCCCCTCTGGAGCAGACTCATCCGCCTGTGTCTCTGTTAGGAAAAAAGAGAAAAGCCTCACATTAGAATCTACATATTGGCACAATAACATTTCTGAGTTGATGACATCAAAAGATTTACCTGGGACAACATGAGGAGCCGCAAAGTCTGGCATGTCCGTATCCATGTTGGACACGCCAAACACCTCCACAGGCTGCACACACCACTGTGCCAGCTCTTCTAAATCCGTCAACTCCAATGACACAGGGGTGGGACCCCCACCTGTCCCCCTTGCATGCCTAGCCCTGTCCGCGAGTTTTTGCTTTAGGCGATATTTGAAGTCGCCCCATCTGTGGGAAAAAATGGAAGCCATTATCCTTTGGTTTAAAATGGTGTTTGTTTTTAGGGGGGGCAAGTGTTTACTTACCGCCGTTTGACATCCCGGGCTAGACGGACATAATCACCCACCCTATTGACAGCAAGGGCTACCTCTTCCCACATTCTCCCCTTCTGGCTTAGACTCATATTCCTGTCTGCCTGTGGCAGGATGTCCACACACTTCTGTATCAAAACCTCCATCTCCTTTCTTGTGAAATGTGGCTGCCTTTTTTTTTTGGCAGCTTTGGCCGGAATACTGGGCCCAGCAGCCTCTTCCATGTCATCCTCCTCACCTATTTGTGTAAATATTCAGATTTCACAAAATCACAACTTGCCCAATCTTATGTTTCAAATTAATCATTGATACAAAATGCATGAAAGACTTACCGCCTGACTCTTGGGCATTGTTTCCCTGGTCTGTCGCCATGTCTGAGGTCCAAACAAGAAATACACCAGAATTTTAATGTGTTTTCGTGACGTATTTATACATGCGTCCTTATTTTTCGGCCGCATCATTGATTGTGCGTTCCTATGATCCCTCCTTAATTTGTACGGGAAACGAAACACTATTTATGGCTTGGTGTGTCTCGAGTCGAGGTGGCGTTTTTGGATTGTTGGAGGTTACCTTGGCTGGAGTTTATTGATTGCATATAAAGGAGTTGGCGGTTGGAGATAATTTTTTTTGGTAGATTTGCGTTTTTATTTTCCGTTCTCTTTGTTGGTTTATATTTTTTTGACCTCGTTTCTTGATTTGGTAAGTTTTGTGAAGTCTAACTTTTGATCAATTGTTGTTTCATTGTGTTTTTCTTTTTTTTAAATTTTGGATCCATAATTTCATCTATTTTAGTTTTTGATTAATTTCGGACCCAAAGACCTTTTGATTTGGACTCTTATATATTTGCTCTTGGTAAGTCCATTTTTTATCTTGTATTTGCAAACTAATTAGTGCATTTTTACTACTTACTATTGTGACTTGTATTTGCGAACTAATTAGCGCATTTTTACTACTTACTATTGTGACTTGTATTTGCGAACTAATTAGCGCATTTTAAAATGCTTATTAATCATTTTAACTTTTTTGAGGTTGCCCTTTTGCTTTTTGTGCAAACATTTCAACCCATTTTGATGTACTGTGTGCAATGTCGTTTTGCTGTTTTGCCAAATGTGTGTTTCGCATATTTTAAGTTTGGTCTAGCACAAAATTTAGAAACATAAATGCACAGAGTGAAATTTGTCAAATAATTTTTGTGATTAATTTCAGTTTGGACGTATCATGACAATACCCCGGCATGTAAGCAGCAATGGATGGTATCATCAAGCTAAGTTGTTTTAATTTACTTTTGGGGTGGGTCAAAAGCCTTACATTGAAATCTTTGAATTTCAGGTAGATCTGGGGCGGATTGTTCTGGCCATGCTCCCGGAAGCCGACCAACCTCAATCTCGTCCCAGGCGTAGGCATCGTAGGCATGCAAGGCCCCAGATATTTCGAACACGTGCCACCCTTTTTGGAATGCCCGATGATGAGGTTTTAGGACGCTACCGTCTACCTCCCAAAATCTTCATAGACACTCTCTCATTAATAGAAAGTGATCTTGAGCGGCAAATTGACAGTCCTACAGCAATACCACCACTTACGCAATTTATGGCGGTGTTACATTTCTGTGCCTCAGGATCGTTTCAAACAACGGTGGGAATAGTGGCGGGCATCTCCCAATCTTCCTTTTCCCGGATCCTGAGGGCAGTGATGGAGGCACTTTTCAAGCACCTCCATCATTTTATTCAAATGCCTTTGGATATGGGTGCCCTTAGTGTGGCCAAGGCCAATTTTTACCAAATAGCTGGCTTCCCACACATCATAGGGGTTGTGGATGGTACTCACATACCACTTCAGCCTCCAGCACGGCTGGAGGCCATATTTCGGAACAGGAAACACTATCACTCCCTGAATGTAATGGTGGTATGTGATGCCTAACTCCAGATCCTGTCCCTGAATGCTAAATTACCAGGAAGTGCACATGACTCCTTCGTCATCCGGCAATCAGGGATATGGCACAAATTAAACAACCTACAAGCTGGTGATGCGTGGCTTCTGGGTAAGTGGAGACCTTTAGTACATAACAATGTTAAGCTTGATACACAGTGTTCCTGATGTTGTCTATTCTTTTTCACAGGAGACAGTGGATATCCTTGCATGTCCTGGCTGCTCACTCCTTATTTGGCTCCCACACCAGGCCCACAAAGTGCGTATAATTCCGCACTTACAGCCACCAGGCAAGTGGTGGAGCGCTGTATCGGCCTTTTTAAAGGCCGATTCCGATGCCTCCACCGCTCTGGTGGCGAGCTCATGTATTTGCCGGATATGGTGTCGAAAATTGTGGTCCTGTGTGGGATATTTCACAACATCGCCATAAGGAGTGGTGTCCCAATGCAGCCAGAGGATGCCTTACCTGAGGATGGCCCCCCCGAGGTTGGTCGGAGGTCAGTATGTGGGGGGGCCATACGCGATGATGTGGTGGCCAGATTTTTTAGGTAAGTTTTCACAAAACAACAGTGTTTATACCTAATGTGTTTGGGCTTGTTTGCGAACATCTAATTTTTTGTTGTTTTTTGCACCATCTTCTGTTTGTTCACATAATCTTTGGCACTCCAACGCTCACTACTTCCTGCTACCCTTACCAAACCTGGATCTGGACATTTTGGGAATATATTCTGGACCCCATATCGCAATGCCATGTTTGTGGAATCATGTTGGCATGGTCCTTCGTCAACCAGTTCTTGATTTGTTGTTTTTGGTTTGTTTTTGTTTGGTATGTGTTGTATTTGAGATTATCACTGTGTGTTTTTTTTGTGAGTGACCTCTTTGATTTATCAGTTATGTTGTGAATAAATGTTTGTAGAGTGAAATGTTCTTCCTTTTTTTTGACGTTACCAGCAAGTGTAACCAGGTTCACACACGTTACATTTGACTAAGGGGTAATCCAGTACTGACGCCAGTTGAGCTAAAATGAAATATGTTTTCAGGTTCCAAACCCACACCAAAAGGAAGCCTGTACAATCATTTGACTTTGTAAGATTGGCCTAAGCAGCTTGCACACCAACTAGGAACCTGTAAAATGTAGAAATATCTAATTGACACTACACCCAAAAAGGGAAATGACATTGTGACTGTTATGTGTTTCTTGTGGCTGTTTTACATACAAATACAAAACACAATCTTACTTTTAAAAAATGGAAATCCTTGCAGGAACAGTCTACTTATGTCAGGGTAAACAATCTTTGGTTTTGAAAAAACGAATGAGCCAGAACGTATGTTCGAAAAAAACAATTTATTTTGAAAAAGAAAAACCAAAAATAAAGGATGCCAGACAGACGGTCAAGGGCCACGAGCACCCCAATTATATGTTGGCGCATCTGGCCCACACAGTCTTGGACTTCTTGCCGACGCCTCTGTTCCTCTGTGGGTGAGAAAAGTGTGTGGATTAATACAACAATAGGGAAACCACATTAAAATTTCAAAAACACAACGAAATCACTCAAAAAAAAAAAAAAAAAAAAAACATTAAAAAAAAAAAAAAAACCACTGAAATGGGGGCTGCAAAAAATACAAGGCCTATGTACAAATTCCCACAGGTGTGATATGTGTATGTTGAAATCAGCAGGAACAGGTAAAGGCAATCTGCTAACTCACCAAAAGTCTACCCAAAAACCCCGAATAAAGGAACGACACATGATTACATACAAACAGATTGTGGTTAAAAAAAAGGCTAAAGAAAAACATACCGGTAGACAAAACGGCAGCTCCGGAAGTCCCACCATCGTCGTCCTCGGAGGAGCCTCCATTCCCCAAAGATCGGGGCGGGGTTATTACGGACTCCGGGGAGGGGGCAATTGGAAGAGGGGTGGTTGGAGGAGAGGGGGAAGTGGGACGGAGGGGAAGGAGGCCCGACATTTCCGGGAGAGGGTCTTGGAAGGCTGGGGAGG
The DNA here is from genome assembly GCA_031769625.1 of Taudactylus pleione. Classification (NCBI taxonomy): domain Eukaryota; kingdom Metazoa; phylum Chordata; class Amphibia; order Anura; family Myobatrachidae; genus Taudactylus; species Taudactylus pleione. The sequence goes on along the minus strand of JAUIMM010000566.1, from coordinate 5,545,385 downwards.
AGTGGGGAATAGGGGAATTATTGGGGGTGGAGTGTTGGCTGGGGGTTGGGGAGAGTGGGCGTGACCGCCGTCTGGCCGGACGGTGACGGCGTAGTCTTGGCTGTCCCCCTAAAAGATGTAAAACAAATTGTGGTTAGTTTCAGCACAAATCCTGGCCAAAAAACAAATTAAAATCACCCCCCCACCAACAAAAAACATGCAAATATGAGGAGAATGAATAAATATGAAATAGAGGGAAAACATGGCCATGCAAATATGAGTAGAATGAATAATTATGAAATAGAGGGAAAACATGGCTATGCAGATATGAGTAGAATGAATAAATAGGACAGACATGAAAACATGCACACGCAGTTTGGGCCACAAAGACAAACATGAAAACCACAATACATAAAACTTACTTTCTGAGATCTGCATGCGAAAGCATGCCAGCAAGCGGGGCGTTCGCCGTTGCAGGTCCGACCACCTGCGCTCCAGCTGGCCGATGTTGCGACGTGAGCCGAAGGAGCGCAGGCGGGCCCGTGCCTCCGCATATGCGGAACGCTTCTGCCGGTTGGTGATGGGTGGAGGCTGGCTGGTGATACGCCTATCCATCACCTCCGTTAGCACCAGCAGCTCGCGCCTGGTGAATGCGGAGGCTCTCATGATGGCAATGGTGTTTTTCTTAAAAATCATTTTTGATAAAGTGGCCAAAAAATTTCTGATTGGCTAATGTATTTGGGAAATTAACAGGAGCAATTCTATTGGTTAGTGTATGAGTCATGTGTTCGACAGGGCCAGAAATCTCTGGAGAGTTATGATAGGCTTGATGCAGTGACATGCGTAAGCAAATTTAAATAAAGAAATGAACCCCGGGAAATATGCGGGGATCCAAAGCAATAGAACAATTGTTTAATTGTGGGTAACATGTTTTTTGAGCAATAAAAGCGAATGTTTAAGCCGTACGTATTCTGCGGGAAAACACAAACACGGACAAGAGTAAAGTTTCTTGCATTGTGTTGAAAAAAAAAAAACAATTAAGCTAATTGATACATTGATTGGCATGATACGATTGATGGAGGTAGGCAGAATAAAGAAGCAGGTAATCGACTTCTGACAAGGCCACTTCCGGTTTATACTTGTGCGTGCGTTCCCTTCAAGCCATTTCGGGGATGTACGCTCGCTATTTCGCACGCTCGTTAGTTAGAGGAGGGGTCGTCTGAGTTTGGGGAGGATTTTTAGATGCGTTCGAAAATACGAGCGAGCCCTTGAATTTAAATATTTTTGTACGTACGCCTAACGTACGTTCGCCCGCTTGCGAGTGGGTCTGAATCAGGCCCTTTGTCACATAAACAGCATCATGCTGTGAGTAGTATGGTAAACTGATACATTATTTAGTAAGTAATATGTCATTTTCCAACAGCTCACAACCTTGCTTTGTGGCATAAAGATATAAAGCACAACATTTATTTTAGCTTTATTTTTCCCTTAAACTATGTTTGCAATGCATCCAATAGTTTGTTACAGTATAATAATTTATTCTTAGCCTCTAGTGTGAACATATATATTTATGAGGAATAATTAGTTTTATTCTGTGCCATGATTAGATGTTTTCAGGTTTTCAAAAAGACATCCAAGCTCACAGCAATAAGCAATAACAAAGAAATAATGCATATTAAATAAGTTAATTACCAAAAAACAATAATTTTCAAATAAGCAGTGAACCATTGTTTGAGACTGAGGCATAGGTCCCACATGCCAACCCCTAGCAATGCCCCAGGGCATGTCATAGATAGCGCTGTATTTCTTATGCAAATTGCTTTATGTTATGCAGTCACTGACATTTCAAGTATTGATTCAAAAGAAAGTGATGCAATAACAAACAATACACAGCGTTAATTAAGAGAAGTGACCTGTTACAGTGCTGGGGGTAATCCATAGGGGGTGCTGTTGGTATACCTGCTATTTACCCTGGTATACAGGAGGCGCGATAGGGCACTACTCTGTGTTTACTACGCCAGTGGCACACGTCTGGATGAGAGACGTTCTAATTAAAGTACTGTACTTCTTGGATGAGGTGTAGGTAGAACCAGGAGAGTGGAAGTAGGGTAACTAAAACAAACCTGGTTATCCCCAGTGAAAGGGAGCATACTGTAGAGAAAGACCACTATATGATAAGAGGGAAACAACTTAGACAGAGGGAAGAATTAGGGAACAAGGACCTAACAAGATGGGGAATAAGACATGGGTGAGTGAGAGAACGTTTTGGCAGGGCTGGTGGAAGGTTTCTCGGGCTCCCTATCACCTGTGCTCCCCCAAACCCAAATATATACTTACATACCAACACCAAAATAACCTATCACTATACAGGTGAATGTCTTTGAGTAATTTATTTTGGCACTGGTATGCAAGTATGTAGTGTTTCATTTGGCCAATAGCCTTGCCTTTGAGTGAGGAGCGTGATAATGAACTGACCATTGTTTTTTTTACCTTAGAACACCCCCCAGACACTTTATGAGTCCTCTTTGTACAGTGTTTTGGTGCTAGGCACTGCCGCTTTATTGTGGATTATGCAATTTATCTTGAATATTGTTACATTTCATAGTTAAATGGTTGGTCTTTTCATTTCCTCCATTGATCTATGTATATCCCATGCACTCTGACTAGTGTGTGCTGGTTTACTAAATATCTATCTAGGACCGTCCTGTGGGGGTGTCGTGGGGGTGTAGCCTGATTTCCGTGCTAGTTTGAGTCACATGGAAAGGTGATGGGACGCCTTTTTCTGACGGATTTTGTGCACGCAGCATGCGGTTGGTGTGAATTATGTTACTGATAATGATGGTTGTGGCTGCGGAAGGAAAAACAGTGGGCGGCTCGGCCTTCCGCATGCAGTCTTACAGATACTTACATCAGTCTCTGGCTACCATGGACGTCCGCACTTTTGGCTTCTTTATGTCAGAATCAAAATCAGGCCCATGAGCAGCAAATCTCTGACAGTCTAACAAACAATGCACAAGAACCTATTGCATATGTCTGTGTAAGAGCCATTGGCACTATACCACTTGTAATCGCTTTAAAACTCTTTGTAATTCAAGTGTTTTAGAAGATTACTTAGTCCTAGTGCTTATGCTCTGTGTCTCACTTCCCAGGCGGCTCCACTGGGCAAGCGCGAGATCTCCTGTGCACAGCCCGGAGCCCAGCAGCCGACACAGCCACCAGGGATAGTGCTGTCCCTGCTGTGGTGATTTTGCAACAACAGCTGCAGCTGTTGGAACGGTCAGTGCCACTGAACGTTCATACATTTGTCTGTACGTTGGCGCCCTATTTGAAGATAGGAGCGCTGCTAATGACGGCAGTGCATAGCGCCCCTGTCATTGCACACACTTCACCACATTACTACATGGGGGAGAAGCATCATCAGTGCACATTACATACGCTGATACCACTAAATCCCCATAATCCTGTTTCTTACATCTACCCCAAAGTGAGGATACATTTGGTAACCATTTGCTAACCTTCTTAGGGCGGAATTCAATTGATTTCGCGGCCTGCATCTCCCGTCTAAAGTGACAGGAGATCGCGGGCCGCTATACAATTGTGCCAGAATTTCACGCTGATCGCACCCATAGAGGTCAGGTTTAGCCGCGTAAAGCAGCTAAACCCGACCAAAGTGCTGGGCGCGATCGCGAAAAGTGATGTTTGGGCACCCGAACATGTCACTTTTCGCACATTTCAGCTCTCATCCCCCAGGGGCTGCGAGCTGAAATGTAACGCTGTCAGCTGATCGTGCCCGACAGGAGCAAGAATAGAATAGCTCCGTCGGGCGCGATAGGGGCCGGAAAGAATTGAATTCCGCCCTTAGAGCGTATTTCTCTCTGACTTCAGCTGTAAAAGGGCTATCCTATTTGGTAGCATATGATGGGGCTGTATTTGTTTTGTTATTCTGTAAAGCTGGACACTCTCCCTTGTCGTCTCCTAAGCTGTCAGTGTTATAATCACTGATGGGAAGTGTGCAGGAGCTGTCAGTTTGTTTCAGTTATCGGGGGCACCTAACAGTTATAAGCAAGGTATAGTCATGGCTCACCACTCCTGTGACAGCTGCTAACTGCGGCACTTCCTCGCTCCTTTCACTCTGGCAGGACTGGCCACCACCCCTCCAGATGACGGACCTCTCGACACTATCTCCAAGGTGAGTCCTACAGCAGAAGTCTGCCTCTCTCTCACTGTCTGTGGATGAGTGAACTCAGAGCACCTCCCTGCACTTCCCCATTGGGATGTTTTCTTTTATAATCTCAAAATCTCTATCCACAATTTGTTACTCCTGCTGGCTCTGCCTCTTGTTCTGGTCTCACTCCTTCACCGGAACAACAATAGTTTAAAAGGAGCATGGCATGCTACCATTAATAGTATGGGGTAGCTCTTATAAGTCATAGCCATATGATTCCTTTTTTTTACTAGAGTGGATACCCCCTTAGTCATACATATATAAATATATGTATCCAGGTTCTTTTGGTGCGGTCTCGCATTAATGTGCACCTCCCAATCAGATCCTCTCTCTTCAATAGGGCAGAAAGATATGGAAAAAAAAGGTGAAGATTCACAATTCACAAACCAGGTAAGAAATATTCATACCAGATTTTAAACAATTAGAAGAGTGTAGAAACACTTTGAAGATCGTGTTGATAGATTATCAGTATGGATTAGGAGAGTCTCTAGAAAACTTTTTTATACCACGTCTGTTTTAAGGCCCAGTCCAAGAAAGAACGCTAAACCAGGCCCAACATCTAGGGGTAAATTTACTAAAGTGAGTTTTGAAAGTGATGTTGCCCATAGCAACCAATCAGATTCTACTTAATATTTAACTAGCACCTTCTAGAAGATAATAGCCAGAATCTGATTGGTTGCTATGGGCAACATCACTTTTAAAACTCACTTCTAAAAACTCACTTTAGTAAATTTACCCCCTTGTCCCAGAGGAACTCTATCAGTGGGATGGAATGGCTGGCAGCGTTCAAATATTAAATAGTCTTTAAGCATTATTAACATTATATCAAACATCCAAAATACATGTTTCATAAACAAATTAGCATTGCATCACATTAACCAAGCAGAAATCTTTACATACAGTAGTTGTTCCATTATGTGAAGTGTAAACAGATCCTGTACAGTACATTAGATTGACATTCTTATATACTATTCAACCAAATTCAATAAAAACAAGTACACGCTTATTCTGACCAAGGAGCCTATCTCACATACTGGAATGGTTTAAATAAGCAAATGATGAGCTATAGAAATGGAGCTAATCATTGCCTGTTACATTGGGAGTAGGGGGTTCATGGATTATCTGATAGATATGAAGAATCCACAATGATGAAAAATAATAGGATATAGATATATAGAAAAAACAAAATTATGGTCAATCATGCAATATTTATTTATTAGATGACCCTCTATTGATGGTGCACCCAAAGAATTTGTGTAATACACATGCAGAAAGTTATTTTTGTGAAGGGCAACAAAAGACAAAAACTATCTTTTTGGGGCACTCTTGAAAAATTCGTTATTGAAAAATAGATTATGAGTTAATAAAATTTAACTTTTATTAAATTCCCTCTAGAAAGAGTGATAATAAATACACTCCAATGATGAATAACACTACACATTTAATAAAATCACACAGATCATACTGAGATATCATATATGAATGTATGTTGAAGGCAAAAATTTCTCTCTAATAAATCGATATAATAGACCCTGAGGCAAAATAATATGTGAGTATACAAATATATGAATATACTCTAGCCCTCAGGGATATGAACCACTCCAAATAAACTAATGGTGCAACCTCTAAGCATAGAAAATGATATATAAATAAAAAAATGAAAATAATTATCACAGCAATGTGTACTCGCACAGAATATTCTCTCTCTGCTTTACATAGATCAATAAATGACTTTTCTCAATCAAATTTGGGCACTGAAATCGCCACAAATATATCCTTTATATCAATTAATCAGATGTCCCTGATTAATAACAGAGATTCAATCTTAGTGCCAATACAACATGTGTGGATAAATAAGTACAGGCAGAATCAAGTTGCTACAAGTTGACCAGAATCTGGATCATAGTAAACCTGTAAAAACCCAAATGGGTGTTGGTCGATAACTCCGTCCTTAGAATAAACCGGACTTGTCTAAGACACATGCATGCATAAACATAGAACGAAAAATCATCGAATCTGGAAACAAAATATATAAAAATAGCAGATGATGCAGTAAAAAATCACAAGGTTAACCTGATGGGAAAGAAATGCACAATTGGATCACTGATCACTCGTTGGAACAAATCTGTGATATGATGCTGCTCATTAACACATGGTAAAGATGTATAATTAAATTGCTTGTCCCTGATGGAACAGATCTGTGCTGTAATGATGAACAACTATATCACATAATCACATAGGTGATACATTTATATTGACCAATTAGTAAAATATGGGAAATCCCAAATCACCTATATAAATGAGTGAAAAAAGTAAGGTCCAGGGTGACAAAAGGAGCGACTGTCCACTTCTACTTTCCCCTGTCTAAGCATCAAACAGGGAATGAGAGAGAGGAAGAGGCTGACCCTGGAGGAAACAACAGAAGCACTTCTGCTTTCTGGAAAATCAGCCATGTCTGACTCCTGTTACCATAACGGCATTGCAGGAGAAGTCACCGGCTTCCTCCCAGATGAGAGAGCGCTGTGAGGGAGAGTAAAGGAAAGTAACTTGTGGCCACAAGTCCGTGTATGAGAGGTTGCTGGAGGGGATGCAATCGGGAAACCGGCTGACATGATCCCGACAGCCGGCTTCCCGATTGCACTATCCCAGCGTGGGTTAAATGACAGGCGTCTATATCTAGACGCCTGTCATTTTCCTGGCGCCGGGAGACAGACGCCCGGCATCCCGATCGTAGGGATGCCGGGTGCCGTGAGTGGACAGCCGCAGGGGGGGGAGGGTTAGGTTTAGCGCACCCAGGGGGGACTTAGGGTTAGGCATCCCCCCGGGAGGGTTAGGCTAGGGGGAGGGAGGGTTAGGGGTAGGCACCCCTGGTGGGGGCATAGGGTTAGGCAACCCCCCGGAGGACTTAGGTTTAGGCAGCGGAGAAGGGGGGGTTAGGGTAAGGCACTTACAGGGGGGATTAGGGTTAGGCACTTTGGGGGGAGGTTACGGTTAGCCAACCCTAAGGAGGGTTAGGGTTAGGGGGGTTAGGTTAGTGATAACTTACCTTAGGACGATCAGGATTTCCAGCACTGTCGGGGTGCCGCTGCCGGGATCTCTTCAGCTGTCGGGCTGCCGCTGCCGGGAATCGATTCCTGCTGGTGCGGTGTGTACCAGCTGCTGCTTGTGCAGCTGATGGAAGGAAGGACGCGTGTTTCACCTGAGGCTTGGTCACCTGATCGCCGTGATCGCCTGATTGCGGGTTCATGGATTATACATGATGCATTTTTATACTATTGGGGATGAATGGAGGAGGGAGAACATGGATGTATAGCTTGGATATATTATTCATTAATGTATGAATTCATGCTTTTACAAGTACAGTATGTAGTCATTATGTTAGTATTCATAATGTCGACATTCGAAATGTCAACAGCATAATGTCAAAGTGGTCTGAATGTCGACATTCTGGATGTTGACACATGATTTTAGGGTTAAGGTTAGGTTTCAATTAGGTTTATGGTAAGTCTGCAATTAGAGTTAAGGTTAGGTTGGGTTTAGGCTGCAATTAGGGTTACGGTTAGATTAGGGTTAGATTGCCAGTAGGGATAGGCTCAGTATGCTTTACATGTAAAATCCCATTGTCAATGTTCTGTCAACATTCACAAAGTCTACATTATGTCAGAGTCAACATGGTGAATGTTGCCATGTTACATGTTTACATTCTGAACATTTCAACATTCAGACAGATCATACAGGGGCAGACAGGACCATTGTCCAGGGCGCTGAGGCCTGTGCGCACTGCTGCAGTTACCCCGCCAGTGCCTCCGTTGCCTCTTGGATTACTGCCAGCCAAATGCCTCCAGGTGCTAGGACCCAGCGGCTCTCCATGGATATGCAACTTCTCACATGCACTTTCTGTGCATGCGTGGTTTACTGCCGTGTGTTTCCTCCACACCACACTGCTGAGGAAGAGGAGAGTGTAGGCTGTCCAAGAAGAGGATTGGCTCTTGAGGTGACACAGGATGTTGGAGTGACAGGAGGCAGAATGGTGGAGTGACAGGAGGCTGGGATGATGGGGGCAGAACACTGGAGTGACAAGGGCAAGATGCTGGAGTGATGGCAGGAGGGGGTTGTAGTGAAAGAGGACAGGAGGCTGGAAAGACATGTAGCAGGAGGCTGGAGTACCAGGGGGCAGGAGGCTGGGTGACAGGGCAGGAGGCTGAAGTGACAGGGGCAGAAAGATGGAAAGACAGAAGGCTGCAGTGACAGGGGACAGGAGGCTGGAGTGGCAGGGGCAGGAGGCTGGATTGACAGGGGGCAGGAGGCTGGAGTGACATGGGGAAGGAGGCTGGAGAGTCATGGGGCAGGAGGCTGGAGTGACGGGGCAAGAGACTGGAGTGACAGAGGGCAGGAGGATAAAGTGACAGGGGGCAGGAGGCTGGAGTGACATGAAGCAGGAGGCTGGAGAGTCATGGGGCAGAAGGCTGGAGTGATAACAAGCAGGAGACTAGAGTTGTGGGGCAGGAGGCTGGATATATATGGGGCAGGAGTCTGGAGAGAGATGAGACAGGAAGCTGGAGTGATGGGGTAGGAGGCTGGAGTGACAGGGGCAGGAGAATGGAAAGACAGGAGGCTGCAGTGACAGAGTACGTGAGACTGTAAAAACAGGAAGTTGGAGTGACAGGGGGCAGGAGGCTAAAGTGTCAAGGGATTGGAGTGATGGGTCAGGAGTCTGGAGTGACAATAGACAGGAAGATGGATGGAGTGACAGGACACAGGAGGCTGGAGTAACAGGAGGCTGGAGAGTCATGGAGCAGAAGATTGGAGTGATAGGGGACAGGAGGCTGGAGTGATGGGTCAGGAGTCTGGAGTGACAATAGACAGGAGGATGGAGTGACAGGACACAGGAGGCTGGAGTAACAGGAGGCTGCAGAGTCATGCGGCAGAAGACTGGAGTGATAGGGGACAGGAGGCTGGAGTGATGGGGCAGAAGGTTGGAGTGATGGGGCAGGAGGCTCTAGAGACTTAGGGCAGGAGACTGGGGAGAGATGGGGCAGGAGGTTGGAGTGACAGGAGCAGGATGATGAAGTGACAAGCATCAGGAAGATGAAGTGATAGGCGTCAGGAGGCTGGAAAGACAGGAGACTGGAGTGACGGGGCAAGAGGATGTAGAGACAGGAGGCAGAGGGCTGGAAAGACATGGAGCAGGAGCCTGTAAAGACATGAGACTGGAGGGACACAGGGGGAGGGAGAATGGAGAGACACAGGGGGCAGGAAGCTAGAGGGGACATGGGATACGAGTCTGGTTGAACCTCTGTTGTGTGATGATGACATTTGTTACATTTCTTCACAGGATCAATTTCTTCAGAGTTTCCCCATTGCAGGTAAACCACCATATAGGTAAGATGTATTTTTAGTCAGTACACACAAAAAATGTGTGTCTAGAACTGGCCTTGAGATTATTCTGTCAACATTCTGAATGTCAACATAATATAGCACACCCTGCTGTTACAGTTAGAATCAACTTTAACAACTACAGTACAAAGGGCAAATTTACACCCTCGGTGGTGCCAAATAACGGCTACCAAAATGAGGGGCAACAGTGTTCTTGCTCTAGCAATGAAGTGTCTAGTTATGACTCTGCTTCCAAGTATAAGGCAGTTTCCCCACAGGATAAATAACAGTGTTATTATCCTTTTAATATTCTATGTGGTGTACATGTAAAAGCTCTCATTTACTGTACGTGAGTATGATGACTCCCCACAGATATAAGTGTACTACTATTATATGTATAATACAGGTGCATGCTGCTCTGTACTCTGTGGTTAATTCACTAGAGGCATGCCTGAATGGCAAAACACAAGAAAAAAAGTAATTCCTTATTCTAAATATAGATATGGAAAATTACTTATATTTAGTCACGAATAGCAAATACTGACCTCATGCCCAGGCACAGCACCATTTTCTCTAACATAAGCTAACGTGTTTCTGATAATTTAACGGTGCCTTCTTACATGTGAGATTTCCCACACTACAGTGGAATCTGGGCATGTTAAGTACACCATGATGTAGCTTGCCCAGAGTGGTGTGTCTGCTTTTGTTTACTTGCAGTTGGTCGTTAGATGCCCTGTTTGTTCTATACGTATACAGTGACACATGCTAAGCTCTGATTAAGGTATCCATTTGCTTGATATAATTTTTTTAGTTTTAGTTGGATGAGGCTTCTTCAACAGAGCAAAGACTAAGGGGTAAATGTACTAAAGGTCAGATTTGCTATCTAATTGAAACTGATGGGTATCAACGGTGGATTGCAGGCTAAAAAAACAGTATTTACTACGCATTGGTTTTGACTGTCATTGTCCTAGGCCATCGATATCCGTCAGATTTCAACCCTCTATTCCAGAGCTGATACGATGGCAATCTGTCATTTATTTTGGGGGTCCCCAGAGTGATACCAGCCCTGGGCTGACCAGTTTGGGGCTAGTTGTCACTACTATGGCATGGGAACCTCATGCTGTGTGTCCCCCTACTATAGTGTCATCTGCCGCATCTGGTTCAGCCTAGTGCTGATTTTAGGAAAATAGGGGGGACCTCACATAATTTTTCCCTGCTATTTTCTAATACCAGCCTATAGTCAAAGGCCTGGGGCTGGTTAATGATTTAGCTGGGGGACCACAAGCCATTTTTTTATTTAACACCTTTTTAAACATATTAATAAAGCAAAGTCTACACATCTCATAGTGATCTGTGCATATAGACTTGCCTACCAGAGGCAGGTCTATTATTTGGGTGGGATTGCCATCGGCTTTGCGGCGGTCCCTAAACCCGATGCATAGTTAATCTGGGCTTCTATTCTTGTTGTTAATATGTGTATGATATTTGGCGGTAGTATGCAGAGTCAAAAAGCAACACCAGCAAAATTCCAGATACACTAAACAGTCCAGGTGCACAAGCAGGTGTCAGGTTTACTGAAGTGTGGTAGTAGCTACTGGTACAGCCGTTCTCACAGTTACACTCTCTTGTTAATCTGGATGGAGTGGAGCTTGAGAGGAACATACAGTGTATACTCAGAATACGTAGGATACCCAGGTCATATACAAAATAATGTGGCAGGTTCTCTGGAGCTAAGTGGAACACGTCAGTGTCCCACTGCAGCACCCATACACAGTGACAAGATGGTGAAGCACATGTGCAGAAGACCAAACAGCGGCCATCTAGGTAAAGTAGAATGCTTCAACTAAGGAGCATTCATGGATGTAGTGCAGTAGCGCCCTCCATATTTTCACTCTTGTAACTAAAAATAACATTAATAGTAAGCTGGTGTTCTGTGTTTTAAAGTTGGTAATTTGTTTTAGAAAGCTGTGCACTCCTTTCAGTGCATACATACTGGGCACTAGGACCCAGAGTCTGCAGGGAGGTCCGACCTCTAATGTGTTACTGCACATGTGCAGACTACAGCCATTTTGTATACCGTGTACAGTCAGTGACATAGTGCTGTGCAGACACACAGCAAGGTGAGAAACCTAATACCTACTGTTCATGACAACTGCTACATTACCTTTGCTCACTGCTCTCTAGATGTGCGTGGACCCCAGAGTGTTGGTTTTGGTTCTAATTTATCAACATGTTTTGGTTTTGGCAAAACAACCCTCAAGTGTTTTGATTTTGGATCTTGATGGTTTTTTTTAAAATAATATAAATAGCTAAAATCATGTTTTTTGGGCATGTTTTTGTTCCTACTGTATTATCAAACTTAATAACATTAATTTCCAGTCATTTCCAGTCAATTTTGACCACCTCACAGCTCACAATATTATTTTCACCACTATTGGCCAAAGACTGCACCGAGCTAGCTGGCTGCCTAAGCTAGGCGACAGCAGTGGGTGGCACAACACGTGGCAGTTCAACGTTAAACATGGCACATCTAGTGTTTGTGGATACTAAATCTGGATTATTATTAGCACTGTTCCATCTTAAATGAGTGACCTGAAAATTATAGCTAATGTCATTTTGTATGAAGTAACCTGCAAATTGTGTACACATTGATTATTTATTAGACCTGTAATTCTTTAGATCACAGGTTCTCAAACCTGGTCCTCAGGACCCCAAACAGTGCATGTTTTCCAGGTCTCCTCACAGAATCACAAGTGAAATAATTAACTCCACCTGTGGAACTTTTAAAATGTGTTAGTGAGTAATGAATACACCTGTGCTCCTGCTGGGTGACATGGAAAAAGTGACCTGTGTGGGGTCCTGAGGACAGAGTTTGAGAACCTCTGCTTTAGACCATCCAGTTCCTAACCCTGAGAGTTCTATACAGTTGTTCATGTTTGACCTTTTGCATCTACCTTTTTGAAGAGTGTAGACAGCTGTACATTGTTTCTGTCATCAATCTGTACATTTTTTAGATCAAATTGTCTTTGCACTGTCACAGCATATTTTAAAAACAAAAGAGTATCAATGTTAAATAGACTATTCTGTTTTGTTAGTTTTATTTCTCTTTGAGAGATAAGCCTAATGCTGGACATACACTATACAATTATTTGTCAGACATCTGTCCAAACTGGATGGTTGCAATGAAAATCTGGTCATGTATGGGAGCAAATGACAATCGTCCATTTGCTCACAAACACTGAAATACAGACAAAAATAGTAATTCAGACAAATTGGTCAAATCAAATTAATTTAACCAATTTGAACAATAATTTTTATCCATTTTCCAGTGTTTAAGACCATATGGTTGATTGTCATTGGCTCCCATAGATTACCAGATTTGCATTCCAGCCAGATTGGACAGATATCTGACAGATAATTGTAGAGTGTATGCCCAGCATTAGTTGTATTGGAATTGGTGGGAATTTTAATTGTCTACATTATATCTAGAATAGTTATAGGCAAAGATGAGTAAGTCATTGTATTGTTAAGACCCTCATCCCTTTTTTTATCCAGTCCCTGGGAGCAAGATGCTGTTGTGTTTGTTTTTATTTTTTCTCCCTCCTTTTTATATTTTTTAATTGTATTTTTTGTGAGTGCTTGATGGCCTTTGTTTTTGGTCCTTTCCCCCTCCCTCTTTATCCACTTTATACCATGTTTTAGTAAAAATACAGAGGAAATCGCTAACCTTTTTCTATTCTCCTAAACTCAAACTACAAATTGTACCAATGTATGGCGTATGGGGCCACAATGACTTCTGGCTGCCATCACTGGTGGAAGCTGAGGAGTATTAGACCCTATGTGATAGTACATAGCAGATTTGCTTTTTGTTTTTTTCCCACTTGTTTTTCTGAAAAATAGAAAATGCTCAGTTTTATCCATTAAAGTGTACAAGTTGCTTTGTTACAATAAAACTAAATATGTACAGAAAAAAACTATTAAAAAAATAACTATTAAGAGACCAGAAAAAAAGAGATGTTCTTGCAAGCTACAGAACACCAATGCCCCAATAAAGTACTGTAATGTATGCTGCCTGTCAAACACACACATACAGTACAATCTTGGCCTATCTTATAATGAACAGTGGTGCACAATGGAATTGTTTTTGGGCCCTCCCACCCACCCACTCTTATGTTTTATATTAAAAAGGACATGCATAGTTTAACAAACCAAGCACTTCAGCTAAAGGGACTGCCACTATTGTGGCTGAAGTGCTTGGTTTGTTTGGGCCCCCACAAAACAAGCTACCAATAAGCTTAAGGTAGCTAACAGCATTGTTAATCATCTCTACACTAAGAAGATGTCATTATCATCCTCACTCTCATTAGTGTTAACATCATCATCATCACACAATATTAGCTCATCCCCACTGGAATCCACAATTACAGAAGTCTCTGTACTTTGTTGCATTTACCGCCAAATGTCTCATAGAATTATAGTTAATTTTTATGGACATGAGTTTTTTTTCACTTTTTGAGAAAGTAGCCTCCTATGTTTATTATTCACAAGGTTCCCGGCTGTGCTAAACACATTTTCAAGTACACACTGGAGGGTGAGCAGATTAATTACACCAAAGCTAGTTTGTACAAGGGGCTTCAATTTGCCTTTTGACATTTTAATTTGTAAATTGTCATTAAAATAATCCTCCACCATTCTATTGATGCTTAGTGTATCAGATTGAATCACATTAGAAGTGTTAATAATTGTGGGAAATTCTTTTAAGCCTGACCAGAAGTCAAAATGATGTTTCACTTTGTCACACTGAATTGGCTTATCATCCTCACCCCCAGTGGGTCTCTTGGAAAAGGTCAGATTTTTCCTGACAGCAGATTTTGCAGGAGAAACTGAAGCAGGAGACGTCGTCTTGTCATGTGCCATTTCAGCTGACAAATTGTTGGCAAGGAGCTCTTTGCATCTGTTAAGATCTTTGTTAGTTGATAAGAAAGACATTACGTACGACTTAAACCTGAGATCAAGGATGTTTGCCAAAATGCAAGATCTTGACAGCCCTTTGGTCCTGGCAAAGCAAATAAAGATGTTGATCTACAAGTCCAACATACTTAGCTGAATCACTTTGTTCCATCTCCTCATTCAGTTTCTCTAGCTGCTTTTCCAGAAGTTTTATTAAGGTAATCACCTGACCTGGCTGTGTCTGAACTCACTTCATTAGTTACTACTTCAAATGGTTTCAGTAATTTGCATAAAACAGAGATTATTCTCCAGAGTGCTGGATTTAGGTACATTCCCCATCCTCTCCCTATGTCATGGCTTGATGGGTAGGTTTGGATGGCTTGTTGCTGTTCCTCTATTTGCTGAAACATACTGTTTGAGGGTTGGAATTCCACCCGGTCACTACCTCTTGCTTCAGTTTGTGGCACAGCAAATTGAACTGTTCTTGCAGCCACTGCAATCTTCTACAAATGGTTGCTGAATGGCAAAAAGTTTACGGGCCACAGACAGCATCTCCTTCTGTCTCCTTAAGTCTTAACCATCAAGTTTATTGTGTGGATAAAACATGGAATGCGTTGAAATTCACTCAGTTGTAATGTGCTCACAATGTTACTTTAATTATGAGAAAAGACAAATCATGAGGAAAGTCCTAATGTGGTAAGCCATTTTGCAATGATAATCCCTAGCTTTTCTAACAGGTTGACACTGATAATATGGAGAGTAGCTTGCCTGTGAATGAGCTGGCATTGTGTGTTTGATTCTGCTGCTGCTGAAGGCGATATGCCCACCTGGTGGGCTGTCATAGTCTTCTAATTTTTAGTTTGACCAGTACTGTTTGTCCACATATCTCTATCAGATGCATAGTGGGTACAATGGCATATTATCTAGGCCAAGAACTATTGTGTTTTAACATTCTGGTACAGGTGAAAAATTGCTGTTCTGGTAAAATAGAATCGAGAAGGAATTTGGGAGCAGGGACACGGGACCTTAACTGTCTAAAACCACATGCTTTGATGGCAGATATTGGATGCAGATCTAATGCTAGCATAGTCATCATGGCTTCAGTGATCCGCTGTGCAACTGGATGGCAGCTCTTATACTTGCTTCCTTTTGCAAAGGATTGTTTCACAGTCAAGGTGAAGGTGTTGGTGGTGGAGATTGCATGTGCTGGGATTTATCTATGCTGTTGGTAGCTGATGCTGGACTGCTTGGTATTATCTTTTTACAGGTTTTTTAATATTTTCCCAAATAATCTGCATGAACTCGGGGCAAATGTCATAAAATTAAAAAGGTTCCTAGATGGTTGCCGTCCCTACCTCTACTCACTTTGACCTCATAAATGGTACAGATGACTTGACAATTGTTGTCAGGATTTGGGTAAAAATAATTCCACAGAGAAGAGTTGACTTTTGGTCTTTTTTTTTTTTTGGCCCAGGCATGACAATGGCCTGCTTCATGGGCAAGAACTGCTGCCACTGGTTACTGACTTAATTTTACACAAACAAAATCCTCATCATAAACATCCTCATTAGTGTCAAATGCACATATACCCCCTTATCCTGTTGCACTTCCATAGTAGCATCCTCAATTTCTGTCCTTATCTTTACTGCTGCTCATACCCACATTTGCAGCTGCTGAAAATGGTGAAAGGAGGAATCTCTAGGAGTACAGTGTCAGAAATGTCAGTCTCACACATAGCACTCATGGGCACAAGTATACTCTCCTTAGAGATTTGTGAAGTTTGACACACAGTTTGTTCTTCAGCCTTATGCCGGGTACACACTAAATGACATTGTAAACAAATTTGTTAAGTCATCCAGTGTGTACGGACAATGTCACTGAGCCTGGTTATCAGCTGACCGGTGGACCAGAGGAGCTCACCGGATCACTGATCACCGTGCAGGTAAATGTCAGCTCAGTGCAGAAGAGTAGGAGTCGTGGTGGAGCCAAGTGCAGAATCACTCTTGGTACAGTATTTTTTGTCCAAAGAGGATCCGCAGGGACAGAGATATCTCGCAAGCTCTGTTCCTGCATGCAATATTTGACACATTCTTGCAATGTAGTCAAATATCGCATTGCAAATCCTGGCAAATTTATCTCATATAGGCATCTGAGATGTGGATTGTGATAAATAAGGCCCATAGTGAGAAGTTGCTGCATGTGAGGTTTCAGAAGTTGACTGACTGTGGGCCTCATTCAATATGTTCAGCAATTGGAAATTTGCACGCAATGCAGCTGCGAAAATATGCTAATGACTGCCACAGCTCTGCCAGCATAAAGATGCCCACTGCTGCTTTCTCATGTCCGTCCAACCTTGCACATATCAGCCAGTCACGTAGCATTTACTACAGGTCTGACCAGCCGCATCAACTGCAAGTCTCGTCGCACACAATGAGTACTCAAGCTGTGTATGCAATCTCAGTGTCTAATTTATGAACACCCATGAAACGTCTTTCAAACGGACAGACATGCCTGCATTCTTCTGACCACTCCCCCGTCACCACCCCCAAACACTGACAGCCTGTCACTCACTTTGCGATGGATTCCTCTGTGCATCCGTAGCCACAATGCAATAGCTGCGCATGCTCAGTGCGGCTTGTACGCATGCGCAATGGCAAACAATTGCTCGGTTGCGTGCATAATCACTATTGCATACGCTGCTGAATCAGGCCCTGTGTTTGGCCCCGGGTTCCACAATAGGCATTCTAGTGCATGAAACATCAGTAGCAGGACCATCACTCGCAAATAAAAGCCATGGACAGAGCGTTTCTGTGCGATTGTGTGTGGTGTATGGAATGTTTCCAATTTTACGTTTCTCGGCAATAAATATTCCCTATTTTTAGACATGATGTTTTCTTTAACATTGTGAAATATTGTTTATATTTCATGCGCCCTTTATTAAACTTTATTTCCCCTGGGCCAACTTTAGTAGATGTTGAAGTACTATCATGACTCATGGCAGCAGCTGCAGCACTAGCACTGGATTGCTGCTCCTGCTGTTCTATTGACTGATCCATATCAACTCACAGCGCTCCTAGTATAAGGGTGTTACCCTAATAACGTTATATTTTTTAACACACAAGTTTTATCATTTAATTTTTGTTAACAGTGCATGAACACAAAGCTCAGTGCCACACAGCGCTCCTTGTAATGGAGGCACCCTAATGACACTATATTTTTTAACACATAAGTTTTACAATTTTAATTTTTTATAACAGTGCCTGAACACACAACTCGGTGCCCCACAGCACTCCTATTAATGGTGGCAATCTAATGAAGTCATATTTTTTAACATACAAGTTTTATAATTGTATTTTTTTATAACAATACCTGAACACACAACACAGTGCCTCATAGTGCTCCTAGTAATGGTGGTACCTTAATGACGTTATATTTTTTAACACAGAATTTTTATTTTTATTTTTGATAACAGTGCCTGAACACACAACTCAGTGTCTCACAGCACTACTGTGGCATTTTGTTTTTTATTACACAGTGACCCTTTAAGTTAAATACAGTGCTCCAGTCCTAATGGCATTTTTGTAAAAGCGACAACTTTGTCCCTTTAAGTTAAACACAGTGCTCCTAATGGCATTTTTTTTGTGGAAAAGATCATTAATAGAGGGGACCCCACTTTCTGTGAATTTCCAGCCCTGGGCTGAACAGTTTGGATCTGGTTTTGCAGTATGGCATGGGTAACCCACGCTGCATGTCTCCCTGCAATAGTTTAAGCCCCCCAGCTGCTTCAGCCCGGTACTGGTTTCTGGGGGGTACCCCATGATAATTTATTTGTTTAATATTAACCCTTTATTTACACAGTAATACAGCAAAGCCTGCATAGATCATGCTGATCTGAGCAGTTCTTTGAATCCGCTGCCAACTGTCAGCCGATTCATAATTATGTTTGTCAGTTGTAAACGGGGCAATCCCATTGAAATCGCGCAGGCAGAAACCGATGCATATTACCATCTGATCTAAATAGTCAAACACGCTGCATTCATGATTTTGAGTCTAAAGCATTCCTGTGATGTCACACATGATTCTTAGTAAATTTAACCCTTAGAGTAGAGGTTCCCAAACTCTGCCATTACAGTCCAGATTTTAAGGATATCCAAGATTGAGCCCAAATGGTTAAATCAAATTGACTAAATAAGTCACCTGTGTGCAAGCATGGATATCCTTAAAACCTGGACTGTAGTGGCGGAGTTTGAGAACCTCTGTCTTAGAAGTTGACAGGGCATCCTTTAATGCTTTTCAGTCACATTGTTCTCTTTGTCTTCTGTTAGTGGGTAGAGATAGAGGGTCGAAGGCAGGGTCGTAGCTAGGGTAGTGCAGTCGGTGCCATCGCACAGGGCACCACAGGTCAGGGGGCTCTGTTTGGGCTTGTCAAATTTTTGTTTATAATCATTCTCACTTGTAGCTTCCTCTTGTTTCATCCCCAGCATCTCCTGGCCTCCCCTATCTCTTCCCTGGCCCTTCCCCATGAGGCCATTCCCCTTTTTTGAGTGCATTATGTCCCTCTGGAAAATGAGGGGGCGCCAATGCTCTTTCTGGCACAGGGCACCAAAAAGTCTAGTTACGGCTTTGGTCAAAGGGCCTGATTCAGATTTGGGAATAGAGTAAGTAAAACCATTTGAGAGGGGTGTGTCCAAACTGAAATCTAAATTGCAGTGTAAAAATAAAGCTGTCCAGCATTTGTGGGATACATGCAAAAGCAGCCAGTATTTACCCAGCATGCAAAACAAATGTATGTATTTGCACCCCTTGCATTGCAACATGGTTTGTCCAGGTACTCAGTTACAGTACTTGTTCTATCTAAAGCTGCATTAAAATGAGTGATTGAATGATAATGATATCATTATCGTTCAATCGCTCATTTATCGTGCATAAATTGGGCAGTATAATGTCGGAAACGACCAGCTATGCGCACTCCCGCTGGTCGTTTCCGACATCAATCATCGCTCGAACATGCAAGTTAATATGCCAATAACGACAGATGGAATCGGTATGATTTACCACCGGACGCATGTCCGGCGGTTGGAATCCCGACACCAGCATCACGGCAGCAGTGGAAATCCCGACCGTCCCTAAGGTAAGTACAACTAAACCTAAGTCCCCCGGGAGGTGCCTAACCCTAAGTCCCCCCCGGGAGCCCTAAACCTAACCCTCCCCCCCGTGGCTATCCACGCTTTTTGCCCAGCGTTGCTTCGATCGGAATCCAGGCGTCGGTCTCCCGTTGTATGTCTAATGACAGGCGTTGGCATATCAACGCCTGTCTTTAGACCCTTGCCGGGATATGACAGTCGGGAAGCCGGCTGTCGGGATTTGGTCCGCCGGCTTCCCGACTGCATACCCGACAGATAGGGCATGTTCGGGGATGAGTGAGGGTGCCTGCACTGAATGACATATAGTTCCTCATCCTACAGGATGAGGAATGACTGAACGATTACAATGTTGTAATCGGTCAAATGTTCCTCAGTCGGCAAGTGGATACGCACCTTGGGGTAAATTTACTAAGATGGGAGTTCTATTTAAGAAGCGATGTTGCCCACTGTTGAATCGTCAGTATTAACCTTTAGTATATTCCTTCCTATAAACCTCTAAGATTCACCTGCCTAGAACCTCTAAGACAAAACCCTGCCTAAAACCTCTAAACAGAACGCTAATTGCGTACGCAGTATAACCGCAAATAAAGACAGGAGTGGAATCTGTGTTTCCAACGCACAAGTATTATTCAGGTAAAAGTACAGTCAGTTACACGCAATCTATACATACACAAGTTAGGCGTAAAAGGAAATAATACAGACCCAAGTACAGTTATACATACGCTGCGCCTCTGGACCCAGAGATAGACCTCAGACTAGATATCCTCAGTTCACCCAAAATTCAGCATGAACTGCCAAATCAGTGTTCGGACACATGTATTTATTCCCCTCCAGACTGTAACAGGACAAAGGGAAAACTTCATGCTGATCTCATTGGTTCCCAGAGGAGAAGCATATGTTACGACACATTTACAGGTTGTTTCAAATAGACTTTCCCTGCCTCTAACAGCCGGAGTCTTTCAGGTAACGCCTCCTGTAACATTCCATCAGCTAAACATTTTGTTGCTTGTAAGTTCTGCGATCCGTAACTTGAGTTTGCATGATGCGATCTCTCCACCGATAACACCAGGATGCTGTAAAAAGCGTACGCATCAGAACAAAACCAAACACACCTTGCTTATCATGTATAATACCTTAGTTATCAAAACCTCTATTTCTTAGCATTTAAACTAACTTAACCAACTTGAATCATACAATTTGATGCTAATGGAACCTTGTGTGCGAATATGTAGCGTGTGAGTATTCGGGGTTTGATATAAGGACGCTAGATAATTTGGGGCAGATGCGTGCGCATAAAGCTACTTTTTCAGCGGTTTCATACTAAGTCTCATGCATTCACTAATATGCGATTATTTAATAGCGCCCTTGTGGGTATAATTGTGCGTATGAAAAATGGTGAAAGAAGCAATCGCATAGTACTAATAAAAATATCGCCACATGTACTATATTGTGAGTTCACCCAAAATGGCGCTTAGGCGGCCATTCGCAAAATGGCGTCTTGCGATCGCATTTCTAAAATGGAGTCTTGCGGCCATTCGCAAGATGGCGTCGCTGCGATTAAATTTTAAACTGAACTTGTCTCACTCAATTATTCAGCTTCGACACCCACAGCAACCAATCAGATTCTACTTCTCATTTATCTAGCACCTTCTAGAAGATAATACCTGGAATCTGATTGGTTGCTATGGGCAACATCACTTCTTAATAGAACGCCCATCTTAGTAAATTTACCCCCTTTATTCCCAAATCTGAATCTGGACATCATGAATTTTCTTGGAGATGTGGTAGGTTTGCATTCCCAAAATAGGCTATAGCCTGGGAGAAGTTTAGTTTGGTCACAGGATGTTTTAGCAAAGTAATACTTATTCTGAGTTTGAGTGATAAAACAAACAAGCCTCCTCTGAATATGTATTAGCAATTGTTGGCTGAAATGGCAACACATGGCAAGTATTCAGTTGTATAAGTAATATGTAACTCCTTGGAGCCTGTGTTACATACAATGCATACACCATTACTATATAGTCACTTATGTAGATTTGCGCTGTGATTTGTAGTAGTATTGTAACACCATGACCTCTATGGTCTCTGAAAAGCTGGATCCCATGGGACCACCACAGAGGATGCTGTATAACTAGGATTTCTGGTTTTCAGTGTTTATATTTTGGGGAAATGTGTTTATAATTCGTGTTATTGAGATGAATATATATACCATTAGTGCCCGAAACAACTACATATAATGTAATGCTTATGTAATTTTTATTTTAAAGATGACAGGGAATAGAGTAGAGGGTATTAGCGGTAGTGAAAGCAGATGATGGTGCTAATTATTACAGCGATGTGCATGCAGAAATTGCAGGGAGCAGTACTTCTCCTGATGAATTGATACATCAGAGTATAATATAACTGGGCAGAGTTTGAGTGATGTCGATTAAATATATAACGCAGTAGTTGGAGCTGATGGCGGTTAGTCCCCATGTGGTATACTTAATCAGTTGTTAGATTTATTATGTATCAGGTAGAACAACAGGTAGCACATGACACAGGGAACTACACAGGTGTTACAGTGTTAGATGAAATACACTGTTTGTGGCAGCCTGGAGCTCAGGGTATTTATTTATTATTTTATTACGCCAGACATGATTGCCGTTCTGATACCGGCGAATAGTAGTACTGGTGGTCTAGTGTACAATGGTGGTGGTATAGTGTACTTGGAGGCATACAGCAGGGCACTGTAGGGCTCTTTGGTGGTGAAAGTCTCCTGGTCTGACCTGTCCTCATGGATGCTGAAGAGCAAAAACATGCGGAGTCCCCGTGCATAAGAAGTAGAGGATGGCAGAGGTCAGACCTCTCTTAGTGGAATCCCAGCAAGACTTAGTGACCGTTGGCTCTCTCCTACCTGGATAGTGCTGGAGGGTGGCAGTACAGTAGCACACTCCTACCAACACCTTCCCTCATTCAATATTGCCATCCATCAAAGGACACAACATGAGCATCATGAGCATCATATCACATTTGATGTTTCTTTCCTGCAATGGAAGACATGGAGGATTAGGCAAAGACATTTTGCAAAACAAAGGCATCAACATTTTGAGTAAGTTCCAATTCACATTCCTGCAAGATAAAAATTGAGCATGAGAAATCATCAGACATTTGCACAACATTACAGAAAACATAAACTGCACAGACTAAAACATTCTTCATTAAATCCCCGATAAAGTGGTCTTCAGCAGCTTTATTGATGGCCCTCTATGAACTAAACAGATCTAAATCACATTTAGTCCCAGAAGCAAGAAAAGCAATTGCTCCCACTTCCTTCCCTCGCAGTTGGATATGCAACACGAGATACATTCATGTTTTTTAAGGCATTTGTATTGGAAATCAGGATCAATAGTAGACTTCCATTCCTGCCAATCATAGGATCATTTAGGATAATGAAGTCCTTGAATTATACAGTAAAAAGAAAAACTGGAAACTTCTCACTAAACTTCCTAGGAGGTTTCCCCTTGTTGCTCCTCAATGAAATTCCTATTCCTTGATGTTACGGACCCCTGAGTCCCACTCTTGCAGATATTTTGATGACATGAGTCCCAGGGGGCCGCAAGCTATGCGACAGTGGAATAACTAATACTAATGAAGATGGTGGGAGAAAGTACATGAGACGGAGATGCAGATAATTTCATCTCGTTGTAACTTTGTGAACTGATGTGTACCTGGTTGAGGTTCGGGCCTTATGGCCAAGTGGCAGCCTTGAGGGCTGATGTGTACTTGACGGAGGTGTGGCCTTGTGGCCAAGTTGCAGCCTTGAGGGCTGATGTGTACTTGGTGGAAGTGCGGCCTTGTGGCTAAGTTGCAGCTTTGAGGGCTGATGAGCAACGGGACACAGTCTTGTGAAACACAATTTCCCATGATAGTATAAGTTCTTTATTGTTAAAGTCCCATAAATGATAGCCTTTGCTTTCATAACAGGACCTGATTCAGACCCGCTCGCTAGATGCGTATGCTCGCACCCAACATATGCAAATTTGGGAAGGCAGGCGATTGCACGGCAAGGCATTAGCACGCCCACTATGTCTTGGCATGCGATCGTTTTGTGTATGCAGACCGCCCACCAGCCTGTCTTAAGATGCCCACTTGTACACGTCATCTCCAGGAAGTGTATGCAACCATCGGTACAGTATATCGGGCACCATTGGATGTGATAGCAGCGCTTGAGGCTGACCATACCTTACCGCAAGCACTGCGAGCACTTCAGTGTAAAAACCAGACAGGTGACGTGTACTATGACGCTGGCTATAAATTATGCACACCACTGAAACGGCATTAAGACGCTCAGGCACACCCGCGTTCGCATCTCCAATCCCCCCATTTACAATGGCCAGCCCGTCACCACCCACAAACGGACTCTCCTGTCTCTCACTCTGCTGGGATATCTATGTGCAGCGAGCAAACGCTTCCTGATATCTCGCTGCGGGTCACGCATGCGCACAATGCGAACATCGGCTGGCTACGAGCGAACGCATCCTAGCGAGCAGGTCTGAATCAGGGTCCACAGTGTCCCAAAAATGATACCTTCAATTTATTTGAAATCAAGCTTGTGTCTTCTTTCCTTGGGTACATGAGCATAAGTTCTACTTCCACACACACATAGATGGCTCATATCTGTCTTTCTACCTGTCCACACATCCAACAGTGTAATCCTCCCTGACTGCTATTTTAGGTCATTGATGTTTAGGGTATACAGTACAGGCTGTTCTTACTGCTTCAGCCTAACATTTTCTTATTGAGATTTGAATCCCTCAGCATACTGTAGCTTTGGTTCCCTGAACTATTGTTCTGTTAGCTCTTTCACTGACACAATTTTGTTCTGGTGTATAGGCAATAGTTAGTCGATGCTGGACACCACTTGGCTAGTTCTCTATTCTCGTATTCTCCAACGTTATCAGATCTGAGAACTTTCAGCTTCTGACTTGTTAGGTTTTCAAAAAGATTCTTGTACAGTACACTTTGGGCCTGATTCAGAGCCGGACGCTATTTGCGCTCGCTCGTTCAGAAAAAGGGGCCGGCTATTTAAATTGAGCGCTCGCTCTTTGCGGTCTGTTGACGCCTCTATGTCTGAGCGAGCGAACGAAACATGTGCTCGCTATTTTGTAAAGACGCCACCTGGCCGCTTGCATCCTACGTCTTCTCAGCTATTTATTAGATTAATCAAGTACATCGAAAGGCGTCTGAACTGCTCGCAGTGCTTGTGGTTGGATGTTCCTACCGCAATCATGCGAACAGTTCAGGCTAAGAAACAACCAAGTGACGTGGTCGATGACGCTGCTTTGTTAATTATGCACACCCTTAAAACACCCGTTTTGACCGTTTGGCACGCCTGCATTCGGATCACCACTCCCCGTTTTCAAGCGCATTCCCGTTACCACCCACAAACGCCTCATCCTGTCACTCAAATTAGCAGGCACAAGCAATTTTGCGAACACACGTTTTCCAACCGCACTGACTGGTTGGCGCATGCGCATTATGACCCATACGCATGAGCAGTTGTGCGAACATCGCTCGGAGCGAACGAGCGGTCGCTTACGAGCGGCTCTGAATCAGGCCCTTTGTCCCCACTTGTTACTTTGCTTTTGTTCATCAAGAAATGAACGTATCAATCTTGTAGCATCATCTATGAGTGTTATGAAGTAACTATCTAACAGCTCTCACATGCTGGTCTTTCAGGATTGTACTTTGACATCCCAGTCACTATACCACTCTAAAGCTTCTGGTCTCTGCCATAGTCTAGATGTCCAAACTGCCTGTGCCACAGTTTCATTGATTTGGTGGATTCCTTAGTGACCATTGCACAGCACTCCACAGTGACAACTGTATATAGATGTTGGTACAAGGTAGCTGCAGCAATAAAGGTGCCTACACACATGGCGATGTGCTGCCGATCCGACGATGTGTATGATTTCCCTTGAAACTCCCCCGGCAGCTCCCCGGCAGTACTGCTCACGATTTGGCACATGATTTGGTGTATGAACAAACGATACAGTGTATATCATTTCCTTTTGTTCAGTGCATCATATCCCAGATTGTCATATCTGCCCTACAGCAGGACAGATCTGAAGATGCGATGTGCGACCAGTGGGGACGCGCATCGGCATCGTGATTGTGAGTGGGAACTCACGATTAGGACATATTTTACATGATCTGTCGTTCCGATGCATCGGATTTCGGCCAGATCGGGTAAAATATCGCCATGTGTGTAGGCACCTTTACAGTCCCTCTTTGTTTGTACACAACACACCTACAGTTAGAAAACTGGAATTTGTGGGCCTGATTCAGAGCCTCTCGCTGTTTGCGAGCGCTCGCTCTGAATCAGGGTGGAGAGTTTTAATTATTTTTTTTAGCCTCTAGGACTCTCGCTAAGCTTTTGTGAGCGGCCTGGCGATGGTCGCGATTATCGCGACCATCGGTCTTGCGAGGAGACCCTGTTGTAGGGTCTCAGGCCCTGATTCAGAGCCGGACGCTCTGACAGAGCGCTCGCTCTGAATCAGGGCCGTCCTTATCTTTTTTAAGAGCGGCTTCCTGGCCGCTCGCATAGCTGTGGGTGACCACCCACAGCTATAGCGAGTGGCCAAAATGATGGTCGTGATGGTCAAGACCATTGTGACCATTGGGCTTGCGATGAGACCCTTGCGGTAGGGTCTCTTTGCCGCAAGCCCTGGAATGCTTTTGGCTCTATCAGTGATGTCAGTGGGGCCGGCCCCAGACGGTTGGCGTTCCCATGGGAATGCCTCCATCTGGGCAGCCATGCCCCGGCATGCCCACTAAAGGGGGCATGCTGTCAATCATCACCTCTTTGGTGCGAGACCCATAACAACGGCTTGGCCGTCGTTATTCGGGTCTCGCGCATGCGGCCAATGGAGGCGCCTCTGACGTGCGCATGCGCACTTGGGCAACATCGACCCACTTGTGAGCGCTCAGCGCTCGCGAGCGGGTCTGAATCAAGCCCTCAGCTCTTGCAAGCCTAATAGAGCAGGAAGTCCACTACTGACATCACGAGTGATGTCAGTAGGGCCGCCCACAAACGCCTGCCTTTGTGCGGCCACCCCCCCTCCCCGCCTACAAAATGGGGTGAGCTGTCAATCAACATCGACAGCCGCCCCGTCTTGTAGCGAGACCCGTTGCAACGGAGCTACCGTCGCAGTATGGGTCTCGTGCATGCGCACGCCGGAGGTGGCGCTGTGCGCTCGCGAGTGGGTCTGAATCAGGCCCTGTATCCTTTTCATTCAAGAACACTCACAGCAATCAGGTTGGTTCCTAGGTTAGGTACAAAAGTACGTCTTCAATGTCAGTGACACCTGTGGGAAATGATGTGTGTACAGGTGTTGATGTTGCAGATATATGTAGACGCCACCAGCGGATGACTCAACTATGGGCCTGATTCTCTATGGAATGCTATTCAGCTTATATACACGCAACACAGTTGCTAATATCAGCAGTTATATGCATATGTCTGCATTTTTGCATTGCGATCGCAGCCTACATTAGGACGCCCACTTCCCCTTACTCACATCTGTATACTTGGGCAACATAACGAAACAATCGGTAACATCGAGTAACATTGGACCCATATGCACAGTTAAGGAAGGTCAGACCTCACTCAGGAATTACTTACTTCAGCGCACGCTATGAGGCCTCAGGCTGCATATGGCTAATATATCCACGCCCCTGCAACGCCATTGAAACGCACTAGCAAGCCTGCGTTTGGTCGACCACCCCTCCCCGTCACCACTACAAATGGCACTTCCTGTCAATCACTCTGTGATGGGTCTGCGTAGCCACTGTGTCCGCATTCCTGATCGCAATAGCTAGTTTATGCATGTACACTGCAATGCAAACATGCGCAGAACGCAACAATCGGACGATTGTGTGCGTTTAAGCAACTGCATTCCTTGCTGAATCAGGCCT
Source organism: Taudactylus pleione (assembly GCA_031769625.1). NCBI lineage: Eukaryota > Metazoa > Chordata > Amphibia > Anura > Myobatrachidae > Taudactylus > Taudactylus pleione. Next base: position 5,517,752 of record JAUIMM010000566.1, on the reverse strand, counting down.
TATGAACAGACCAGTTACTTAACCAGTAGTGTTGGTTTATTTGGATAAAGCAGGTACAGCCATACTCACTTAATGTTCATTCTAGCACCCTGCACCTGTCAAAACCCGTGAAGTTCCTCTTTCCTGTCTGGGGTGTCGCTCTCTGCTCTGTTGCTTCTAACACTCAGCTGATGCAACAAACTGGTCAGATACAGACATGATTGTGATAGAAGCACCAGAGCAGAGAGCAACACCCGAGTCAGGAAAGATAAACTGTGCAGGTTGTGACAGGTGCAGGGTGCTAGAATGAACATTACTCACTGCAGTGTACAGTACACTCTAGTGATTGAGCAGAGCTTGAGCAGACAATTGCTGACATCTAGTGCCTGTAGCTTTGATGGTCCCTTTTTTTTTTCTTTTTACAATGCACTTTCCTTTAGCAAAGTTATCTATGTGGCCTTTTTGTTCTAGGACACTGATGGTGATAAGATTTGTTCCCATTTTAGGTACATAAGGTACATCTTGGATCTCTGTGGCTTTTGTTCAGGTTATGTAAGCAAGCTTTAATTACCCCAACTTTAGTAGCTGTGAGGACTTGATTACCAATTCCTTTGATAGTGATAGTCACATATGGATAACCTGGTGAACCATTCCGCAATGCAGCTAAAATGCCTTGTTGCACCTGAATTGATATACCATTAATCTCTTCTGCGGTTATCTGTAACTCTCCGAGCTTATTCATCTCTGCCATATAATTTCTTGCATTGTATAGGATTCACATTCTTTTGCTTGCAATTAATTCCTTTGTGACCTATCTTTTGACAATTATAACACTTGAATTTAAATCTTCTGAAATTTTCACTCTTTGTATGTAATGCTGTTGTCTCAGCATTCAAATCACAGGGCACACATTCTTAAAACTGTAATAACTTTGCTCTGACTGTTTCCATTGTTAACTTTGCTGTATTTACCACCTATGCCACAACCAGGAAATCAAACTCATGCATCAAGTTCTGCAGCATTGCTGTAGCAATCTCTCGTCGTCCACTTGCACTCTAACAGATATTGTGACCTCCATCTCAATACGCTGCTTGCAGAGCTGTACACATGTCTTTTACTAACTCATTCCCATGTACATGTGGCGCTCTACACTTCCTATGGTCCCCATGTCTCTTTCTATATCATTTGGGCTTGAATGAACATGTGGTTCTACAATGAGTTTCCGCAACCTTTCACTCTTTAATTGACTTTCCATAGAAAACTTCCAGGTTGTATCATTTTTGGCATCTTTTAACTTGATAAACCCCATTATAGGTGTAGCTCCTGTATTTATGCTTCTTACAGACATAACTGTGCAGCTTCTGTACTTTTATTAGCTTCACTGCTGCTAAAACTGCATTGGAAACACTCTGTAATATCTTCACTCTGTGTTCTTATGCAGCTATTGTGCACTGACTATCTTGTGTGCTGACACACTGCACTGGAAACACTCTGTGTTGTCCTCACTGTGTCCTTTTGCAGTCTACACTGCACATGTGCCTGAGATGGCATTTGTGTGCTCCTCTGGGCAACCTAATAGCTTGTATATCTGGGTACTTTACACTTGTGTGATTCTCAGTCCTATTGTCCAGCATGTATGCACAGTATGGAGGAGCGCACTGTTTTCTAACAGAAACTCTAGGGCGAAGACTAAGTAATTGTGATGGCTGCATCAGTGGTTGGTGTAAACCTATAGAATGAGCCACTGGTTTTCACCTAAAGCATTCCCTTTTCCCACAGAGGGCCTGCTTCAAAGGTAGATGCGTTTTTTTGCAAAGGCACAGTTGCGGTAATATGGAAATGCCCATTAACTCATGCACCATTTCATTTTCAGGACTTCTTGTACATTTGCAGTAGCAAATAATCACTGAACTGCTCAAACATCGGCATTGTATGTACCACTGACTCAGGCCCAAAGTGTGATGTTCTGATCAGTATTCTTGCCCCAAAGAATGCTACAAGCTGGTGTAGAAAACAAAGATATATGTGTACAGTATGAGACAAATAAGCAATACAACAATTCCACATTTTGCATAAATGAAATAAACTACTGCACATATGAGCAATGTAATACTAAACAACAGCAGATGGCAGGGCCATCAATTCCATTAGGCAGCTTTAAGGGTGCCAGCACCTGAGGGGGCGGCCTGCTGAGGCTGCCTTCTAGACCAAATGTTAGGAACCTGTGGGGTGTGGCATAAGGGTCTATTTTGGGTGGCACCTGGTGACGGCAGGAACAGATCTCTGAAATTCATTCCATTCCCCCACTACGTACCGCACGCACTCAGTCTAAGACGACGAGTGCGCCTGCCTCTCTCTCTTCAATTGGCAGGAGGGGACATCTGAGTAGATGGTGTGCATAGGTCAGGTGATGCTCGTATGTGCTCCCCCCAGGCTCCTTCAGTCCTTCTCTAGGGACAGCTACTTCCACTGGGTCCACCTGCACGTTAAGAACTTGTGACCACACAGTTCCAACCTGTACCCTGAGGCAGTCACTGGGCTACTCCATCCCCGCACTTGCCAGGCAGTTTCGGCACCAGCAGGAGTACCACAAACAGCAGCGATCTATCCCATATGGACTCTGGTAAGTGTGACAACACTTACAACTCTTACATCAGAACCTAATTACCACAGTGAGAGACAGACGGCTACATCAAATAATGAGCTCATGAATTAAGTATGAGGAGGTGACAGTACTGACACCACTGTTCCTATCTCTATGTCCGACACTACACCTTACATTAATGATTACATCTGTGTACTGGACAGCTAGGGGTATATTTACTAAAGAGCTAGTTTTTAGAAGTGGAGATGTTGCTCAAAGCAACCAATCAGATTCTACTTCACATTTATCTAGCACCTTCAAAAAGATAATAGCTAGAATGTGATTGGTTGCTATGGGCAACTTCTCCACTTCTAAAAACCCATACTTTAGTAAATATACCACCTGGAGTCATTTTCCTGTAGTGAAGATCTATTTCCTGTTAGACATAAGTTATTTAGGGGAAGATGTATCAAGTCATGAAGAGAGATAAAGTAGAAAAGTTGCCCAAACCAATCAGCATGTCCCCATTCATTTCAACGAAGAGTGAATTGGAATAACCTGTCACTCGCAACAGGACCCTGCAAAGGTACAGTTCGTCTTTTATTTTGGTTTGTCAAGATCGTGATGTCTACATGGAATGAAGAGGACCTGATCCCAGGATTTTGTGGGTATTAAATAGGGAAGTGTTTCTTTTTTATATTTACTACAACATTCGGTGTGCTGGTCTTGTCTTTTTATATTATTTTACAGGAGGACTACAATTGCCAGCAGGCCCTTAATGTCCAGGCATGTTGGCTTTTAAAATTGCCATCATGTTGGTGGCAGGCTTGCTGGGATTTGTAGGCCACCGGTAAAGAACAATATTATTAACTATTTTATCATCATTGACCATGCACCCACTGCTCAGGGGTGCGAGTAATAGACCTTGGTTCTCAGCCCAGGGCTGGTTGTCCCTCGGAAGATGGGACCCATTTTTGGGGAGGTCCTGATTTTCCTAGGGCTGACTAATACATGCTGTATATTAGTTTGAAGGGTAAATATCTGTCATCTACACTTCTGGTCGCCCTTTATCAAGGTTGAGCATAGAATTTGTTTCCAGCGTAGGTATATAGTGTGTTATAAATATTTTTTCTATGGTCTAGAACACTTTTCATAAAGTTATCTGTGCTACAGTCTACAGCTGTTTTTCTTTTATCCACATTTACTTTACAGCCTATTTATCATTGGGAGGTGGGTAACTATGGGCCCTGTTGCACTATCAATGCATACTGGATACAATGAATCTGTGTGCACAAAAAACTGGAAGTAATTTGAGGTTGAGCCAGATTGAGAGCAAAAATGTTGGATGCTGGGATTTGGTCATCTCTGGGGTAACTTGATTGTGTCACAAATAATGACGGAAGTGGTGCTATTGAGTTGTGGAGAATGTTGACAGAGAAAACTGTAACTTGTTTTACTGTATATATTTTTTTAATTATTATTTTGTTGTCATGATGGACATCCCTTGCTCACTAACACTATTGGAGCTATGGATATCAGGATATACAATTATGCTGTTGTGAAATCAAATTTGCTCTTTCCCGAAGGTAGCTTTGAGAATATCCAATCTTGGCCTACCCTACACTATTAACAACCCAAGCAGAATAGGTTGCATTATGAGTGATGTTCAAGAGATTAGCTGGACAGGACCTAAAAACAATGGGTTCTTGTCTACACCATGTAATCTTGGACTGGCATTAACAGCTCAGGATCATTAATGGTGGCACTCACAGGAATAACAATGTAGCACAGAAGTGGGGGGTCAGGAAGTGAGTCACATGCATGTTTATCATCAATTTATTTATCTTAATAGTAAAAGCAATAGTAAATTAAGTGCAAGATTTGGGTGTAGAGCATTTAATGGAAGGAGTCATTTAGTTCCAAGTAGAGTGTTGAGTGTCTGTATTTATCTGGTGTGGTAAGGTAGCCTTATAGTAGAAGCATGCACACTGATCTGGTCTTCCCCACCACTTACTATTTGTTTCCAGGATAATTGAAAAACAATAACTTTCACAGAGAAATATCTTCACTTACTAACCGAGACCTACTCCTTAATCACCAGCCACTATCTGACGTCGGCCATACTGACACATGGCCTGCAGAGGACTTATATATCCCAGATTTCTCCTCATCCTCCCCCTCCCAGATTGACAGGCAAACCACAACCCCTCCTTGTCTTTAAAAGAGAGACCTTCACAGGTGTTAAGACTTGGGGGGGGGGAGTGGGGCAGGGGGGGGTAGAGAGAGAAAGAGAGAGAGGGACAGCATTTTCAACAAGCAAGTAAAACACCCATTTTATCTTTCAAATTCATAACTTCCTGGGCTTGCTACTAAACACCCCTGGATCTTTTGCCACATATTCCTCCCCCTAACATCGCCAAGCTCAGCAACGCAGACCTCACAAGGAGCGCAAATTTCCAAGACAGGACATTCGCATTTTTGTACAGGATCCCTAGCCTATACTCTAATGTGAACCAAAAAAGTTGTAGTGCCAGGAACCACTTAATAAACTTGGCATTCACCTCTCTGTTTCTCTGCATCCTTTTTAATGGAGCATGGTCCATGATTAAGGAGAACTCTCTCCTCAGCAAATAGTATTTAAGTGCCTCTATGGCTCACTTTATAGCCAGGTACTTCTTCTCCACTGTGGTCTATTTTTGATCCCTCTGTATTAAATTCCTGTTTAGGAACAATATCGGATATTCTACTGAGCCAGTACTGAGTCTATGCCAACTTCAGAAGCATCTGTAGGAATAACCTGTGAGAAAAATCAGGTGCCTGCAGTACAGGAGAGGTACAAAGAGCCAGCCAAAGGTTAGCCCATACTGGCTCGGCAAGACTGGCCCACTCCAGTCGATCTGGGCAGAGTTTTTTTTTGCAAGTCTGTCAATGTAGCTGCTCTAGTCACAAACTGACTAATAAACCACCTATAGTAGCCTCCCAAGCGCAGGACAGTTCTTTGTCATAGGCTTTGACCAATTTTTAACAGCCTCCATTTTTTCTATATGTGGTTTTACCTGACCCTGTCCACCTATGTAACCTAAATACTTGACTTCTCTCAGGGCCACTACACATTTCTCAGGGTTAACTATGAACCCTGCGGATCGCAGTGAGGCCAGTGAAGCTTCAATCTTAGGGAGATGTGATTCATAGCCCTGTGAGTGTATAACAATGTCATCTAGGTAGGAAGCTGCATAGGCAGTATGGGGTTTCAGTACCTTGTTCATCACCCTTTGGTAAGTGGCTAGCACTCCATGCATACCAAATGGTAAGACCTTGTACTGGAACAGGCCCCATGAAGTAGAAGGAGCTGTCTTTTCCTTGGCTGAGGCATGCTTGCAGCTCGCACTTTTGCAGACCCCGGTCCAAGGTCCATACACAGTGGTCAATCACCAGCAGCTCCACCATCCTTTGGGATAAATTATCCCCTGGCTTTAACTACTTCTTTAGTATTTTGATTAAAGTGGCTAGCTGAGGTCTGACCGGAAGTTCTTTGGAGTAATGCCTCTCATGGTAGCGATGAGCCTGATCTGGCTCGGTAACATCGGCATGAGACAATATTTCTGTCTTTAAGGTTGTATACACCGATGCCTCCCTCTCATCTAAGTCCATATAAGCCTGCTCGTCCTCTCTGGTCAAGTATGGTGCTAGCTTCTCCACCCAGACATCCAGTGGTCATTTCGCCCTATTCGCCATTCTCTCAAAGGTGGCGAGATAGGTTTCTTTGTCATCATCAGCTGTCATCTTCTGAAGCTTGGGCTCCTCTATAGGGCCCAGTTGCTGTAGCTGCTGTATCTATATAATTTGCAGTTGCATCTTTATCAGTTGTTGTCGAAACTGCTGCTGCTGCTGGCTTTGCTCCCAAAACTGTTGATACTGCTGCTGGTGTTGCTCCTGAAACTGCTGATGCAGATGCTGGTTTTTCTGCTGACCGCTCACCAGCACTTTCAGGATTTACTCCATTTTGGCTTCTTTGTGGGATGGGAATCAGAAACTGGCTTCCCTTATCATCCCATCCTGACACCACTTGTGATACCGTAGCCTTATAGTAGAAGCATGCACACTGATTCTGGTCTTCCCCACAACTGTTTATTTGTTTCTAGGATGACCTCAAAACAATGACTTTCATAGAGAAGTATGTTCACAGCCCTGTCACTTACTAACAGAGACCTACTCCCTAGTCAACAGCCACTATCTGGCATTGGTCATACTGACACATGGCCTGCAGAGGCCTTAAATATCCCAGATTTTTCCTCCCCCTCCCAGGCTGACAGATTGTTACTTCTATTTTAAGATGGAACCTTTTCCGCCTCCTCCGGCCCACCTCAGCCCGGCGCTGCAGGGAGGCTCCATTTGCCATATGCCCACTGAGATTTTGTTACCAGCAGGCACCCAGTTCTCCCCCACAATGCCAGCGGCAGCCAGAGGCTGAAGTTCACTCCGGAGCTCTGGCTTTCAGCTCCCGCAGTGTGCACTATGGATGAGACGTCATGACATCTCTCCCATAGTTCCAAGGAGCAGCCAGATTGATCGGACGGCCGCGGATGCAGGAGCGGAACTTAAGGTAAGTATTGTGGGGTTTTTTGTGTAAGCGGCATTACTATTGGGGGCATTACTATTTGCGCCAATACTATTGGGGGTATTACCATTGGGGGCACTACTACAGGGAGCATTACTATTGGGGGCACTACTACAGTGAGCATTACTATTGGGGGCACTACTACAGGAGGCATTACTACTGGGGCATTACTATTGGGGGCACTACTACAGGGGACATTAACATTGGGGGCATTACTATTGGGGCACTACTACAGGGGGCATTATTATTTTGGGCACTACTACAGGGAGCATTACTAATGGTGGCACTACTACAGGAGGCATTATTACTGGGGACATTACTATTGTGGGCACTATTACAGGGGACATTAATATTGGGGGCATTACTTTTGGGGCACTACTACTGGGGGCATTACTACTGGGGGCATTACTACTGGGGGCATTACCACTGGGGACATTGCATACTGGGCACTGCATAAGGGGAACCACTCCTGGGGGTTCTGTATAAGGTGCACTACCACTGTGGGCACTGCATAAGGGTCACTACTACTGAGGGCACTATATAAGGGTCATCACTCCTGGGGGCACTTCATAAGGGGCATTACCACTGTGGGCATACACGCACGCAGGGGGGTTTCCGAGTACCTAAAAACCCCCCTGCCCGCCACTCCATCGCAGCACAGTTTAAGAATATTTTTTTTTGTAAAGAGACCTGAGCCAGCAACTGTTCCTGGATGAGCTGGTTGTAGGGTGAGCTGCAGCGGTTGTGCACAGCTCCTCCCGGGTAGTTCCATTGGGGCACCGCACACCGGCATTGTGGGAGGCTGAGAGATCGGATCCTGCTGGGTGACAGTGACTGGCGCTCTCTCCCAGAGCAGCATCGCAGGTGGGTGTAATGTATTACATGTGGGGGGAGCCGGTGGGGGTGGGGTGATCTTTAATAAGCCATGCCAGCGCTATATTTATAAAGCTGAATTTGTGTTATTAAGTGAGAGGTGTGTTTGTGTCCGTGTGTATTTCAGTGTATGTGTGTCAACTTTGTCAGTGTGTATGTGTGTGTCTAGGTTTTGTCAATGTGTGTGCGTCAGTCTGTGTGTATGTGTATAGGCTTTGTCAGTGCAGTTTGTGTGTCTGTGTCAGTGTGTGTGTCTAGTCTGTGTCAGTGTGTGTCTGTGTCAGTGTGTGTGTCTAGTCTGTGTCAGTGTGTGTCTGTGTCAGTGTGTGTCTGTGCCAGTGTGTGTGTGTCAGCTTTGTCGGTGTGTATGTGTGTGTGTAGGCTTTATCAGTGTGTGTGTGTGGGCTTTGTCAGTGCAGTGTGTGCGTTTAAGCTCTGTCAGTGTGTGTCTGTGTCAGTGTGTGCATCTGTAAGCGTGTATATGTCACTGTGTATGTTTGCAGTGCCGCCTTTTTATTTCTTTGAGGAACTGAAAAGCTTGCATATATATATATAGTCACGTAGACCGGCACTCCAAATACAACAGTTCAATAGCCGGGGTGCAGATCCTAAGAACTAAGCAGACCGCTCAGTCTTGAACATACAATCACATACAGGCAGCGCTCCTCGGGTACTCAATAATCCAAGCTTGTTAATCCATTACTGTGCAACGTTTCAGATGCAATTATTACATATAATTCGTCAAGGCATTGACGAAATATGTAATAAATTCATCTGAAACATTGCACAGTAATGGATTAACAAGCTTGGATTATTGAGTATTGATTATTGCGCACCTGAGGAGTGCTGCCTGTATGTGTTTAGATTTTTTTGCCATTGGTTTTGTAACCAAGTATTGGAAACCCCCCTTTCAAAATCCTGCGTTTGCCACTGGTGGGCACTGCATAAGGGACACTGACACTACTAGGGGCACTGCATAAGGAACACTACCACTACTGGAGATAAAGCATAAGGGGCACTACCAGTACTGGGGGCACTGCATAAGGGACACCATTGCTGTGGGCATTGCATAAGGAACACTACTGCTGTAGGCATTATGTGTATTAGGGGCACGGCTACTGAGGGCATTATGTGTATTATTAGACACTACTACTGTGGGCTTTGTGTATAAGGGGCAGTACTGTGGGCACTGTGTAAAAGGGGCACTACTTTGTGTCATAACATGAATAAGGGACACTACTATGTGGTGAAATGTGAATCAAGGGCAGTATGGTGTAATGTGGATACTATTGTGTGACCACGCCCCCTTTTTTGAGACCACGCCCTGTTTTACAGCGCGCTGTCCCTATTTAGAAAAAGTGCCAAGGGGACTTCTCTAGGACCACTTTAAACACTGCTTGTATGTTCTTTTATTTTATTCTGTTTGTATCCTTGTCTGGCACTGCAGAACTTGTGACGCCTTGTAAATAAATTATGATGAAGTAGCACCTAGGCATGATGCTGCACATCACAAGGGGTCTAGCTCTACCCATGTGCTTGTCTGTTGCCAGCAGGTGACGTGTCCAGCATCACAAGGTGGGAAGTATAGTGCTGTGTGTAGCATGCTGCCAGAGAGTGGATGGGTATGGGTGGCATGCCCCCAGTGGCTGTATAGCAAAACATGGCTGAAGACAGATTATCTTAATTTTTCTGTAAATGTTATAGAAATGCCCGGCACTAAACAAGCAGCACAGCACAGAAATTACTGCCACACTGCTTAATGCAGATACAGAAGCTCCATGCAAAAACATGAGAGCCAAATGCCTGATATACAGTATGTAAGGAAGCAAACATGTGGGGTGGAAATTGCAAACTTTTAAACCAAAGAGAGATAACATGGACACAGGTGCAAAGTAATGTTAATATAATTTAATCTAGCATTTAACAAACCACAATCCTTAAATGCAAAGCACTTTACACAGGACTGCCATTAAAGCCATTTTGCAGGAGATTTTAAAAAATGACTGGCATTTCTAGGCCGCGGCACTCAATGTATGCTGCTATGGAACTATACGTGCCAGCATGCACTGCCTCAGTTTCAGCAGGCTCTAACAGCAGCACTACCGTGATGGGGGGGTTTAGTAGGCGCAGCAATTAGTGTACAGTATGCTGCTATGGAACTACACATGCCAGCAAGACCAAAAAAGAACCCGAACAGGCGCTAATTAATGATAATTATGGCAAAGGAAAACAGACCTTAGCAGCTGCTTAGAATAAATCTCTTTGAGATTCATAGTAGAAACTCTAACCACGTGTAATAATATAAACAGCGCTTAAAGGTATAATAAAAAGGTATATGGCTCTGAAAGTGGCAATAAAAAATATATTTAATATTAATAAAACACAATATAAAGGCAACACTGTTGCAGTAATTTCATAAATCAAGCTGTAGTTGTAACAATGTACTGTATCATGCAAAAGTAGAATGAAAACTCTTAAGGTGCTTACACACTATGTGATGTGCTCACGATGTGATATCGTGAGCAATTTCCCTTGAACTCTCCCCGGCAGCTGCCCGGCACTCCAGGACATGATATGGTGCTAAAAAGTGTCCAATCTGACTAGAGATCTATCATGCACAAAATCTATCTATTGCACCAAATCGTGTATGAGATCTGCAGGCAAGATCTAAAGATGCGATGTACGACTAGCTGGTATGCATCTCGGCATCGTGATGTTGAGTGGACACTCACGATTTGGATATATTTTACACAATTTGTAATTTCGATGTGTCGAAATCGGGGAATCATGTAAAATATCGTCTAGTGTGTAGGCACCTTTAGGAGGATGAGTAAAGCCAGTTGTATAACACACTTGTAGAAATGTATGTACAGTAAACTTGGATTGATTCCATGACAACCCAGCATATGACAGTTTGTATGCAGCTGGTATATACAGGGTGGTCCATAAGTGTGGAATCACCCTTCTAAAAAGGAAATGAGTAAGAAAATATGAATCCAGTGTCTACATATATGATATGGGAGTTGAGGAAAACATTTTAGGGTATGTTTCCAGGATGGTGGCCATCTTGAATGTAACTTTATTTTTTAAATTGGGAAGGTAGTCGCGACATATCAAACAGATGCAGAATTTCATAAGACAAACAATGTTGTTCTTCGTTTTAACATATCTTTATTCATTCTTGCTTCCTTGCACAGTCACGGCAGAGAAGTGAATATACTATAGTAGGAAGCAGTGTATTAGCTGTTGGAAAACACTAATTGTGTTGAAGGCACTCATTTGACCACACGGGATCAAAATGTTCAAAAGCAGTATGATGTATTGATGAATGGCTGAAACTTTCAACAATCAGAAGGCAGGATGATATCCCATGACTTGTACAGCATACTAAGAGGAAGACTTTTATAATTAGAGATGGGTGGTTTGGTTTTGGCTCGGATTTTCCTGCCAAGTTCAGATCTCAGAACGAGGGAAAAAGTAATCTTTAATGGGCATCTCAGCACAGATGTTCATGATAAATTAAATTTTACCTGGTTCTGAGATCTGAACTTGGCCAGAAAGATCCAAGCCAAAACCAAGCTGCTTATCTCTAATTATAATGTTCGATTTTGTATTATTATTATTACAGAGATTGGGTGGGATATTTTCTAAACCATACCCCTAAATCACAGGTTCACAAACCTGGTCCTCAGGACCCCAAACAGTGCTTGTTTTCCTTGTCTCCTCACAGAGTCACAACTGAAATAATTAGCTCCACCTGTGGATCTTTTAAAATGTGTCAGCGAGTGATGAATACACTTGTGCACCTGCTGGGTGACCTGGAAAACGTGAATTGTTTGTGGTCCTGAGGACCACGTTTGAGAACCACTGCCCTAAAATAAAGGTGTAGGCTATCACCTGCAATGGGGGAGAGTTTTATATGATTGGTGGGGTTCCAGTAATTAGACCACCACAGTTTTTTTAGTTTGGGAATAGAGAGTTTAAAGGACAAATAAAAATGTGGGTTGAGTATATAGAATGATAAGGGAGAACTTCTACAATAACTGGACAAGATTTTGGAGTGTTTAGCATTTTGCATAGTCATTAAAAGACATCATATTATGCAAATAAAATTGACGTTTGTTGTATGGCTGTAACCTTCAGGGATGAGAAACTCTCAGTACTCTTGGCAGGCGTCGTGTAGGCCGTTAAGTTAATTGAGCTATTTAAATCTGAAGTCAATTATAGCAGCCTTCAGCAGCCGGGCCGCAGAAATTGGTAGCTTAACAGTAACCGCAGTGAGAAAAATATTAGACGACTAACTCTTTGAGGTTTATATTAACCATATGAATTGCACAAAGGATGTTGGCAATCTGTAGATTCCCTGAGGATTACATTTAACAGTGGGAAATCAGATTGCATTTAAGCAAACTGAGATACTGGAAGAATTATTTTAATATGATTCTCTGCTGTATAAAATGAGAAAGAGAATAGGAAAAAAAGAATACATTTACACAGACATATATAATTAGAGTAATTTCTTCAATTAACTTTTTCTTTTAATGTTCATTTATACAAATAATTTGACATTTATGAGCAAATCTCTAATATAAAGCAACTGGGCTGGGAACATCCAATTTGTTTGACTGCAGATATCAGCCAGTGGGAAATGTTAATTATGTCTATTGAAAATAATAACAGTTTCTTATGTTGTGTCACAACTCTAAGGATGATTATTGACAGGTCCTGTATGTGAATGTTATAAATGATTACTCTATTTTTTTGTAAGTAAATATATTGGTCCATATGCTAAAATTTTTAATGGGAATATACTGTATAACACCCAGGGTACACCATAGAATCCAGCCAGTGTTGGGCTGGGACATGAAAGGGTCACTAGGGGAATGCAATGGCAGGGGCCCACTTAAGGGATGTGACCAGCCATTGGGTAGATGTGATCATCAACTGGAGAGGAGTGGCTATCCCTCTAATGGGATGAGGTCATTATACTGACCGCAGGGATTCCGGCGCTCAGAATTCCGGCACCGGAATCCCAACACCTGTCAGAATCCCGGCACTGGCATCCCGACCACCGGCATCCCAAAGGTAAGTAGCTGGATTAAGGGGCGGGTTAGCATTAGGGTTAGGCACTAGGGGGAGGGTTAGGGTTAGGCATTAAGGGGGGAGGGTTATGTTTAGAGTGCGAGGAGGGGGAGGTTAGGTTTAGGCACTAGCGGGGAAGTTAGGTTTAGGCACCAGGAAGGGAGGGTTTGGGTTAAGAAGAGGGGGAGGGTCAGGATACTGACCAATATATATTGGTATCTTAACCCTGACGGGATGCCCGCTTTTGGATTCTGACCGGCAGGATCCCGAGCACCAGCATCCCATACCCAACCCCCACAAAGGACATGACATAATATTTTGCAGCCTCAGAATTGCACTGTGCCACCTTTAGTGTAATAAATATTATTGGTGCTCCTTTAGTTGAATAATAATGTGTGCCCCCTTGCTTATAATACTAACTTGTGTTCCCACTTAGTATATATTAGTAATAATCTGTGTCATTTTTATTAGAATAATAATCTGCGTATAGGGCACTGTAACATCAATCTAAAATTCTTGCTGAAAATTATAATAGTAAACATTTAGGGGAGTCTTCACACTTTACCTACACAGTAGTTATAGATTAAATAAGGTCTCAAGCTACTCATGCTAAAGCTATTGATTGATTTATAATACAACCTCAGAGGTAGGTTCATGTGTAATCACAATCACCTTTTAAAGTGGGTGACCAGGGGCACGGTGTTTACTCCCCACCATCCATGAGATCTCTGGCCTGCATTGACAGGCATCTGCACCAGTGTTACAACTTCAAAATGTTCAGATTTCCTTGTCTCTACCAGTTTTAATTCAGCACTGAAAAGTTAATTCTAAGGAAAAAATATTCAAAAGCGGAAACACTATTGCTAACCAGGAAAAATAGGGACCTATTTTCCCCCTCCCAAAGTAGAAACACTGATCTGCATGACTTCTTAAATACCTTCAATCACAAGTCACCAAACAATCTGCATGGTGGGAAGGGGCATGCAACTGGAAGGTTGTCCTATAAAGCCCATCAGTGGATCTCTGCCGGTGACTTATTTTTAAACACTAGGGCAGTGGTTCCCAAACTTTTTTGAATCACGGCACCATAGAGTATCAGCATTGTTTTCACGCACCCCTAATCCAAAAGTTTGTGTGCATGTATTTAATTTATGTATACTGTGTATATACCTGTGTATATATATATATATATATATATATATATATATACAGAGAGAGAGAGAGAGATCAGGCCTCAAGGGATGGCAGTGAATGGATAGATACTAAAAAGGTTGACAGTATATAGGTACACACCAACTGGTAGACAGGCAATAGTTCCGACAGGTACAAAATGTCGACCTGGTCAAAAAGTTGACATTTGAATGGTTGACACAAAAATGATGGACATATTTTATATTTATTTATTTGTAAGGATTAGGGTTAGAAGTTAGGCACTTACTGGATAATTAGGGTTAGACTCTAGAAAGGATGGTTAGGGTTAAGCACTTACCCCAATGGTTAGGTACTAGGAGGGACAGTTAGTGTTAGGCACTTACCTCAACCATTAGGGTTAGGCACCACTGGGAGGGTTAGGGTAAAGATTAGGGTTAGAAAACAAACACACACTTGTCGACCATTCCAATGGCGACCTTTTGTACCAGTTAACCTTCATCCATGTCGACCTGTTGCGTGTCGACCTTTTGATCATGTCAACCTTTTGTAACTGTTGACCTATTTCATGTCTACCAGTTGGTGCCAATCTTTTGACTGTCTATCTAGTGTAGATCTTTTAATCCACACCCTGCCCCAAGTACTGTGTGTGTGTATATGGAATCCCATCACCTAACCCTATGATGTAATGCACCTTTCAGGCAATAAACCGCCTAGAGTTTAGTTACACTGGGCAGGCGTTCTTCTATCCCAGAATCCCTTGTGTGTCATCCGTCAAGGTTTCAGATGCAGTAAGCCTCTGACACCATAAATCAGTGGAGGGGCACTATCTGCTGTATTATAGGCTCCCTTTCTGACCCCCTTGCCCCACCTGATGCCATGCAGGGAAGGATGACATCACTGGGCTCCATCCCACCATAGTAGTGGGCAATGCTCTAAAGCAGGTGGTCCCATTTGTGATGTAACCAACCCTTAACCGGGTAAAGACATAACTAATGTCTGTGTCTGGGTTATGCTGCCTTGTCTTAGTTAAGCTTATTTTAATGAAAAGTACACTGCCATGATTTAATTAGCACCCCCTGTCTCCTCTGCGGCTCTCTGTTCTGTGCCTCGATTCTTCCACTCGGCTTTCTCCACTACTCTGAGGCTCCATCCTCTAGGATATCTCCACTCTACAGCCCTGTATCTCCCACCTCACCTCCTTTCTGTTTTCTCTACACTCCCTGCCACCCAACCCTTCTCCTTGTTCTCTTTACTAATCGTGGGGTGGATAAGTACTTGACTTACATCTCATGTGCTCTCCACAGCATCGAAGGCTAATAATGCAATGCTGTTGTGGGCAGATGTGTAGCCCCTATATGGTAGTCGGTGGGACTGTCAGGCAGGTCATCCTGATTCCCCACTTTTTCCATGCCAATACTGTATCCAACATACTGTAATAAAAGGAACGTAGATAAAGTACCAGCCAATTAGCTCATAACTGCCATGTCACAGGCTGTGTTTGAAAAATGACAGTTAGAAGCTGATTGGTTGGAACTTTGGCCCTGATTCAGAGCCGGACGCTCTGACCAGAGCGCTCGCTCTGAATCAGGGCCCACCTCCATAAATATGGAGCGTCCTCCTGGATTCTCGTATAGCTGTGGGTCACCACCCACAGCATATACGAGCGTGCAGGATGATGGTCGCGATGGTCTTGACCATCGCGACCATCGCCACTGCGAGCAGAAGCCTGCAGTTGAGTTTTTCAACCGCAGGTCCAGGAGTGATTTTGGCTCACTAGTGATGTCAGTGGGGCCGGCTTCTGACGGTAGGCGTTCCCTTGGGAACGCCTCCGTCTCGCAGGCACGCCCCCGGAACGCCCACCAAAGGGGGCGTGCTGTCAATCAACATCGACAGCACGCCCCCTTTGATCAGACACTACGAGCGAAGGAAAGTCCTTCGCTCGTCGCATCTCGCTCATGCGCACGACGGAGCTCCCTCCGTCGTGGGCATGCGCAGTGCAGACCATCGACCCACTTGCGAGCGGACAGCCGCTCGCGAGTGGGTCTGAATCAGGCCCTTTATCTCCGTTCACTTTATCTCCATCCAAGGCTTAGTAAATAGACCCCAAAGAGCTGATGAACTATGCCCAAAAATAATGAGGCCTCAACACAAATCATGAGACTTCCCATTAGTGATATTAAAACATACTTTACCTCCCATTTCTCCCCATTTTCGCAGGTCCAATTCTCAGGGGTAGAGTTTCAAACTAAAGTGGCCGTTTGTGACTAGATTTTGGTAGATTATGGCAGAGTTTTGGTGGATGGGGGGGACCTATTTTGTCTCTATTTGACATGTGTAAATGTTGGGATGTTTGGTTAAAAGTTCACAAAGCAGATCTGTCACAACGAAATTCAGGGGTGCTGAGAGCTGCCACTGGCCCAGGTTCTGAGGGTCCTCTCTGGGATTTGGCCACACCCGCTCAAAAGAAAATTAACTAGTTTATCTGGCACAGCGCTGGCGACTGCAGGGGAGGTGGCGGGTAATATGGCACTGCACTGTAAATTTGTCCTCCTTAGCAGCTGACCCAGGCCCCTCCCTCAAGCCCAAGTCCAGGTAAGGACAATGGGGGTGAATCAGCTTGGGATGGAATTGCAAAGCTGTACCCAGGCAGCTTTGCAATTCCGTCATTGTAAATATGCAAATGTAGCAGAAGGTGTATGACACCCCTTGCTGTATTTGCGATCCCAGCACTGAGATCGAGGTTGCAGGCTGGGATAACCATCGTGACCATCGGCCGCAATGTTGTATGGCGCCGGGCCGCTAGCCATTCAGGCTGGCCAGCTTGCGAAGCCAGGAAACTGCATCCGTGGACGCAGCCTCTGGCCTTGCCACTCCCGGAAAATGGGGCGGACACTCCCCATTTTCGGGAACTCCGGCCGCCTCCCCACACTGCCCCTTTAATGCCGCTGCCTGTCAATCAGGCAGAGGCATAGAAGGGGCTGCGTGCGATCAAGCAGAACCCATTCTGCACATTCCAAGAATGGGTTCTGCCCAAACACAGATCCCGATAATTGTCAATCTGCGTTCAGCATTGCACTTACATGCAATGCTGAATTAGCCCCAATGTTGATAGATAAGTGTGTTTCATGTTATATCGGTCAAGTGTGGCATGTACACAATATAAACTGAATCATTTTCAGTATAGATGCAGCTGACAAATGGTTTTGAAACATTAAAGGAAAATAAAGTTGAATTTCCCAGGTTTTGCTTGAATTAAACATATCGCTGGTAGGTTAAGTGATCAGTGTAGGCATGTAATCCACATCATACTTGTCTGCTCTCCCAGAATGTCTGGGAGACTCACGATTCTTCAGTGGCTTTCCCAAATGTCCGAAAAGTCAAGTCTCTCAGAGACCGCTAGATGATGCCCATTTCTCTAGTGAAGTGGGTCGTCCAGGCGGTTAGCTGACATGATTCATCCTGAATAGCATCATCGGGTCCCATCCCCTGTTTTCAATGCTGGTAATCACAGCATTTTATAGCATGAGGTGCCACTATGGCGAGGGTAGGGCCAGGATGATGCTGTAGCTACTGTGCATCATGCCTCTTCCCCTGCGCGGGACATTGGGATAGATTCAATTAGCCACAAACTTGGTAGGGCAACTTTTTTTCCATGGCAGAAACTTGCTGTCCTACAACGTTTTCTTATTCAATTAAAAAATTGTATGAACTTGTGTTCGAAAAGGAGAAATTGCTGCATTTTGTTTGCTCCTCCAGATTTGGTGATAGCTTTTGAAAGTCTTTATCATGACATTTTTACAATGAAATACATTGCAGTACCTCAGGTACACCATCTAATGAATAATAATGTATTTAAAGGTGTTATATAGTAAAATATGGACACTAAAGTCAATTCATGTTTCATATATTTTTGTGTGACAGTGGTTTACTGATGTGAGTCTAATATATTGAAGTGTTGTCTTGATGGAAAAGGGTTTTTTTGAACTTGCAGATAGGAGTTACAAGTGTTTATTCTAGGGGTGAGCGGGTTCGGATTTCGGAAATCCGAACCCCCCCGAGCCCCCCCGATCCAAGGCCTATACGAGTCAGGCTCGACTTTTCCCGCCTGACTCGGATCTGAAATCGAGGCAAAACGTCATCATCCCGCCTTCCGGGTCTCGCGGGTTTTGGATTCTATATAAGGTACCTGCGTCGGCGCCATTTTCTCACTCGGCTGTGGACAGTGAAGAGGGAGGGTGGGAGTTAGGGCTGGCTGGGCTGTGCAGTGTAGTGTTGTGCTGCGCTGTGCTGCTGTTGTCCGTAGGGGCTGCGTTCACTCCTCCAAAGTCCATAGGGGCTGGCTGTGTTGTGCTGCTGTTGTCCATAGGGGCTGTGTCCACTCCTCCAAAGTCCATAGGGGCTGGCTGTGTTGTGCTGTGCAGTCAGTTGTCCATAGGGACTGTGTCCACTCCAAAGTCCTGTGCAGTGTCCCAGTACTAAATGGGTACTGTAGTGTTGTCCAGGGGGTGCTCTGACCATCAGGGGTGCTGCCCCCAAGTGCAAAAAAAATAAATATTTTTTCTGTGTTTGTGAATTGTGTGCACAGTAGCCGCACGTGCGCCTGTGTCATAAGTAAAGGGCCGGCTGGCTTGACCGTTAAAGGGTGCTGTAACCCCCAAAGGGCACTCCAAACAAAATAAAAAAATATTTTCTGTGTTTGTGAATTGTGGGCCTGATTCAGAGCCGCTCGTAAGCGGCGGCTCGTTCGCTCCGAGCAATGTTCGCACAACTGCGCGTGCGTATGGGTCATAATGCGCATGCGCCAACCAGTCAGTGCGGTCAGAAATCGAGCGCTCGCAAAATAGCGAGTGCTTGCTATTTTGAGTGACATGATGAGGCGTTTGTGGGTGGTAACAGGGGAAGGTGCTTGAAAACGGGGAGTGGAGATCCGAACGCAGGCGTGCCAAACGGTCAAAACGGGCGTTTTAAGGGTGGGCATAATTAACAAAGCAGTGTCATCGGCCACGTCACTTGGTTGTCTCTTAGCCTGAACTGTTCGCATGATTGCGGTAGGAAAATCCTACCACAAGCACTGCGAGCAGTTCAGACGCCTTTCGATGTACTCGATTAATCTAATAAATAGCGGAGATGACGTAGGATGCGAGCGGCCAGGGGGCGTCTTTACAAAATAGCCAGCGCATGTTTCGCTCGCTCGCTCAGACATAGAGGCGTCAACAGACCGCAAAGAGCGAGCGCTCAATTTAAATAGCCGGCCCCTTTTTCTGAACGAGCGAGCGCAAATAGCGTCCGGCTCTGAATCAGGCCCTGTGTGCACTGTGGCTGCACGTGCATCAACAAAGGAGCAGCGCCAAGCGTGTGCCAGTGTCGCATAGGTAAAGGGCCAGCTCGCATGAACGTTAAAGGGTGCTGTAACCCCCAAAGTGCACTCCAAAAAAATAAAAATATATATTTTTTTGTGTTTGTGAATTGTGTGCGCAGTAGCCGCACGTGCATCAACAAAGTAGCGCCAAGCGTGCGCCTGTGTCATTGGTAAAGGGCCAGCTCGCTTGACCGTTAAAGGGTGCTGTAACCCCCAAAGTGCACTCCAAACAAAAAAAACAAATATTTTCTGTGTTTGTGAATTGTGTGCACTGTGGCTGCACGTGCATCAACAAAGGAGCAGCACCAAGCGTGCGCCTGTGTCCCATAAGTAAAGGGCTGGCTGGCTTGTCTGCTAAAGGGTGCTGTAACCCCCAAAGGGCACTCCAAACAAAATAAACAAATATTTTCTGTGTTTGTGAATTGTGTGCACTGTGGCTGCACGTGCATCAACAAATGAGCAGCGCCATCGAGCGCCTGTGTCCCATAAGTAAAGGGCTGGCTGGCTTGTCCGTTAAAGGGTGCTGTAACCCCCAAAGGGCACTGCAAACAAAATTAAAAAATATATTTTTTTGTGTTTGTGAATTGTGTGCGCAGTAGCCGCACGTGCACCAACAAAGCACTGCCAAGCGTGCGCCTGTGTCATAAGTAAAGGGCCGGCAGGCTTGACCGTTAAAGGGTGCTGTAACCCCCAAAGTGCACTCAAAAAAAATATAATTTTTTTTTGTGCTTGTGAATTGTGTGCGCAGTAGCTGCATGTGCATCAACAAAGTAGCGCCAAGCGTGCGCCTGTGTCATAGGTAAAGGGCTGGCAGGCTTGACCATTAAAGGGTGCTGTAACCCCCAAAGTGCACTCCAAAAAAACTTAAAAAATATATTTTTTTGTGTTTGTGAATTGTGTGCGCAGTAGCCGCACGTGCATCAACAAAGTAGCGCCAAGCGTGCGCCTGTGTCATAGGTAAAGGGCCGGCTGGCTTCACCGTTAAAGGGTGCTGTAACCTCCAAAGTGCACTCCAAAGAAAATAAAAAAATATTTTCTGTGTTTGTGAATTTTGTGCACTGTGGCTGAACGTGCATCAACAAAGGAGCAGCGCCAAGCGTGCGTCTGTCTGTTAAAGGGTGGTGTAACCCCCAAAGTTCACTCCAAACAAAATAAAAAAAAAAATTCTGTGTTTGTGAATTGTGTGCACTGTGGCTGCACGTGCATCAACAAAGGAGCAGCGCCAAGCGTGCACCTGTGTCCCATAAGTAAAGAGCCGGCTGGCTCATTTCTTAAAGGGTAGTGTAACCCACAAAGTGCACTAGTCTCCAACAAAAATAAAAAATTATTTTCTGTGTTTGTGTGCGCCTTAGCCGCACGTATATATCAATATAACATAAATGGAGGACCAAACTTTCTCCGATAAAAATAAAATAGGGAAAGATCAAGAACCACTTCCTCCTAGTGCTGAAGCTGCTGCCACTAGTCATGACATAGACGATAACATGCCATCAATGTCGTCTACCAAGGCCGATGCCTAATGCCATAGTAGAGGGCACATACAATCCCAATGACAAAGTTCAGGAAAATTACCTTGAAAAAAACATTTAAATCATCTGAAGAGAAACGTAAACTTGCCAATATGCCATTTACGACACGGAGTGGCAAGGAACGGCTAAGGTCTTTCCCTATGTTCATGACTAGTGGTTCAGCTTCACATGACGATGGAAGCCCTCCTCCTGCTAAAAAAATCAAACGAATTAAGCTGGCAAAGCACAGTGAAGAACTGTGCATTCTAAGAAGATATCACAAATCCCCAAGGAGAGTCCAAGTGTGGTGGCGGTTGCGATGCCTGACCTTCCCAGCACTGGACGGGAAGAGGTGACTCTTTCCACCATTTGCGTGCCCTCTGCAAGTGCTGAAAGGAGCACCCACAGTCCACTTGCTGATATGCAAATTGAAGATGTCACTGTTGAAGTACAACAGGATGAGGATACTGGTGTAGCTGGCGCTGAGGAGGAAGTTGGCGAGGAGGATTCTGATGGTGATGTGGTTTGTTTAAATCAGGCTCCGGGGAGACAGTTGTTGTCCGTGGGATGAGAAAGCCCATCACGGTCATGCCTGGGCAGAAGACCAAACATTCCACCTCTTTGATCTGGCAATATTTCTATCCAAATCCGGACAACAACTGTCTTGCCATATGTACCATATGTAAAGGTGAAATAAGTAGGGGTAGGGACATTAACCACCTAGGAACATCCTCCCTTATACGGCACCTGCAGCGCGTTCATAAAAAGTTACTGTCAAGTTCAGAAACTTTGGCTAAGACCGTAAGCAGTCCAGGGACACCTAAATCCCTTCGTCCTGTTGTATCCAAGCGCCTGCAAACCACACCGTCAACTCCCTCCTCATCAATTTCCTCCTTAGTCAGGATCGGAAGTACTCCTGCAGGCCATGTCACTGGCATGACTGACTCTCCTATCCGGGATTCCTCCGGAGGATCCTGCATTGCTATGCCTCCTGCTGTCGCTGCTGCTGTTGCTGCTGCTGGGAGTCATTCATCATCCCAGAGAGGAAGTAGGAACACCACTACTTTTACTAAACAATTGTGATAGGATCACTGGTAAAGTGGTCTGTGACAGGGACTTTTATCCCAGATTCCTGTCTTATGTGTTTTAACTCCCCAGGAGAAAGTCTGCAGTGTAGCAGGCTTGAGTCTCGGCTTTTTGAAAAGCCGGTTTGGGAACTGGGGGTTGTGGGTGAGAGGAGAGGGAGGGCTCCACCCACGGCCACTCCAGGTTTTGGTTCTCGCAGCCTGGTAACAGGCTTGATTGGGTTCCCACCTGAGGGTAGCCAATATAAGCCTAGTGTGTTGAGGGCTGATTGTCTCACCTGGGAGAGCAGGCAGGGAGTTTGCTCAGAGACACTTGGAAACCTCTGTGAGTGTTGTGCTGTGCCTTTGTTGCTGGCGAGGGCATTAGGCCCTGCCAGGTTCTGGTAGTGAGGGAACTACCTGTGAAGTTAGTGCCCCGACAGGGCTAGGATTTATATTTATGTTTTCTTTATATTTCTGACATTGTACAATAAAGACTGGCGCCGACCAGCTTGTACTTGCATCCAGACTGGTGTGCTGCATCCCTGCTGCTGTGTGTGTAAGGAAGGAGTCCTCTACCCTCTAGAGGGACTCCCTAACCTAACTGTGTCACACAATTGACCCTCCAACAGTCCTTAGCGAGGAGAAAGAAGTACGACAGCAGTCATCCTGAAGCAAAACATATAACTGAGGCCTTGACTGCTATGTTGGTGTTAGACGTGCATCCGGTATCCGCCATTAGTGCAGTGGGATTTAGACAATTGATGGAGGTAGTGTGTCTCCGGTTCCAAATCCCGTCTAGATTCCACTTCACTAAGCAGGCGATACCGAGACTGTACAGAAACGTCAGAAAAAGTGTCCTCAGTGTCCTGAAAAATGCGGTTGTACCAAATGTCCACTTAACCACGGACATGTGGACAAGTGGAACAGGGCAGACTAAGGACTATATGACTGTGACAGCCCACTGGGTAGATGTATCACCTTACACAGCAACAACAGCAGCGTCACCAGTAGCAGCATCTCAGAAACGCCAGCTCGTTCCAAGGCAGGCTACGCTGTGTATCACCGGTTTTAGTAAGAGGCACACCGCCGACAACCTCTTAGAGAAACTGAGGGAAATCATCGCCCAGTGGCTTACCCCACTTAGACTCTCCTGGGGATTTGTGATATCTGACAACGCCACCAATATTGTGCGGGCATTCTGGGCAAATTCAGCACGTCCCATGTTTTGCTCACACAATAAACTTGGTGGTGTAGAATTTTCTGAAAAGCAACAGGGGCGTGCAGGAGACGCTTTGGGTGGCCCGAAAAATTTCTGGCCACTTTCGCCATTCAGCGACTGCGTGCCAAAGACTGGGGCGCCAGCAAACACTCTTGAACCTGCCCCGCCATCACCTGAAGCAAGAGGTTGTGACGCGGTGGAACTCAACCCTCTATATGCTTCAGAGGATGGAGGAGCAGCAAAAGGCCATTCAAGTCTATACATCCACCTATGACATAGGCAATGGAGGGGGTATGCACCTGACTCAAGCGCAGTGGAGAATGATTTCCGTGTTGTGCAAGGTTCTCCAGCCCTTCGAACTTGCCACACGTGAAGTCAGTTCAGACACTGCCAGCTTGAGTCAGGTCAGTCCCCTCATCAGGCTTTTGCAGAAGCAGCTGGAGAAAGTAAAGGAGGAGCTAAGATGGAGCGATTCCGCTCGGCATGTGGGGCTAGTGGATGAAGCCCTTCATTCGCTTTGCCAGGATTCCAGGATGGTCAATCTGTTGAAATCAGACCACTACATTTTGGCCACCGTGCTCAATCCTAGGTTTAAAGCCTATGTGGTGTCTCTCTTCCCGGCCGACACAAGACTGCAGAGGTGCAAAGACCTGCTGGTGAAAACACTGTCAGCTGAAGCGGAACGTGACACATCAACAGCTCCTTCTTCATTTTCTCCCGCAACTGGGGCTGCCAGGAAAAAACTTAGGTATCCTAAGCAACCCGCTGGCGGTGATGCAGGGCAGGCAGGACCAAGTTTGGACATCTGGTCCGGACTGAAGGACCTGGAAACAATTTCTGACATGTCTACTGTCACAGCATATGATACTGTCACCATTGACAGAATGGTGGAGGATTACATCGGTGACAGCATCCAAGTAGGCATGTCAGACAGTCCGTACCTGTACTGGCAGAAAAAAGAGGCAATTTGGAGGCCCCTGTACAAACTGGCTCTATTTTACCTGAGTTGCCCCCCCTCCAGTGTGTACTCCGAAAGAGTGTTAAGTGCAGCCGGGAACCTTGTCAGCGAAAGGCGTAGGAGGTTGCTTCCACAAAATGTGGAGAAGATGATGTTCATAAAAATGAATTATCAACTCTTCCAGGGAGACCAGCCTCCAGATCGTACAGAGGGACCTGTGAGGGTGGATTCCGGTGGGGACGAGTTAATATTCAGTGAGGATGAGGATGTACACAACACTGAAGAGGGTGAGGAATCGGTGGATGAGGAGGATGAGGACGACATCTTGCCTCCGTAGAGCCAGTTTGTGCAGGGACAGATTAATTGCCAGCTTGTTTTGTTGGGGGCCCAAACGAACCAATCATTTCAGCTACAGTCATGTGGCAGACCCTGGCGCTGAAATGATTGGTTGTGTAAAGTGTGCATGTCCTGTTTATACAACATAAAGGTGGGTGGGAGGGCCCAAGGACAATTCCATCTTGCACCTCTTTTTTTTCTTTGCATTATGTACTGTTTGGGGCCTAGTTTTTCAAACTGCCATCCTGTCTGCCACTGCAGTGTCACTCCTAGATGGGCCACGTGTTTGTGCCGCCTACTCGTATCGCTTAGCATAGTCATCCAGCTACCTCGGTGCAAGATTTTGGACATAAAAACAGTAGTGTGAGGTGTGAGGTGTTCAGAATAGACTGGAAATGAGTGGAAATTAAGGTTATTGAGATTGTTAATAGCATAGGAGCAGAAAAACCCACAAATTCTGTGATTTTAGCTGTTTTTATGCTTTTTTAAAAAAAAATACAGATCCAAAACACAAAACCCACAACCCAAAACACGGAAGGGTGGTTTTGGCAAACCAATCCAGATCCAAAACACGAAGAAAGATCCAGATCCAAAACCAAAACACAAAACACGAAAAGTGGCCGGTGCACACCCCTAATAATAAACTAGGAACTGTATGGTGGCACAGAAAGGCCCATTCAGCGCCGTCCAACAATTCAAACAACTGCATTGTGGGCGGTGTCCCTCCTATGGGTAGCTTTAAAACCAAAACTACGGTATCCAACTCAACCTTCCACCATAAGTATTCCTCCCAGAAATATGGATTTGCTGCCTCCATGAGGGTGGCCCAGACTTCCCAATCTCCATGAAGGTGAGTGCACCCAACAAGCCAACTGCACCCATGATTAGCCATACTTTCTCACCACAGCAAGGCCCTGGATAAAGACCCACCACACCACCACCATACACCAACCTAAACTACCTGACCTACAGTGTACTCCAAAGCAATCTTTCCACAGAATTCAAAGATTTATCCTTAATTAAATGCAATATAACAACGCAAATGTAAAAGAAAAAATCCTTTCACCAAGTGAGCGCTGCTAAATCAATATTGAATTTAATCACATACCGTATATAAAACGTATAAAACATTGAAAGAAAAATGTAATTACAGTGGTAATTAGTGGATCCACAAAAACTAAAATCTAAAAAATGGTAATCTATTGAACCCCATTGAAGAATAATAGTGCAATTTCACCATGGAAATCTATTTAAACATGATCCAGCATTCATTAATATTAGGGATGTGCAGGCTCGGATAGGTTCGAGTTTGCACGTGGAGTTCGGATTTTTCCCTCCAAAAAAACGGAACTCAGAACGAGGCAAAACGTCATCTTACATGGACGAACATCATCATTCCTGGACAAAAGACCAGGAATGATGATGTTCGTCCATGTAAGATGACGTTTTGCCTCGTTCTGAGGTCCGTTTTTTTGGAGGGAAAAATCCAAACTCCACGTGCAAACTCGAACCTATCCGAGCCTGCACATCCCTAATTAATATAGTGCATTAGAATACAGTCTGACAGTTGTTAGTACTGTGTTGTTAGTACTGTATAGCAGGATTCAACATTAGTTCATACATTAGGTATAGCCCAGCAATGGTTAATACTGCATAAAAACATAGGCCCTCATTCAGACCCGGTCGCAAGCGCTGAGCGCTCGCAACCGGGTCGATGTTTAGGCCCTGCGCATGCACAGCGGCCGCACTGCGCAAGCCCCGGAGCGAGAGAGAAATTCTCTTGCTCCGGAGCACACTACAAAAGGGGCGGCTGTCGATGTTGATCGACTACTCGACCCGTTTTGTAGGCGTGCCAGGGGGGGTGGTTTCACAAACGGAGGTGTTTCTGAGGGCGGCCGCGCTGACATCAGCAGTGATGTCAGTGGGGAGCTTCCTGCTCGATCAGAGCAGGAAGTTCCCTGGGGCTTGCGGTTGCCGAGACCCAACCTTAGGGTCTCGTCGCAAGCCCCGATGGTCGCGATGGTCTTGACCATTGCGACCATCAACCTAGTCGGTCGCTAAAGTTGTGGGTAACCCACAGCTTAGCTAGCGACCAGGAGGCTGCACTTGAAAAGGCAAGCGGCCGCCCTCATTCAGAGCGAGCGCTCGCTACTTGCGACTGCCTCTGAATAAGGGCCTTAGTCCAAAACAGAAAAAGTCAGACGCATACCAGTAATCATTAGTATGTTAGTGCTTTTAGTAAGAGGACTTCATCCAGTGCGGCTTGGTAAGTAGCACTCAATAATATAAAATGACAGGATTATAACATGATCATCCCACTTCCGATCCACTGCACACTTCTTAAGCTGCGGCTGGTGATGAACCAGCCCTGCAGGGAAGCAAAAAAAAATACCTTATGTGCAATTTATGCACTCAGGTACCGGCACCGTGATAAAAAATTCAGAATGCAACCATCCTAATCACGATGGTCAGAGGAAGCCGCTGATAGTGATCCTGTGCTCCCCACTGTTGAAAGGATTCCCTGACCATCACAATTAGGATGGTTGCATTCTGAATTTTTTATCAAGGTACCGGTACCTGGGTGCATCAAATTGCACATAAGGTATTATTTTTGCTTCCCTACAGGGCTGGTTCATCAATAGCTGCAGGTTAAGAAGTGTGCAGTGGATCGGAAGTGGGATGATCATGTTTATGAGCCTGTCATTTTATATTATTGAGTGCTACTAACCAAGCCACACTGGATGAAGTCCTTTTACGATTAGTGGTATGTGTCTGACTTTTTCTTTTTTGGACTAAAGACTGACTCACACCCGCTCGCGAGCGCTATGCACTCGCAAGCGGGTCGATGGTGGCCCAGTGCGCATGCGCACGACGGGCAATCCGTCTCTCCGGGTCTCGTACCAAAGGGGGCGTGCTGTCGATGTTGAGTGACAGCACGACCCCTTTGGTGGGTGGGCCGGGGGCGTGGCTGCCCAGACGGAGGCGTTCCCATGGGAACGCCCACCGTCTGGGGCCGGCCCCACTGACATCACAAGTGATGTCAGTGGGAGAGCTTTCGGCTCTGTTAGAGCTGAAAGCTCTCTGGGGCTTGCGGCAACGAGACCCTACCACAAGGGTCTCGTCACAAGCCCGATGGTCACGATGATCTTGACCATCGCGACCATCACCATGGCCGCTCGCTATAGCTGTGGGTGGTCACCCACAGCTATGTGAGCGGCCAGGAGGCCGTTCGAAAAAGCCAGATGGCCGGCCCTGATTCAGAGCGAGCACTCTGTCAGAGCGTCCGGCTCTGAATCAGGCCCTAAGTTTTTATGCAATATTAACCATTCCTGGACTATACCTAATGCATGAACTAATGTTGAATCCTGCTATACGGTACTAACAACACAGTACTAACAACTGTTAGACTGTATTCTAATGCACAATATTAATGAATGCTGGATCATGTTTAAATAGATTTCCCTGGTGAAATTGCACTATTATTCTTCAATGGGTTTCAATATATTACCATTTTTTAGATTTTAGTCATTGTGGATCCACTAATTACCATTGTAATTTAATTTTTCTTTCAATGCATTATATGTTTTATATATGTGATTAAATTCAATATTGATTTAGCAGCGCTCCCTTGGTGAAAGGATTTTTTTCTTTTCCATTTGTCTTGTTATATTGTCTAATTGGAGGTTAGCAATTCCTCTTGGAGGGAGCAGCAGCCTAATCAAGTAAAAAGACTACTGTAAGCTAGACTAGCTCCCATACATTTTATGTGTTTTAATTAAATGCACCCTATGTGGCCAGTGGAAACATTGATAATGATACCAGGTCAATAGGAGTTAACCACAATGTGCCAACATAAAATTAGACACTGCATCATTAATCTTCATTCTAGCTTCATCCAAAGTAACAACTACTAACAGTGGCACCATACAAGACCAGGGGATTGTACAGAAGGGTAAGCTTCAAATCCACATATGTCCAAATATCTAGGTCATTACTTTTGAGGTGGCTAACCAACACCTTGAGCACATCAAGCCACCCTGTTGCCTCCAGCAACCTAGGTTGGGAGACACTAAACAAAGGACCCTGAAGCCTAACCCATGAATCCTTGCTGTCCCAGGAAACATAAGGCCGGTACTCACTAGACGATGTCTAGTGTTTACCGACCTCATAAGCGATGGCATCCGACTAGGTGCCGGCATCTGCAAGTGCATACACACTTGCTGATGCCGTCAGTGACAGCGTGATGTGGAGGACCATGCTGCATTCGGCAGCATGGCCCTCGCTAACAATTTCACCCATCTAACCTGTATGCAGGTCTGATGGGTGATGTTGCTGAACAAGCACGGAGGCACGCATTGTCAGTGACATTGAGGGTACACACTAGACGATGTGCCCGATATGTCATCTGATCCAGTCGGATCGGACGTCATATCGTCTTGTGTGTACCTGGCTATAGACTTGTCAGAAGCTGCAGCCGACTTGGCCACTCAAAATACAAATGAATGACCAACAATCCAGACATCCCTAGAATCAAAGGAAACACCTAGAGCAATGGGCGATAGAATTAGTACATTTGAAATGGGATAATTCTATGAATATGATTTTTATAGCGGTGTCCATACAAACATAGGCACAAAGAGAGATATATTAGGGTGGGGAGGGAGTTAGGAAAACACAAGATAACTTGACTAGACGAGAGGTAAAAACAAAACCCTGCTGAGGCACTCTTATATCTTTTCTAGGCTGAAATATGTCCATCTAGTCAAGCAAAAATAAAAATTCCTCAAAACTCCCACAAAAAGTGGCAACTAGTTAGTCCCCGAGTAGGAAAGACAGTAGAGACAGAGATTAACAGGCTGCATGTAGTGCTTATAACAAGCCCATTTCCATAGGCCAAGTGACACTATTTCAAGTTATTAAGTTTTATTATGTGATGTCGTCAAATCCATCCAGAGGAAGTCCCAGAACAGGCTCCCAGAACAGGCTCCCTGGGTCAAAGTTCTGCCTGGCGCACTCTGCCGTGAGGTCCGACCAGGACCCCAACCACTCCATTAGGCATCCCAGACCAATTGCCACCCCTCTGTAAAGTTTCCATCCAAATCCATCCAATTGAAGGCCCATAACAGGCTCCCCGGTTCAAAGTTCTGCCCAGCGTACACCAACGGGAGGATTTCAACCCCCTAGTATGTCTTCTGGGATCCAATGTTACCACTATATGAGGTTTTTGTCCAAATCCATTCAGTAGAAGGCTCAGAACAGGCTCCCCAGGTCAAAGTTCTGCCTGGTGCACACCAACAGAAGGTCGGACTGGGACCCAAACCCCCCTAAAACCTGGCCAGTATCCAATTGGACCACCTTGCATCGATTTCATCTAATCTGTGCATTGGTGTCCGAATGCATAACCGGATGGGCAAACAAACCGATCAATGAATTTTATAAATAAGATTTGTCGCTCTGTTGCGATATCCTTTCAATCTATATTCCCTACCACATGCACACACACACACACTATGGTAATTTTTTTTTGTTGTGAGCCATTTAACCTACAAGTAAATATTTGGAGTGTGGGAGAAAACCCGGAGTTCCCAAAGGAAACCCACGCAAGCATGGGGACAGGGGTGGATTGGGATGGAAAACCAGCCCGGAAATTTTTGGAAGCAGCCCAGGGGGCGGGGTTTGTTGAGAGGGCAGGGTCTGTTGAGGGGGTGGAATTATCTCTCCTTATAGTGCCTGATTCTGAGTTGGACGCAGCTGCGGCTAGTACTAACCCCTTGCATGGTGTACAGCTGTGCGTCTGAATGTGCAAGGACTAAGGGCCTGATTCAGAGCCGGATGCTCTGACCAGAGCGCTCGCTCTGAATCAGGGCCCTCCTCCATGAAAATGGAGCGGCCTCCTGGCCGCTCGTATAGCTGTGGGTGACCACCCACAGCATATATGAGCGGCCAAAAAGATGGTCGCGGTAGGGTCTCACTGCCACAAGCCCTGGAGTGATTTTGGCTCTATCAGAGCCAAAATCACTCCCACTGACATCACTAGTGATGTCAGTGAGGCCGGCTTCAGACGGCAGGCGTTCCCATGGGAACGCCTCCGTCCGACAGGCACGCCCACCAAAGGGGGCGTGCTGTCAATCAACATCGACAGCACGCCCCCTTTGGTGCGAGACCCGGAGCGATGGAAAGCCCGTCGCTCCCCGGGTCTCGCGCATGCGCACGTCGGGGTTCCCTCCATCGTGCGCATGCGCAGTGGGGAACATCGACCCACTTGCGAGCGTACTGCTGCTCGTGAGCGGGTCTGAATGACCCCCTAAAGGCCCCCATACATCAGAGATTGATTGCAGCAATCATGCAATTTGTAATCGATTGTGTATAAAAATCTTTCCCTTTTTCAATGGATTGTGGCAATTCTGCAATCGATTGAAAAAGGGAAAGATTTTATACACAATCGATTGCAAATTGCACGATTGCTGCAATCAATCTCTGATGTATGGGGGCCTTAACACGCCTAATTTTACCATCTACAGACACTGCAATACCACTTGGTGCGCCTTTAGACGCCATCATCGGTTGCACCATTAAAACTTGCACCAGCCCTATGCAAGTTGCATTTCATCCATCTGAGTATGTCCTCCAATGCGAGCAATTCAGAATCACTGTAGGCAGCCACTTTTTGCAATACAATCCCGACATTCTATTAACCTGCCCATACTACGCTACATCTACGTCTGATGAGCAACTACTTGTAACCGCCCAGGAATGCCCAACACATTTATAATATTGATAAAAAATATCAAGAATTTTGCAGAAATCAAGAATTAAACAGCGCCTTACAGATCTACATTAGACTCAGGGAATCATTTTATTTAGTATTTTCTCATAGGCCTGATTCTGCGTGGGATGCTGCAGCACTCGTCTGTGCGTCCTTTGCCGCAGTTGCATCTGGAACCTTAGGCTAATGTCGCTAAAAACTCCTTGCATGGTGCACAGCCATGTGTCTGAATGTGCAAGGATTGAGAATACCCAATGTTAGCGTCTACAGATGCTGTTATACATGTTGGTGCTTTTTTAGATGCTATCATAAGTCCCACCAATCACAATATGAGCGATTCAGCATCTCTTTACAAAATCACTTTCAGCAACTCGTCCATGTTAACCCCAATAACACGCCCATACTCCGCTACATTTGCATTTGATTAGCCAACCGCCTCACTGACGGCAGCACTTCACCGCCTCATAGACAGCAGCACATCGCTGCATCACTGAGAGCAGCACATCACCGCCTCACAGAAAAGCAGCACATCACCGCCTCACAGAAAAGCAGCACATCACCGCCTCACTGACAGCAGCACATTACCGCCTCACAGAAAAGCAGCACATCACCGCCTCACTGACAGCAGCACATTACTGCCTCACTGACAGCAGCACATTACCGCCTCACTGACAGCAGCACATCACCGCCTCACTGACAGCAGCTCATCACCGCCTCACTGACAGCATCACATCACCGCCTCACTGACGGCAGAACATCACAGCTTCACTGACGGCAGCTCATCACCGCCACATGACAGCAGCACATCACCGCCTCACTGACAGCAGCTCATCACTGCCACATGACAGCAGCACATCACCGCCTCACTGATAGCAGCACATCACCTCCTCACTGACAGCAGCTCATCACCGCCTCACTGACAGCAGCTCATCACCGCCACACTGACAGCAGCACATCACCGCCTCACTGACGGCAGCATATCACAGCCTCACTGACGGCAGCTCATCACCGCCTCACTGACGGCAGCTCATCAACGCCTCACTGACGGCAGCTCATCACCGCCTCACTGACGGCAGCTCATCACCGCCTCACTGACGGGAGCTCATCACCGCCACATGACAGCAACACATCACCGCCTCACTGACAGCAGCTCAACACCACCTCACTGACAGCAGCACATCACCGCCTCACTGACAGCAGCACATCACTGCCTCACTGACAGCAGCACATCACTGCCTCACTGACAGCAGCACATCACGGCCTCACTGATGGCAGCAC
The DNA here is from genome assembly GCA_031769625.1 of Taudactylus pleione. NCBI lineage: Eukaryota > Metazoa > Chordata > Amphibia > Anura > Myobatrachidae > Taudactylus > Taudactylus pleione. The sequence continues at coordinate 5,484,973 of JAUIMM010000566.1, read as the reverse complement.
ATCACCGCCTCACTGACGGCAGCTCATCACCGCCACACTGACGGCAGCACATCACCGCCTCACTGACGGCAGCACATCACGGCCTCACTGACGGCAGCACATCACCGCCTCACTGACGGCAGCACATCACCGCCTCACTGACGGCAGCACATCACCGCCTCAATGACGGCAGCACATCACCGCCTCAATGACGGCAGCACATCACCGCCTCACTGACGGCAGCTCATCACCGCCTCACTGACGGCAGCTCATCACCGCCTCACTGACGGCAGCATATCACAGCCTCACTGACGGCAGCTCATCGCCGCCTCACTGACGGCAGCATATCCCAGCCTCACTGATGGCAGCTCATCACCGCCACATGACAGCAACACATCACCGCCTCACTGACAGCAGCTCATCACCGCCTCACTGACGGCAGCTCATCACCGCCTCACTGACGGCAGCTCATCACCGCCTCACTGACGGGAGCTCATCACCGCCACATGACAGCAACACATCACCGCCTCACTGACAGCAGCTCATCACCGCCTCACTGACAGCAGCACATCACCGCCTCACTGACAGCAGCACATCACTGCCTCACTGACAGCAGCACATCACTGCCTCACTGACAGCAGCATATCACAGCCTCACTGACGGCAGCTCATCGCCGCCTCACTGACGGCAGCATATCCCAGCCTCACTGATGGCAGCTCATCACCGCCACATGACAGCAACACATCAACGCCTCACTGACAGCAGCTCATCACCGCCTCACTGACGGCAGCTCATCACCGCCTCACTGACGGCAGCTCATCACCGCCTCACTGACGGGAGCTCATCACCGCCACATGACAGCAACACATCACCGCCTCACTGACAGCAGCTCATCACCGCCTCACTGACAGCAGCACATCACCGCCTCACTGACAGCAGCACATCACTGCCTCACTGACAGCAGCACATCACTGCCTCACTGACAGCAGCACATCACAGCCTCACTGACAGCAGCTCATCACCGCCTCACTGACAGCAGCACATCACTGCCTCACTGACAGCAGCAAATCACAGCCTCACTGACAGCAGCTCATCACCGCCACATGACAGCAGCACATCACCGCCTCACTGACAGCAGCTCATCACCGCCTCACTGACAGCAGCACATCACCGCCTCACTGACAGCAGCTCATCACCGCCACATGACAGCAGCACATCACCGCCTCACTGACAGCAGCTCATCACCGCCACATGATAGCAGCACATCACCGCCACATGACAGCAGCACATCACCGCCTCACTGACAGCAGCTCATCACCGCCACACTGACAGCAGCACATCACCGCCTCAATGACGGCAGCACATCACCGCCTCACTGACGGCAGCTCATCACCGCCTCACTGACGGCAGCTCATCACCGCCTCACTGACGGCAGCATATCACAGCCTCACTGACGGCAGCTCATCACCGCCTCACTGACAGCAGCATATCACAGCCTCACTGATGGCAGCTCATCACCGCCACATGACAGCAACACATCACCGCCTCACTGACAGCAGCTCATCACCGCCTCACTGACGGCAGCTCATCACCGCCTCACTGACGGCAGCTCATCACCGCCTCACTGACGGCAGCTCATCACCGCCTCACTGACGGGAGCTCATCACTGCCACATGACAGCAACACATCACCACCTCACTGACAGCAGCTTATCACCGCCTCACTGACAGCAGCACATCACAGCCTCACCGACAGCAGCTCATCACCGCCACATGACAGCAGCAAATCACTGCCTCACTGACAGCAGCACATCACAGCCTCACTGACAGCAGCTCATCACCGCCACATGACAGCAGCACATCACCGCCTCACTGACAGCAGCTCATCACTGCCACATGACAGCAGCACATCACCGCCTCACTGACAGCAGCTCATCACTGCCACATGACAGCAGCACATCACCGCCTCACTGACAGCAGCACATCACCGCCTCACTGACAGCAGCACATCAGCGCCTCACTGACAGCAGCACATCACCGACTCACTGACAGCAGCACATCACAGCCTCACTGACGGCAGCTCATCACCGCCTCACTGACGGCAGCACATCACAGCCTCACTGATGGCAGCTCATCACCGCCTCACTGACGGCAGCTCATCACCTCCTCACTGACGGCAGCTCATCACCGCCACATGACAGCAGCACATCACCGCCTCACTGACGACAGCTCATCACCGCCTCACTGAAATTGGCACATCACCGCCTCACTGAAATTGGCACATCACCGCCTCACTGAAATTGGTACATCAACGTCTCACTGACGTTGGCACATCACCACCTCACTGACAGACATACACATTTTAGAAACATTTCATGTATTTTATTCACTTACACTGTTTGCTAGTTACATGCTTGTTAAAAAGAATTCAAATTAAACAGCCTATTCTGAACTATCTTTTTCTCTTATTTTATAACTGTGCCACCCAATTTTGTCATAACAGGGGCCATTTTATAAGATGCCACTGTTGGGTGTGTGGTTGCGATCTGATAAACACACGCCTTGGGTGGTTGAACGCACCAAGGCATGTGTATAGCAGAGTGGCAACGCACTCCCAAGAGTAGACCTCCTCTAAAGGCATGAACCTAAAGCGTAAATGACATCAGGTAACCACTTGCTCTGCTTCCCTGATGATGGGATAATACCCGAAAAGTTAGAACAATAAAAGCAACTTAACTTATACACAAGTCTCCGAGTGCCGCCAGATGACCATGGTGTATGTGCATATATACATATATATCAGTTATTAAACAGTTATCTACAGAAAAGGCACTCACTGGGGATGAACACCTGCAGTGCTGCTTTTCCAGTGTCTTGGATTAATTTTAATCCGTCATGACACATTATGTTCGTCTCCTGTGAAGTTCTGAGTGCCGCCCACCCACCTGCTCTATAAATATACATATATAATATGTATATGTGTATATATACAGTATGTGTATATATATATATATATATGGTCCGGACATAGTCTCGGCAAGTGGGAAGGTTAGGTTTAGGGAGCGGGGGGGGATTAGGTTTAGGCACTACAGAGGAGGGTTATATTTAGGCAGCAGAAGGGAGGGACAGGGGTAGGAGGAGGGTTAGAATACCTACCAACAGGTGTTGGTATCCTAACCCTATCGGGAGGCCAGCTTCGGGATTTTCATTGCCAGGTGCCCGAGCACCGGCATCCCGTACCTAACCCATATAAATATACTTATATATATATTTATATATAAATGTGTGTGTGTATATATATATATATATATATATATATATATATATATACATAGCTCTCTCTCTCTCTCTCTCTCTCTCTCTCTATATAGCCATATCTATATGGGTATAGCTGTAGTTATGTATACATAGCTAGCTATATATATATATATATATATATATATATACATACACATATATAAATACACATTATATATATATATATACACACACACACACACACACTTACATATATATAATATATATATAAATATATATATATACATACACTGTATGTATACATTTTTTCTTGCCACTGCATGGCAGGCAGATATATTATACAGGCAGAGGCAGCACAATGGTTTGCACTTTACTTACTCTGTCACAGTAGTCTGGCCGCCCCCGCTAGCTCCTGTTCCTTGATGGGGATGATGCTGTCAGCAGCTGCTGTTTGTCTGACGGAGCAGGAGGAGGACCTCAAGGCGGACCCGTCAGTGTTGACTGACGAGCTCCGCAAAGGCTTATGGGAGGAGCTGCTTCTGCAGCTCCCCCGTCTTGCCTTCCTGGTAACGCTGTGCTGTCAGCTAATGCTGCGCGATCGGAGCTCAGCTCCGATCGCGGCAGCCGGCCCGGCGGAGGAGTGATAGAAGATGGCCACTCAGGGGACAGCGGGGCAGGCCCAGCGGGAACTGGCCCGGCGTCCCGGTGGCCCAATCCGCCCCTGCATGGGGAGGATATACAAACTGAAAACTACAGTATGTGGTGAGAATCAAACCCAAGACCTAAGTGCTGTGAGGCAGTAATGCTAACCATTACACCATCTGTGCTGCCCAGAAAACATTTGGGCTGCCTAGATAACTACCTGGGACACTCCATAACTAATTCATGCGAAGACCCGATGCAAGCCACACAGCGTTAAAGACCTGGCAAACCCTCTTATAAATTAACCGAGTACCACCAACAGATGCTCTAAAAGTCAAGAAGCCTTACCAGAAAAACCAGGCATATCTGATAATTACTGGAAGCTGCTAGATAAACCCAATGGCCTTCGTCTAGCTGGTCAGTCTCAGAGCGCCATATTTTCCACAGCAGAGGACTATCGCCAAAGCAAATGCCCAAACATTGCAATTTTCTGCTGCTGCTTTAGATGGTTCTGAAATTATGAAAGCACCACGAAATGCAATGGCAAACATCAGATCAGGGAGGCAATGGAGGCGCCTGACGCTGGGCACCAGCAGTGAAGGGGCACCTCCTCCATTGCCCACAATATATTCACCCCACTTAGGGCTGTAAATATGTACGCGGAGTGTACCACCACCCAATACATGTCACCTCTTCCCAGCACCTGAAAAGCTACCATAACCATACACTAGTGGAGAGCTCCATGTCAGACCATCAGATGCCGCTTCCGTCTATCCCTGCTCATTGATATCGCTGCTCCTCTGCAGCTTCTCAAGCCAGGGTGACTCTGGTGCCACCCCTCACCCACAACTCCCTGTCCCACTCCTCCCTAGTGGCAGCCTGAAGCCGGCTACTTAAGATTTTTGTAGGCCTAGTAGCGGTGAAAAGAAATAAAGTCTTTGCATCCCCTGTTGATTCCCAGGAGGCCAGAAGGACTGTAAGAATATGCGCAATATCAAATATCTAAAACCTCACACATCCAGCGCAACTCAACCTATGGTTCATAATCCCATAATGTACATTAGCAATGAATGGGTAATAGATTGGACATTACGCTACTTATACAATAAACAACTTGGAATTGGTCAGAATGTCACATGGATTAGGTCAGAATGTCACCTGCCAAAGATCCTGAGGCCCCAAAAAAGTGGCATGGGTACACTATGTGTAGGCAAACCCAGAGGATATCTTTAGTGACAGGCTGCACCATTGATCCTGCAGTAACATAGAAATCAAAATATCTGCATTTTACGGGAACCGATAGAGTTCCATTCAACTAGATGCTGCAACAATATAAAAATGTCAGTAAAAGCAGCAGATGCTGTAGCCCCCCTTCCCTAACATGGACATGAGCGGCCCAATAGACCGGGCCGCTGGTGCATCTGCCTCATCCAGCCAACTGGCAGCGGGGTACACAGTATGGTGTATAAAAGCAAAGAAATAAAAAGGAAATATGAATAGAAAGAGAGAAGTAATGAGATGGGAGGAGATAATATAGGGTATAGAAATAATGACAAAGAGATGGCAATATATACTGAATGAAGGCAGAGAGAGAAGCAAATCAAAGGGAGAGTAACAGAGCAAAAAAAGAAACAACAACAACAAGATAAGACGTATTCACAAACACAAGGAGACCCTGCAGTTCCCAGTTTGGGAACTGTATAATAAAAATGCTTTGTACAACTTTCTACAAGATAATGAACCCAGACTATTTCCTTAACTCATCTAAATATTAAACCACAAAACAAAGTGTATTGTTTCCATGTGCTTGCAATATACAGTAATGCACCTAGGTCATACTCAGATGGGGAATGCCCCATTTCACTTAACTCCTCCTATGGGAAGACACAAACACCACCGAATTGATTCAAGTCATAAAGTATTCTGCTCTGCGGGTCAACAAGCTCTTAAACAGGTACATAACTACAAGTAACATCATGTCTCACCATAAAAATAATGAGGCCAATAATTCCCCTGCAGTTGGCAAGCCACTGGTTGCTAACCTTTAATATAAATTATGTATTTTATATTATTTTGATAGCGAAAAAATATGTAGTTAACAAACACTGCTCCATACTGTTATATTTTATATAGATGACAATGATTGCTGAGGAATATAGGGGCCCAAACATCTGCGACAGATTGGCGCAATGCCCAGTTCTGCCATTGTCAGGGCCAGGAATCTTGGATATTCAACATGTTGATAATTCTTGAGTCCCCAATCACAATCTGGAAATGGTTGAAAATGGCAAAGTTGAATTTCCCTGATCCACCGAAGGATCGCCGATAATCGATGCCTGCGGATCGGCGATTTTGGTCACCGTTTGGAGGATGGGGTTTTTTGGCAGAAAAGGGAATCGAGGCTTATGTGTATGGGGCCCTTATCTATGTCCAAACTATCCTTCCAACTGCTTAATCTTGTAATTAGATGTATGAGAACATGCTGGGTGGCTATTAGAGATTCAATAGTGCACTGTTCTTAAATACCTTTCTTGGCATAGATAATGCTGTTGCACACTCCCAGTACTGGTGGTTTATGTTTAAGTCTGACCAGGACACAGTCTGTATGTCCTACATGATTTATTCCAATTCTAGCTGTTGTGTTTTATTTTCCAATGATCAATAAATATACTGTTAGGGTAATTAGCTTCTAAACAAATTGGCTCATGTATGTGTACCTATAGCAGGGAAATTAGATTATTAGCTCCACTGGGAAAGTGACTAATGTGAATAAATAAGCATTCTTAGATTGTACAGCTCTGTTGTAACATACTGGTGCTCTATAACTGAAGGATAATAAAATGAAATTGATCCACAGGTTGCATGCTCAATCCTCATTAAGCACAAAAGGAGTTTATTTTATTTCTCCTCTGTGTAAGCCGCTCCGTGTTATTTTTCAGCTGAATCAATAGCATTTTGGGCCCCAGCTTAACTCTTTGTCCGTTCAGAGTCTTGCTGCAGTAAGTTTGCTGGCTGGCAGAGAGCAGGATGCTTGGCAGACTTTGGCAAGCTGCGATGCTGAGTCCAAGGAAAATTGATTTGTATAAAGAGGGCCCCAGGCTGGGACATTGCAGATTGAAAACAATCGCTCGTAAATAAAACTGAAAAGGAACCCTCCAATGAAGGGCCTAGCAGTATCTCGCTGCCTGGGAAGAAAGTTAAGTCATTTAAGCCTTTATACAGCCACTTATGTCCTCAGTGAGCAGACTGGGCTGAGGTGCGATAATTCACATATTTTGCGGCAGACTATGAAATTTTGACATTACCTTCTGTCATTTTCTATTTACAGTAGTTCAGCATTTAACACATTACACAAATCCTATAATGGGCTTGTAAACATGACAAGTAACGGGTTTGATGTCAAATTAGGCTGACACTTATGTTTCTTCCTATGCAGGTGTTATGTCGAGGCTGCGGGGGGATAAGTCTTGCATCACCACACTGCCTCAAAAGTCTCGTTTGGACCTCTTAGAGTGGAGGCATACAGTACTGGAAAATGATGCTTTATCTAAGATTGACAGTTTTCTCAATCAGTCCTATGATGTAATGTGCAGCACAGGGCTAGTAATGGGGAAAAACAGAATTATTCATGCAGCGGCTGCCCATGGATTCCATTTCACTTTCATTTGTTTAAAGCTGCACTACCCCCTAGCTAGGGAGCCAAACATTGTAGCCCTGCCCAGTCTCAGGAGCCTGGGGGCAGCTCACTGCAAATATTTTTCCCATGGTTCCATCATTTTTATTATTAGAATTAATTATGCAAACCGAGTCTCAACACTTGTTAACTCATTCAGCATCATCAAAACACCCTCATTCAACATAATTAACCCCTTTGCAATTAATAAGTCTCCCATCCCCATCATTAATCCCAACAACATCAATTAGCTCTATTGTAGAGTGAGTGGAATTCCCGCATCCCCCCACCTCCTAGTGAAGTTGGCAGGATGGGGAGATAATACCAGGAATAGCGGGTTCGTAGTGAGGGTGTGGAGACAACATGACAGGATTGGCAGTGCCAATATGACATGGGTAGGGGAGTAGGGAGATAAAGTGGAGAGAGATAAAGTACCAGCCAATCAGCAGCTAGTTGATTTCATCCACCTATGGTCATCCCTGCTCTATTATGCACTGGGCCAATAAGAGGTGGGGGTGGGGCTTCATGGGTCGCATCGGGTGGTGGAGCTAGGCTCAGTGGCCCGGCCCCAAGTAGAAAGATAACCTCTGTACCATCGACAGCAGAGAACCAATGTGTTCGCAGACCCTTAGGGCTATGAGCAAAAATGTGCGAGTTCGAGGTAAGACCTGGATAAAGGGGGGCAACTCGCAACCTTTATTCCTAATTGGATCGATCCCTATGACCATACATGCCTACTCTCCCGGTTTTCGCGGGAGGCTCCCGATTTTTCGGGTAACTCCCCCACACCCTGGAAGGGTAATCACTTCTCCCGCATTCTGCCCACTCCCTAGTGAAGCGGGCAGAATGGTGAGAACTTCCGCGGTGATCGTGGATCCACGTGTAGGGGGCAGGGCTTAATGATACAAATCTTCATGAATTGCATCATTTAGCCCCACCCCTTATTTAAATTTGCGCCAATCACAGCAATTTGCCATGGAGGGGGTGGGGCTTAATGACGTGACTCAATAGGCCCCATCCACATTGCGACCCACCTGTTTCTCCTCCCTGGGTTCTCCCCAGGAGGAGATAGAAAAAGTAGGCAAGTATGCCTATCACTGTCTACATTGTGATTGTGGACATGGTGACTGCATTACATTCAAATGGCACTTGTAATGCACACAGGCTCCCTCATCTCATTGCATCCAACTAAAGGTTGGATGCAATGAGATGAGTACACTCAGATTTGCACTGAAGTGAAAAAATTTTATTTAGTTTTTATCAGAAAAGGTATTATTTAAATAATTTGATGGAGATGGTGCATTTCAGCAAGTATTCCCTATTTTATGGGTATTTCCTATTTATAATAGGACCTGAATTCTCCAGTTTGTAATAATATTTGTAATATTGTTTTAATATTTTAATACGGGATCTCTTTATTAATTGTGGGGGCTAATAATATAAAGAAGTGGATTGTTGAGGGCATGAAGACCTTATTGCTATTAATTTAATATTGGGACATTTAATACGAGGAGTATCCGGAACTCCCTAAAGGCGGGTATCTACTACTAGTTATACAAGTGAGAGCACGATTACGACATTGCAATCGTGCTCTCGTTTGTATATCTAGTGATGTGCCTAGACTGAGCGTTCACTCGTTCAGTCTAGGCAGATCAAGACACGGACCTCTCTCTGCGCTCTTGCTGCCGCCGGACCTCTCTGCAATACATGGGAAGGGAAACAAACAGTCACAGCCTGATGACGCTGGACACTCACATGTTGTTTGTTTCCTTTCCCGTGTATTGCAGAGAGGTCCGGCGGCAGCAAGAGAACAGTAGGTGCTCTCTATTGCTCCCTGTACATGCTGAACCTTTAGAGATTGTAAGGTTGACCAGCATGTACGGGGGATGGCAGATGGCAAAAACGACCAGCGGGCAGGCGCATCGCTGGTCGTTTTTGTCATTTACATGCCCGACGCTGTTTATCGTGCAATCGCCAGTCAAAATCGCCTAGTGGATACCCCCCATAACTCGGGTTTAGATTGCATTTAAACATGTCCAAACATGTCCAAATTACATGAATTTAGCTGTTTTTATTTATTTATTTATTTATTATTATTATTATTATTATTTTTTTTTTTAAACTACAGATCCAAAACCAAAACACGAAGGCGAATGCGGATCCAAAACCAGAACACGGAGATCAGCGCACATCTCTAGTGAAAACCCTCACAGCAGATGTTTTATCGAAGTCCCTAATTAGAATTTCTTCATCTGAGAAAACTGCCCATGGAATGCATACCAACCAGCAGAAGACAAAACAGCTGCATATCCAGATTACAACCTTGCTGTAATTGCTTCAGTGGATTACCTTATTTTCCAATAAACATTCTGTCTAGAAATGCAGAACACGCAGCACTGAGAGGGAAAGCCATGTTCCTATACTTTTAGAGTATGGATTACCAAAGGCAACGTGCACTGATTAATACAGGCAGGTGTATTAAAGTTAATGAAGTTATTAAAGTTAATGGTGTTTGCTGCTTAAGGGCTTGACTCACTATGGATCACAATATAGCGTATGCACGCATTTCAACTGTGATAGTATGCAAATCCATAGCGATCGCAATGCTGCCGCATCACTACATAAGGATGCCCATTTCACCTACACGCACATCCGTAATGGTTAGCAAGACTGCGAAAAGATCGGTACATTCACGTACCATCGGACCCATACACAAAGTTAAGGCAGGTCAGACCTCACTCAGGAATTGCTTACTTCAGCGCACGCTATGAGGTCTTAGGCTGCGTATGGTATCGCAGTGATAATTTATGATCACCACCCTGTCACCACCCACAAATGGCACTTCCTGTCAATCACTCTGCGATGGGTCTGTGTAGCCGCTGTGATCGCAGTCCCGATGGCAGTGGCCCGTTCGTGCACGCGCAGTATGCAACAATCAGCCGTGATTTACTGGCTCATCAGGTAGATAAAACAGTTAAAAAAAGTATCTTTTTTTAAATATGAAAATACATCCAGACTTTCTGCAACTGTTCCCCCTGAGCTGTGTAATCTGTAACATGCTCAATGCAGCAATATAAGGTGAAGCCTTCGTCAGGCTTGCCTACACTCCCGATTTGGTCGTGAGCCTCCCGAATATTGGTTGCCACTCCCAACCCCCCAAAAAGGAAGGCAAGCCTCCCGGTTGCCGCCTGTCCCCCGACTACTACAAGAAATCCCTGCAGCGGGGGGCCCGATGACATGATTTGCGCAGAATCGCGTCATCGTGGCTCCGCACCCTACTTCATAGTGCCAATATTTTCGGCATTGTGAAGAGGGGGCAGAGCCACGATGACGCGATCGTGAGGCCTAGCCCCCAAAACCGCATCATTACCCGGCCACGCCCCACGCTGTGCGCAGACATTCATCTCTCTCTTGGAATGTCGGCAAGTATGGCCTTCATTAATTTACATTTTCAACACTTCCAGACTGAGGAAGTCTTTATTAATTAGTTACTAATTTGCTCTGATAAATAACATCTCTTATTGCCAAGCATACTTATTTTTGGGAAAGGAAGGAGGGGAGGAGAGAATCTGAATATAGGGCCTGCTGCAGAAAGGATCGCTATTGTGATCGCGGCTGAGTTGTGCTGTAAAAATATGCTAATGTTTGTGACAGCACAGCCAGCATAGAGGCACCCACTATCGCTTTCTCACTTCCGTAATACATCGGTAACATCGAGTAACATCGTCCCATCATGCACAATTACAGCAGCTCTGACCTGCCTCAGAAATTGCAAGTCTCATTGCACGCAGGGAGTACTCCAGCTGCGTATGCCGTTGCAGTGGCTAATTTATGCACGCTCACGAAATGGCGTTCAAATGGACAGGCGCGCCTGTGTTTCTCTGACCATTCCCCCGTCACCACCCCAAACGCTGACGTCCCATCACTCACTCTGCGATGGCTTTCTATCTTCGTGCGTGATTGCAGTGCGATCGCAATGTTAACCTGCGCACGTGCATTGTAGTGCATCGGCCAATCCGCGTACGTGGTTGCAATTGCGATCCGTGATGAATCAGGCCCATAGTGTGATTCTTCCCTATAGACATCTGAAGATGGCGCTAGGTAACAGACGAGTTAAGGTTTTCAGAGTTTTGATCAACACAGTAGAAAATGTTGGGTTTTTTTCACTGTAAGCCTTATGCTGTGAAGCTATGGAATTCCCTACTAAGGGAGCTGGTGATGGAAGATTACTCATTGCATTAAATAGGATTTAAATTACAGCTTGACAGTAGGAAGCCAAAAAAAAAAAACATGCTTGTATAATTGTTGACTTTAGCGCTAAATTCTTACCCTAATTCCTCCTCAGAAAAGGAAAACAATGTGTCTGTTTATTTGTAATACAGCTGTTTTTGAACTGCAGCTTCCACAAAATTTAAAAACCGCAAGAGAACCACATATTGTCTGTCTCTGCTGTTCTCAGTTAGACTACAACAGGCATGTCAAACTGAAAATACCAACCGGGCCGAATATTCAAGGTCTTAAGAGTGTGTGGGCTGCAACAAAAAAAAATATCTTATATGCAATTTTGAAAGGTTTATTATTAATAAAAACTAGGGATGTGCAGGCTCGGATAGGTTCGAGTTTGCACGTTGAGTTCGGATTTTTCCCTCCAAAAAAACAGAACTCAGAAAGAGGCTAAACGTCATCTTACATGGACGAACATCATCATTCCTGGACTTTTGTCATCTTACATGGACGAACATCATCATTCCTGGACTTTTGTCCAGGAATGATGATGTTCGTCCATGTAAGATGACGTTTAGCCTCTTTCTGAGTTCTGTTTTTTTGGAGGGAAAAATCCGAACTCAACGTGCAAACTCGAACCTATCCGAGCCTGCACATCCCTAATAAAAACCAATGCAGTGCTCCCTGTAGTAATGCCCCTTATGCAGAGCCCCAGTAATGTCCCTATTAGTGCCCCTTATGCAGAGCCCCCAGTAATGTCCCTAGTAGTGTCCCTTATGCAGAGTCCCCAGTAATGCCCCTTATGTTGCACCACCAGTAATGCCCCTTATGCTGTGCCCCCTTCCAGTATAGAACAGGCCCCACTCACCTGTGCAGTACTTACATCTCTTCACGATGGCCGCTGGGCACCTATCCAGTCCACACCGTCTTCACTCCCACCGTCCGGTGTAGACGCTGCCGCTGTCTGGATCTAATTAGAACCAGCGTGGAATGCACATGCTCCTCTCATCGCGGGAGACGTGGGTGACGTCATGACGCCACCCGCAGGCTGTGTCACTGGGAACGCTGGCCTCTGAAGCGATCAGAGGCTTCTGATTGCTTCAGAGACCAGCGTTGCCAGCTTTAAATAAAGTAAACACTGCCTGATCGGAGCTGAGCTTCGATTGTGGCAGGGGTGTGGGCATCATTTTATATATATGTGGGCCCACACCATCGGGCCTCATAAAATGTTTATGCCGGCCACATGTTTGACATGCTTGGACTACAATAATCCAGTGTTAGACATCATAGCACAGAACATCATGATCCAGCAGGGTCCCTGCTCTCCTGAGAGACAGGAAGAACTCTAAAGGATTTTGGAGTCTCCTAGGAAAGTATGCCTTTTTTTTACAAGGACAGCTATACCCCTGTTACACTAAAGTCCCGGGTCTGTCCCCAGACAGACCCCTATTACACTGCGGCACCGCCCACCTTTATTCCCAGGTCTGTGCTGCTAACACTGCAAGCGGGTGCAGTTGTTCTCTCCTGCCAGCGCTTGGAGATGACATCACACTGCAGGGTTACATGGGTCGTTCCTGTGTTAAACCCGGCAAGCTACGTGGGTTGGATTACCGGGTCACTAGACCATGGAATACAACCATGGCCTCTTTCACACTGAGCCATGACCCGGGTTGACATGGCAATAACCCGGGTCGAAGTGGTGTTGTAAAATGGATATTCCAGGTTTTAGAGATGCATTCCCTGAAAAAGTTTGCCCGTTGTAATGTTGCTAGTCAGGGCTGCAAATAGGGGGGAGGGGGGGGCTGGAGGTGCGCGTGCACCCGGTGCCATGCTGCAGCCGACACCAGTGTCCTCCAGCCCGTAACCACAGGGAGGCTCCAAGCCAGAGATTTATTACCAGCGGGCGCCCGGCTCCTTCCCTGCAGCATCGCTGTAGCTGGAGGCTGGAGTTCTCTCCTGAACTCCAGCTCCCGGCTCTCCCCTTGGGCACTGTGGGAGGGACGTCATGACGTCTCTCCCATAGTTCTGATGAGCAGCCGGGCGGACCAGATGGCGGCGGACGCAGGAGCGGCGTTTAAGGTAAGTATTGTTTTATTTTTGTGTGTAAGCGGCACTACAGGGGCATTACTATGGGGGCATTACCATATGGTCACTACTACAGGGGCATTACTATGGGGGCATTACTATATGGGCACTACTACAGGGGCATTACTTTATGGGCACTAGTACAGGGGAATTACTATGGGGGCATTACCATATGGTCACTACTACAGGGGCATTACTATGGGAGCATTACTATATGGGCACTACTACAGGGGCATTACTTTATGGGCACTAGTACAGGGGAATTACTATGGGGCATTACCATATGGGCACTACTACAAGGGCATTACTGTATGGGCACTACTACAGGGACATTACTATAAGCGCTCTGCTGAAGGGGGCATAACTATAGGGGCACTGCTGCAAGGGGCATTACTATGGGGGAATTACCAGGAGGGGCATCAAATTACTGTCTTGCCCCGGGTGACAAAAATCCTAGTTTCGGCCCTGTCCTAGTTTTCATTATTGACCAACTACACACTACAATGCCTCTCAATTGACATGTTGAATACAATTCTTACCACATATTCTATTTCTCTGGGCTTTTGTAAGTTAATATTTATTGAAAAGGATGTTATAATCAAATTCAATAAACATCACATACTGCCCCAAGATCTGCCAAGCCAGCATTGTTGTAACAAGCTCAGATGCAACAGCTCAACAGCAAATTGTCCCTGGAAGCTATTTTAAAATCTTGGCATCTTGCAGTACTGGATAGGCACAAACATAATTGCCATCTGATCATAGAAATGTATTTTATCCTGTGGATCTGTATATACCTCAGGCAGGCTTAAGAAATTTTGCTCAAAACACTGGTTTACTATGCAACCGTAGTAAAGAATAAAATCTATATTAAAATCACAGAGGTGTTTTGTAATAAACATATGTAACATTGTTGTAAACATGTATAGAAGGGATACGTTCAATATCTCGGCACATGGGATTCCAGCAGTCAGAATGCCGGCTCCAGCATCCCGACCCCCAGAATCCCGAAGGTAAGTAGCGGGGTTAGAGGTTAGGGTTAGGCACTAGTGGGAGGGTTAGATTTAGGGTGCGGGGAAGGCAAGGTTAGGTTTAGGCACTAGGGGGAAGGTTAGGTTTAGGCAGCGGGAGGGAGGGTTAGGGTAGATAGAGGGGAGGGCTATCATACCGACCGAAAGGTATGATAACCCTGACCGAATGACAGCGTTGGGATTTAGACCGCCTGGATCCTGAACGCCAGCATCCCGTACCCATCCCGTATAGAATATATAGGGCCCCATTTAATAAGGAGTGATATGCTTGTTATCACTCACTAAATGGTGCTCCACCGTGGCGTCTTAAGAGAGGAGGGGGCCCATGTTCATTCCCATCCGGGGCCCCCTCCTCTCTCCCCGGCGGCCAACATCGCACTGACAAAGCAGTAGACTCTGGGCACTAGTCTGTGAAAATGATGTAGTCAATTATACAAACTAAGCAAGATCTGGAATTGTTGACCATCCAGCTCCTGGGCCCTCAATTTACAGATAACATAGAGTTTTCCTTTGATTAATTTCTCCACAGACTCTCATGAGAAATCCTGTCAGGCTCAATGATCATGGTTACCCCCATTAGGAGCTTCTGTTATAACATACAGTAATGGCACTTTTAGGCAATTCATCCTGATTCTGTTCAACAATGTACAAAACTTTCTCCAACACTTAAAGATAACTGTGCTCTCACCCACAAGAATTAAGTAACTTTGCCACGTCAGCCAACATGAGACTGTATAATAGGCTTCTGTGATATTGTAAAGGGTATTTAGGGTTAGACCTTTGCGAACAGGCCCTAATTCTCTTGCCATGTGATGCTCTTACTAGAGCTCCTGCATGTGATAGTAGATATACTGAGCTCGGTGTAGGGTGCTGGGCTGCTGTATCTTGAAATTTACCCAGTCTTCAAGTTAATTACGTATGAAAATTGAGAAGGAATACAGGGCAGCAGGGGGATGATTTGGGGATGGATGGGAAAAATGCACAGGTGAAGGTGTGCCTTAAAAATGGTGTTTGCTGGAGAGTGGATGAGTGTTACTGTCTGTCCAATGGCGTGGACCATATGGTGGGGTTCGTCTATGTATAAAGAAAACATGCACACAATTTAGTGGGAAGCTATTTTATTTTGCATAGTAAAGCTCGTTAGTCACAATGCTCAATAGTCAAATGATACAATTTAAGGATTACACTTATAGTATGTATATCGGTAGGAGACCAGCGTACTCCCACTATGAGGACCCCTATGGGAGGAATCCAATTGTGAGCGGGATATTTTAAAAAAAACCACAGCGCTGGGTTTTACTATCCAATTAGATTACTGAAAATGGGCCTCACTGATTTCTATTAAGTCTGATTTTGCCTAAAATCATTAATTTAAAAAAAAATCAGTGGGACTTGCTCTGGGATGCTGGAGTCACCCCCTTGCCCTGAGGACCAATTAAGCAATTGGAAGTTTCCAATTAGCTTAATTAGTCCTTAATTACTCACCTTCCAAAGCGGTGTCTTCTGCATCCAATGTCAGGAGTTGGGTCTTCTTAGTATGTGAGTGTGTGTGTGTGAGTGTTTGTAAGTGTGTATGAGTGAGTGTGTGTGTGTGTGTGAGTGACCCCCGGTGTGAATGTATTGCCGGCATTGGGAGAACTACATCTCCCAGCAGCCCCCGGAGCCTCCTTGCAGCTCCCGGGACTCCCAGCAGCCACCTCCCCAGTGACAAGATGGAGGGGAGGCTACTGGGGCCACGGAGACTACCAGAGACCCCCGGACAGGTGAGTATTATTATTTTTTTCTTTTTATGCACCGTGGGGTTTTCAGCTCTGCAAACCCTGCAACCACTTTTTTTAATTGGATACCGAGGGTTTCGGGAGCGCGCATACCTGCTGTAATCCAAAATCAGGTGCAAGGTTTTTTACCTCGCTAAACCTCGCCCCATTTGAATATGCCCCTATGTTCAGCTGATTTTCAGGTTATTCTGTAAATTGCCCTCAGGAGGCTGTAATGTCCAGTTGGTGGATATATACATGGTAGCCTTAATGGATCTGTGAGACAAAAGTCAAGGTTCTGGAAAAATTCCTTATGCGGCGTCCACACTCACTTATCGGTGAGTGTGTGTTGCAGGGCTGTGACCCAGTGTTGAGGCCACCAAGCTTGGTGTTGCTCTTGCTGGGGACATGTAGTACCGTACCTAACTCAGCTGCCTGGGCAGAATTTGCTCCTGCTGTAAGCATTCTGCCGTAGGTGCAGTCTGGCTGGATGAGATGAATGCCTGTGGCACGCTGCTGCTGAGCTGTGTATCTGAGCCGGCTTTGCTTCCAGGTCTGTGCTCCCATGGTTTCACAAGACTGAGTCAGATTTCTCCCTTCTCTTGCCGGACAGGGGAGTTGAAGGTGGATGGTGGGTAATGATGATTCAGGTGGTGTTAGAGCAATAAGATGGTCCTCCAAACAGTCCCTCTAAGGCTACCATATATATGCACCTACTGGACATTACAGCCCCCTGAGGGCAATTTACTTGTAAAGGAGGAGTATAGCATGTGCTATATCAAGGGTGCTCCTAGAGAATAATCCTATAACCTACATAACATATGAGTCCTCCTAGTTGGAGTATACCGGTCTCCTACCAATGTACAGAAGGGTAATTACTAAAGGATAGCATCTGAGTATTTAGCATTGCAACTCATAAGCTGTATATACTTTATTATGCAAAATTAAACATTTTCCCACTACATCATGTGCACATTTTCCTTTATACACACATGTACACAACCATATGGTCCACATCCCGCAATACACCACAACAGAACCGACATCGACAGCCCCACTCACCAACAAACACCATTTTTAAGGCACTCCTTCATCTGTGCTTTTTTCCCCCTTTCCCATCCTTCCCCCCAATCAGCGCTGTAATACTGTTTGGGATGGCAAACTCTACAACTGTGATTGTTCTTGGTGATGTCTTCTCAATAGTTTTCAGCTACTGGAAACCTCTGCAAGTCCTCCCATTTATCATAAAAATAGCTTTTCCATTGCATTCAGAAATCTCTGGGGACTCTATATCATCCTTATAAAGCTTCATGATCTCTAAGCATCTCATTCTCCTATTTCAGTTGTTTAACTTCCTCCACATTCATTTCCCTTCTACAACAGCTGTCAAAGGTGAACCTAAAAGGTCAAGATAACATCTCACAAAGTTGTTCCACAGTTAGAACTTCTGAGGCTGTTCCCAACACACTCACCCAAGGATGACTTTGAGATAATAGATAACTACAACCCCCCTCCTGCCCATTCCCCTTATTATCCCATATCTACTATAGTATCAACAATACTTTCTCTAGGTAATGCTGCTGTAGTCTCCACTGTGCCAAATTGCAGTGCTTTACCTAGTCTACAGAGTGGTTGCTCTGTTTGTCTTGGAATTTCAATAGTTAGTCTCACCATGTTAGGAAACACCATGCACCAATAGTTATTATTATAATTATTTTAGCATCCTTTATTTATATGGCACCACAAGTGTTCCGCAGAGCCTTACATAGTGCATAGAACTAATAAGTGAACAAGAAACAAGTAACTTACAGTACATTACAGTGCAGGACAAGGACACAATTTATATACATTGCTGCAATAGTGATTAAACACTCACAATAAGCAGCAGGGAGTTGGCAGTCACGTGTTAGGTGCCCTTATGGGGAGTAAAGAGTCGAAGAGAATGTGAAGAGAAGCACATGAGGGAAGAGGTCCCTGCTCGTGAGAGCTTACATTCTAAAGGGGAGGGGCAGACAGACAGGCGTGACACAGAAGGGGAAGATAGGGAGGAAAGAGCATGAAGTGGGTTAGCATGAGAGCTTGAAGGCCTTGATGAAGTAGTGGGTCTTGAGAGCCCGTTTGAAGATATGCAGTGAGGTGGAGAGTCTGATAGGGAGAGGTAGAGCATTCCAAAGGTAGGGAGCAGCAAGGGCAAAATCTTGGATGCGTGAGTGGGAGGAAGTAAATCAGTTGGCAAGAAAGGTGGCATGCATTTATTGAGCGAAGTGGACGGGCGGGAGTGTGAAGGGAGACTAGGTCAGAAATGTATGTGGGAGAGGATTTGGAGAGGGCTTTGTAGGCGAGTGTAAGAACCTTGAATTGGCATCTGAAGGGGAAGGGGAGCCAGTGTAGGGCTTGAAGGAGAGGGGAAGCAGATGTAGAACATCTGGTGAGGAAGATGAGCCGAGCAGCAGCATTGAGAACTGATTGTAGTGGAGAGAGGTGAAGACTGGGAGGCCAGCTAGGAGAAGGTTACAGTAGTCCAATCTGTAGATGACCAGTGAGTGAATGAGGGTTTTAGTGGCATCCATTCCTGGGTGAGGAAGGGTCTAATCCTGGAGATATTTTTTAGGTGGAAACGGCAGGACTGCGAGAGGTGCTGAATGTGTGGCTTAAATGAGAAGGAAGAGCCTAGGATAACTCCAAGACCGCGCACTGGGACCATCTATCCATCAATAGATAATGAAAGTGTGGGAAGTGAGGTAGTGGAAGTTAGGAAACACCATGCTCCATCAAAATTTTTAGCACCCTTAGCTCATTTATACCTCTCTTCCACTTAAGTCCCGGGTCTGATCTGAGATTTGGAACATAGGAGCTCATTCAGACCCGCTCACTAGATTCATGCGCTCGCTCGATGCGTATGCAAATTCAGCTAAGTGACGGCAAGGCAGATGATCGCACGGCAAGGCATAAGGACGCCCACTATGTCTTGGCGTGCGATCGCCCTGTGTATGCAGAAGCTCACCAGCCTGTCTTAAGACACCCACTTGTGCACGTCATCTCCAGGAAGTATATGCAACCATCGGTACATCGAGGACCATTGGAAGCGAATGCAGTGCTTGTGACTATACCCTACCGCAAGTACTGCGAGCACTTCAGTGTGAAATACAACCAAGTGACGTGTACTATGACGCTGAGTCTTAATTATGCATGCCTCTGAAATGGTGTTAAGACGCTCAGGTGCGCCTGCATTTGCATCTCCAGTGCCCCGTTTCTAGCGCTCAGCCCCAGTCACCACCCACAAACAGCTTCTCCTGTCACTCACTCTGCTGGGCAGTCTATGCACAGCGAGCAGCCGCTACCAGATCTCTCGCACTGGTTTTCGCATGCGTACAAGGCGAACCATCGGCAGCTACGAGCAAACACATCCTAGCGAGAGGGTCTGAATCAGGTCCATAGCTCCAAACCGGGTCAGACCTGGGACAGATCCTTTTTTCCACCGCGGCACAGATCCGGGTAATTCCCGGATCAGTGCTGTTCATACTGCACACGGGTGCAGTGCTGGCGCTAGGACATTACATAATCTCCTTGCGTCGGAATGCGGCTCTCTCCGGGCTGTAAACGATTCCTTGGTCGGATGACCTGGGTTACCCGTTTACACTGAGCCTTATCCGGGCCCTTCCCCAGGATTAACCCTGCTCACTAGCAGGGTTGGCTTCCCGGGTGACTGGACCCAGGTGAAGCCGTTTCCATTTACCAAAATCCTTTTGAGGCTAGTGGAAAAAGGGTATTTTATGTCCTTCCTGAAGGGTCATGCCTTTTATTTATTTATTTATTTATTACCAGTAAATTATATAGCGCACACATATTCCGCAGCGCTTTACAGAGAATATTTGGCCATTCACATCAGTCCCTGCCTCAGTGGAGCTTACAATCTATGGGCCTGATTCAGAGCCGAACGCTCTGACCAGAGCGCTCGCTCTGAATCAGTGCCCTCCTCCATGAAAATGGAGCGGCCTCCTGGCCGCTCGCATAGCTGTGGGTGACCACCCACAGCATATGCGAGCATCCATGATGATGGTCGCGATGGTCTATCAGAGCCAAAATCACTCCCACTGACATCACTACTGATGTCAGTGGGGCCGGCTTCAGACGGTAGGCGTTCCCATGGGAATGCCTCCGTCTGGCAGGCACGCCCAACAAAGGGGGCATGCTGTCAATCAACATCGACAGCACACCCCCTTCGGTGCGAGATCCGGAGCGATGGAGAGCCCGTCGCTCGCCTGGTCTCGCGCATGGGAGTTCCGTCGTGCGCATGCGCAGTGGGGGAACATCGACCCGCTTGCGAGCGTCCTGCGCTTGGTAGCGGGTCTGAATGACCCCCTATCACATGCTCACACACACACACTAGGGTTAATTTTTGTTGGGGGCCAATTAACCTACCAGTATATTTTTGGAGTGTGGGAGAAACCGAAGCATCTGGAGGAGACCCACGCACGTACAGGGAGAATATACAAACTCCACACAGGGACGTGTGTCAGTGCTGTGAGGCAGTAATGCTAACCATTACACTGTCAGGCCTGCACTGAATCAGCACCTCCAGTGCAAAAGAGGCACCACAATTAATGTATATTAGTCATTGTGCCTGACTAAAATGGCAGGGTCAGCGTTTCATAACTTGAATGTTACACTGGCCAAAAAAATTTAAACTTCCTCAATGGTAAATTCAGCTGTAAGGGTAGTAGTGACACCAACCTTGTTAGTGGAAGTTTTTTTGTAACTAACATATGACATGATTTCAGTTGGAAAAGACAAGATAGATATGTATGATAAGATGGTAAATAATTGGACACCTGTCATTTCAGAGATCATACAATAGAATAGTCTTTACATGGGAAAGATGACATTCAAACAATGTAGAAAGAAACCAGATTATCAAATACTGATGGTACTTTGCTTGAGTGGATCTTAATCGTCCGTAAACAATAATGCATGATAGTCACTCTATAGTGGTAACCCTGTAGAAGCTGTTTTGGTATCTGCGGCACCTTGTAATGAGTGTCCTTTAGTGTCCTAGAAAGGCAAGATACTATACAGGGGTTTGGTTCCTCATCATCTTTGATGGCATCAAAGTTATCAAATGGAGCGTTTTTTTCCACCATTGCACATATGTCTGAGTCACACTGCGCATGTGTCAAGGTACATTACCGTAGTTGTATGATGCTAGTCTTTATTTGTAGTGTGATTGAAAAGCAGGGAGCGTTTGGGAGAGGTATGATTTCCTGATTAACTTCTATACCCTAAAGTCGCTGTTTAGCGTTGCGTACACATATGAAATAATCGCTTTCCAGACTTTGAGTGTGGTTCCAAAGCACAAAAGTTATTATTCACATAAAAAGCATATAGTTGCACGCCTTGATCTATAATACAATTAGCGCAAATGTTATACAAAATACAAGGTACAGTCGATACATACGCATGCGCTCTGGATCCAGATTTCCCGGCATCAACTATGAAACCAACAGAAAGAAAGATGACTAACTACCAGATCTAGAGTGCTTGCATATGTACCCTTGCAGAGATAGGCAATACAATAGAACGAGTTGGCATAATCCCATTGGTTCTTCCTCCTGGTTTTTCTGTTACTATACAGTTCATAGGTCAGTTTGTATTGTAATAGTTCAGCCCTCCAACAGCTCTTTGTGTGCGTTTTCCCGCCGAAGAACAAGTCTAAACTGGCTAATAAACATTACATTACAGAGTACATTTCAATGCCTATCTCTCTATGATCCACAATTCGCTGACGCATGTTGCGATTTCCTTGCCAATGGAAACTGAAGTCTGCAAATAAACAGTGGTTTAGAATGGCACCAAACATGGTCTACTTATCATGTACTAAACCTTAGATACCAAATATATGCATTTCACAATAGACTTGATAACGTATAAAACCTCTAATATTAACCTTAATGCTTAGGGAACCTTTTTATAAATTTTGGTATGTGTAAGTGTAAGGATATTGCGTGTAGTCGCTAATATGCGTGGTGCGTTTTATGTGCAGAGTGTTTTAATAAACAGCGCAACTGTGCGCTGTGTGTCTTGTATATTATATGTATGATCTAATGTGCGTATGGGGTATGGTAGGACTTTTAACAATTTGCAGTAGCAATGCAGTCGCACGATGCTAATAATAGCATATTAGTATCGCACACAATGGTTTCATGCTGACGACGCAAGATGGCATCATCAGGGGCAACATAAAATGGCATTGTGCAGATTTTAATTTTCCAATTTAGGTTTCAGCCAACCATCTGGCTTCGACCGTCCACCCTTTGATAGCAAACCACACGCTATCATACTATGGTCTTAAATTTATTTTTCGTCTTACACTATGACATATTATTTAATGTTATATTATGGGATGGCACAAGGTGGTTCTTAAACCATCAATAATGTGTCTCTGGGAGGGACATAAAACTACCCTTATACACACACAGCGGATCTTGGAAGATCATGGAAAAGATGTGGGGATGCACCAAAATTATAAGGGAAGTCTTGAAGGGGCTAGGGACTTACATTATTTAAGATGTTAAAAATACCATTTCATAATACATTTCATGCATGGCTAAATCTATACAACATCTGATGGTACATTCTAGTTCAGGGTTGTGATGCAGTTCTTCATTTACCTTGGTATTCATAATATCATTGCTTACCACCATCATGATTTCATTCTCACAGTTTACTTTAGCATTACATTTTCCACATTTCAACACAGCAGGAACACACCTGACACATAAGCCAATTACTAAGATGACAACCAATATAAGGATCAGGAGTTTACCTATACTAGCAACCATTTCCTGGACCCACTCTCCTAGACCCGAGAACCATTTCACTGGGTTCAACCAAGAAACCCATTCTTCTACCTTCTCCTCTACTTCAGCCACTGAAGCATTATGGTTCTTCTGAAATTCCCATTTCAGCTGCAGAATTTCGTCCATCTTCTGGTCTATCACCTCCTTGGGGTCACTAGTATTATTTGTAATATATGTGCAGCACTTGACACCAAATTGGGTGGCTAAAGTTACACAATACCCTCCAGTGACAGCTGTTAAATAATTTAACACTAGCCTATGTTGCACAAGTTCTTTCTTATAAGCTTGTAACTCCCTACCTGTATACCTAAACGTGTCATCAAACATCTCGGTGATATTATCTATTAATTTAGCAAGATCTTGAATATATCTGAAATTTAGAGTATCCAGAGCGATCCTGGTGGGATCCAATGCTACTAAAACTTGAAGCCAGTTGTTTCACTAGTCAACTGTGTGGCTTTATGTACATCACCAGGTATCATGTTTCTCATGTCACAGTGTTCATAATGCGTATGAAGATATGGGGATGGTGTGTCTTTATGGATACCAAGCATTTCACCATGTGTAAGGGTCATAACTTCTGGAACTACTCTTTCTAGATAGCATAAACCTTCTGAACTCGTAGAGAGTCACTTATACACTTTTCTTCCACATATAAAATACACATCATAAGGGATAGTAAACATCATTATCATCACACACATTTCTCTAGCAAGTGATCCTATTTCAGGTTCCCCCATTTGACTTATACAGGTTTCTGGTTGTAATACCTTGGCACAATACCCTTCTGGTACCCTACCAACCATTTCTTTGGTGGAACAGTGTATATTTATACTGGAAGTATCTTCTACCTAGTCTAATTGTGTGTAAAAGTTCAAAATTTATAGGTTAATTATCAGCTCTTAGTGAGAAGGTCATCGTCTGGTTATTCCCAGTCACTTCCCAAATTCCTGGTTTGTTGGGGTTGGTGATGTTCAAACATAAAAGTGATCTATCTATTTGGTACTGGTGGAGTTTAAAATGAGGTGGTTTGGACCTAAGAAATGTTCCATCCAGTGCATCCCCTCTTTGTAATTCTAAAACCTCAGAGACATTCAATGGGAATGGCACTAACCCTACATTATGTTGTCCTTGAGGCACGTGAGAGCATACCCAACAGTCAGTTTGGTTTAAAACTTTGCCCACCATGGTATGATAATCCTCTAAAGGGTACCCACCCCAATACAGGTTATACTTAGGCTGGCACCGTTGGATGCATCTCTCATCGACTAGGGATCCACAAAACTCACACATACAATAATCCTCAGATGATAGACCTTCACACTTCAACTTTCAACCCTCCTGGAACAGACTCGCAATTGACAGGTCTACGTTATCTGCCTCGACTCCACCTTGTCTCTCCACCGGTTAGTTGACCTTCTTACAGTGAGTGGAATGGACCCAGGTATCTCTTTCTGCCACTTTCAAGGAAGTTGTACTCATCAGCAACACTTGATAGGGACCTTCCCACCGATCTGTCAAACAACCTGAATGCAAGAAATTTCTGATCATAACAAATTTTCCAGGTTCATATCATGTGACAACAATTTCAGTTTCAGCTGTTGCTGTTTCAACTGTTTACTCATTGTTATAAGATACTTTACAGTTACCTAATTGTTACTTTTCAAATCTACCTGTGGACTTATAATCAAATGAGGTTGTCTACCAAACAGTACTTCAAAGGGGGACAGATTAAGAGGGAGTCTAGGCGTTGTCCTGATGCTATGAAGGACTAGTGGTAAGGCTTCTGGCCATCCCAGTCCAGTTTCTGCCATGATCCTACTCAGTTTATTTTTAATAGTACTGTTCATCCTCTCCACCTTGGCGATGGCTTGCGGTCGGTAAGGGGTTGTGAAGTTCTCTATTAATACCCATCAACTTACACATGTTCTGGAAGACATCACCTGTGAAATGAGTACCCCTATCACTTTCAATAATTCTAGGGATACCGTATCTGCATACAAACTCCTGAACAATCCTTTTAGCAGTAAACACAGCAGTATTAGTGGCAGCCGGATATGCCTCAACCCAATTAGAAAACACATCAGTACAAACTAATACATACTTGAGATTCCTGCAGGGTGGTAATTGGATTAAATCAATTTGTATTACCTGAAAAGGTCAGTTGTTCGGAGGAATGTGGGATGGTTTGGTAGGGATCATTTTCCCAATGTTTTTCCTCAAGCAGGTCAGACAGGACATTGCTCTCTTTTCCGCTTGAGAAGAGAAACCCGGTGTACACCAATATGCCCTGACCAACTTGCACATACCTTGCTTTCCCAGGTGAGTCAAACCGTGTGCTACCTCAGCCAAGCTTGGGTAATATGCCTTGGGTGCCACCGGCTTACCTTGTTCATCTCTCCAGAGTCCAGAGGACTCTTTCCCACATCCCTTGGACTCCAGACTGCCTTTTCCTGAATGGAACACAAATTTTTCATCTCAATTAGTTTCTGCATATCAATCGTTTGGAAAACCATCATCATTTGATTAATTGACATGTTTACTCTTAAACCTGCTGCCCATTTGGCAGCTTTGTCTGCCCTGCTATTGCCCAGTGACACCGGATCATTTTTACATGTATGGGCTTTACACTTAATGACGGCTACTGCCTTAGGCATTTGGATAGCTGTCAATAATCCTTTTATATGTTTTGAGTGTGCAACTGGTGTGCCTGCTGCTGTCATAAAATTTCTTAGACGCCATAGAGCACCAAAATTGTGTACTACCCCGAAGGCGTACCTAGAGTCAGTGTAGATATTAGCAGATTTGCCTTTTGCTAATTCACATGCTCTTCTTAGTGCCACCAGCTCTGCCACTTGGGCTGAGTGAGGTGGACCAAGGGGTTCAGCTTCTATGATGTCTTTGTCATTTACAACAGCATAACCTGTACATAACTCTCCAGTGTCAGTTTGTCTATGACAACTCCCATCTGTGTAAAATGTCACATTTTCTAAAGGTGTATCCCGTATGTCAGGTCTTGCAGTAAAGGTTTGATTCAGATATTCCATACAATCATGTGCATCAATATACCAGCAGAACTCACCTTCCACCAATAACTCACCTCTTTCCACCCTTTGTGCATCATGTTGCACATATGGTAAATACGTTGCTGGATTTAATGTACTGCACCGTTTGATGGTGATGTTTGCAGGTGCTATTAGGGCTAGTTCCCATTTTGTGAACCTAGCTGAGGAGACATGTCTGGTTTGGGCAGAGTTTAGCAAAGCAGATACAGCATGTGGTGTATAAACAATCATATCATGGCCTAATACTACATCCTCACTCTTACTGACCAATAGAGCAGTTGCTGCTACACTTCTTAAACAGGTGTGTGAGTGATCTTGCCACAGTGTCCAATTGTGCACTGTAGTATGCTATGGGCCTACTGGCATCACCATGTTTTTGTGTGAGGACACCTGCTGCTCAACTGTAAGCTTCCGTACAATACAAATCAAAAGGTTTTTCATAGTCAGGTATTCCCAGTGCAGGTGCTCTTGTCAGACTATCCATAAGATTAAGGAAAGCCTGCCCTGTTTCCTCTGTGTGTATGACATGATTGGGCTTTGAGGAAGAGACTAAGTCCTGTAATGGTAAAGCCAAAATAGAAAAACCTGGGATCCACATTATGCAGTATCCACACATTCCCAAGAAGGTATGGATTTGTTGTTGGTTCTGTGGCAGTGTCATGGTCTGTATGGCCTGGATTCTGTCATAGTCAGATGTCGTAATCCCTGCATTAGACAGTGTCCTAAGTATTAAACCCTGAACTGGCATGGCTGTAGTTTGTCCCTAGCAACCTTGTGTCCTGTTTGCGAGAGATGAAGCAACAAAAGTTTAGTATCATTTAAACATGACATAAACGAATCAGAACACAACAACAAATCGTCCACATATTGTATTAGAACAGATCCATTGGCAGGTTGAAATGATTGTAAACAGTCGTGTAAGGCCTGGGAGAAGATACTGGGGCTGTCTATGAAGCCCTGGGGCAATTGTGTCCATGTGTATTGTATGTAAAAGCGATTATGTAAAAGCGATTAGGTACTGACAGTCAGGATGAAGAGGGACAGAGAAGAAGGCAGAACAGCGGTCAATGACAGTAAAATGGGTTACATTTGGTGGGATCTGCATTAGAATGACAGCTGGATTTGGTACTACGGGGAATTGGCTCTCTACTACCTTATTAACCCCTCTAAGGTCCTGTACCAGCCTATAACCCCTCCCACCACTCTTCTTCACAGGAAAGATGGGACTGTTGGCTGCACTTGCTGTACAGACTAAAATTCCCTGTTGTAATAACCGCTCAATTATGGGATAAACCCCTATCTCTACCTCCTGTTTTAATGGGTACTGGGGAATTTTTGGAGCTTGCCTATCACTTTTTAGATTTACCATTACGGGAGCTACATTTGCCATCAATCCAGTGTCCTGTCCATCTTTGGTCCAAAGTGAACCTGGTATTTGAGACATCTGCTCTACCTGAGATGGATTCTTATCTGAAACAGTAGAGTGAAACATTAACTTTTGGGGAGTGTCCAATATATCCCTCACCTCATGCGCAACTCTCTCTGGGATGTCTAAAAATATGCCATCAGGGGTACAATAAATGACACATCCCATTTTACATAACAAATCCCTTCCCAGTAGGTTAGTAGGGGCTGCTGCTGCCAGGAGAAAGGAATGCCTGGTATGCAATGGACCGATAGTAACCTCTGCAGATTTTGTTAAAGGATAATGTTGCACTTTGCCCATTACACCTTACATTGCTGGTACTGTTTTGCTGGTCACCTGTAAATTAGATGGAGATTTTATTACTGATCTGGTTGCCCCTGTATCTACAAGAAAAGAATGTTTAGTATCAGCTACATCAAGTATCATTACAGGTTCTTCTCTAATATCCCCAGTTAACCTGAAAGGCTGTAGACTACAGGTGTGACCTGAACTCTAGAGCTGACTATCTTCTTCCAGCAAAGCATTCATTGCTGCGACGTGAGCAGGTGATGGCTGGAATTGTCCTGACTGCTGTGGGTGCCCCTTCTGTGGTATCTCGGTGTTCCCTGGTTTGACGTTTCCCACTTTCTGGCCTTACAGAACTTACTTATGTGTCCCTCCTTGTTACATCTATAACACCTTTGTGGTTGGCGTGTTGTGAAAGGTGGTTGTTGTTTGGGTTGAGGAATGAGGAAAGATTGTGGTTGTGTATAGGGATAAGGGTTTGGAGGTTGTATGGGATGAGTGTATTGTGGCTGAGTGTGATAAGAGTGCTGCGGTGTTATTTGCATTCCTTCCAGAGCTTGAATACTAACAGCCATTAGTTTCTCGCTCTGCATTTATCTATTCCTGAAGATGTTTTTGTCATGTTCAATTGCAGATTTCCTGAGTGTGTCTACCATAACTCCCCTCCAACCAGGAAGTGAGGTCTGAACCCTGACCTTTAGAGTGTCCTTAAGACCATCCATAAGCACTGTGATTGTCATTTCCCTGTGATGGGTGTTGTCTTTTATATCCTCTATGCCTGTGTATTGGGTAATAGTCTGCAGCGCTCTGGTGAAATAATCTGCTGCAGGCTCACTCTCTTTCTGCTTAATCATGAAGATTTTACTCCAGTTAACAATTAATGGGAAAAATACAGCCAATTGGGTGACAATGCGGGTTATATTGTCCTGATTACCTTCATCAGTTATGGGACTATCTCCATCCAATACACAGGCCGTGATAAACTTTTTCACGTTAGTATTGTGTGGAAGACATGCCTGTAATACCACTCACCAATCTTTATTGGTTGGCTCATGAGCATTACCTAAATCCTTTACAAATCTCTGGCACTTTGCTAGTTCTTTCCTAGGGTCGGGGAAATCTGTCATTATGGAACATAGTTCTGCTCTTGTCCATGGACAATGCATCGCTACATTCTTTGTGGCCACTACACCATGAACATCCGGATTCCCATTGGGATTAGTTATTGTCCGGACGAGATGGATGCCTGCCACACTGCTACCTTTGACCTTACTACCTGTTTGAGGGTTCAGCCTATTGCTACTACGTATGATATTAGTAATCTCCGCTACTGTTATAGCAGGTGTTAATACTTCCTGCACTGGTGGGGCTACCTCCATTTCTGGTACTAGCGGGGCAGCTACCTGTGCTTGCTGTGGTGGTACATTTAGCATTTGTGCAACATGGGAAAGAGTGGACATCACAACAGGTTCATAATCTGCATCATAAACATGTTCCTTATAGTTACTTAGAAGAGGGTACAAGTTACTTGTTACATTTCTATGATTTTTGAGATCGACTGTACCTTCACCCCCATCCGCATAGGGCGGTGGTGGTGCGCATGCGCTACTAACATTACCTTCTGCAACGCTACCTTCCTGTGCGTGCACACGATGCAAACTAGCATTGCATGCACGATGCAAGGAAACGCGCACACAAATAGCGCTGCGTGCGCGCTCCCTTGCATCGTGCATGCAACGCTAGTTTGCGTTGTGTGCACAGCACTAAGCCACATGTTCCCCTCGTGCTGCCACAACTTCAAGCAATCATTAAACTTTACTCTTTTCTTCAGAGACTTCACTAAACATATACTGTCTCTGACATTGTTCAGAACCCCCGAATCAAAGCTACCAATCTTAGGAAAAGGTGTTCTACATTTCTTGGTCATTTTGACCCATATGTCGCAGTACGCAGTAGCGTACGCACCATACTTTTTAAACGTAACATACCTGGCCAACCCAAGCGGCCCTTCCATCAGCAGCACATCATCGACCATTACTAGAGATTGCTTCGCACCCATCTGAGTAAACTCTTAGCGATTTCTATAGAATTTCGATTGGCGAACGATTTTCAGTGAGCTATGTTCACGCACTCCCTCTCGTTATACACAGCAGACCCACCTGGCGTTACAGTTGGCTTGTATAACGAGGAGCAGAATAACCACCTATTGAAAATTATTCTACCTGCGACGATATTAACCCAAGCTTCCGCCGCTCACTTCCTACTTTGAGTTTACTCCCGCCGGTAGCATCTAGAAGTTCCAATAACTCCTAACCTTGCCAGCAGTTTCACTCCCACAACAACCCACTTCACAATCACGGTTTATGCGGTTCTATCACATTGCCCAAAGAACCTAACTGATCAATGGACTTTGCGAGTAATGGGTGTTGGACCAAGAAACCCCTTAGTTTCTCGATAACCACAATGTACCTGCTTTGTACACTGGCCCAGTAGTTTGTACGGCCCCGTCAGGCACCTACCGAGTTTATACTGAGGTTTAACAGACAGTAACCTCCACTACTTAGGCTTAACAGACAGTAGCCTTCACTCACACGTTTCAATAATATACACCTTTTCTGCATAGAAAATAGAACCTTTTCCCTTAATATAGCAGTATAATACAGAGGTTTTTAACAAACAATCAAGATATGCATACAATGACCGTTTGAACACGTGGCAGCAATACAGGAAATATGCGTACGCTATTGTGCGACTTCCCCTTTTAACATGAAACTTTATCAATGAAGGAAAACAAACTTTTTCCTTCCTTGTCCCTGGATTCTAATCAGCGCTCCTTGAACTCACACAATAACGGATAGCGGTCTCTCAGCATCAAGTGGTAGCAGGTTTTCGAAGACAATGCTTTCTTTCCAGTGTATGGTGCCTCCACCCTTTGCTGAGAGATCGATAACCATGTGTTACCATGTAAATTGGGAGCGTGATTTCACTCTACGAGCCCATCCACAGCTACAAAAATCGCAGCTGCGACAGCAATTGCATACTACAGCTCTGTATCAGGCCCCATGTCCCAGGTAGAGGTGTATTTTGTTGTGATGCGCCAGGATAAGACTATACCTTGTTATAGGTATAAGTAAATTGTGTTCTCTGGGAAACCTGGAATAGTAGAAAGAGCTGAACAATATGCTCTAATAGTGGATAAGGCTAGACCTGAATTGTATTTGTGTGCCAAGAAGTCTAAGGCTATATGAAGAGTTAGGCTGTGATGCCTCTGATTTAGAACATTGCAGGGACGTGCAGTCATGGTAGGCACAGGAGGCAGAGCCTCCCATGTCATACTACCTCCCCTATCATACTCCCTGCCATGGTTCAGAGTTTTGATATAAAAACTGTGTGCCTCCCCAGTGATTAACCTCACTGCATGTCACTGGAAGATTGTATACTAAATTGTTATAGCATAGCTCTATATCCGGCACTGGTACAGGGTCTTAGAGATGCATTTATTAAAACTGTGGTGGTAGGGGCTAAAGCTTAGTCTGTGAGCATACTACAGTAGTAATGTCGCCATCCACATAGATTTAGGCAGTTTGTCCAGTATGTCTATTGTTCCTTAAAAGCATTCTCTGGGGTATCACAGAGGAAGTTTGGTCCCTATTCTGAGGTGTGCTATTAGGGGAAACCAGACTTTTGCTGGGCATATTAGATACACAACAATCATTTTGGAAACTTGGTCTGTTTTAATTTTATGTAGAACTCGCAGTACCAGATTGGGGGGAGGGAATGCATATGGGAGAGGGAGTTCTGTCCACTGAATGGACATTAGTCCATCTTCCAGGCACCCGTAGTCCATATTCTGGACACAAATAGAGGAGTCTGAGCTGTAGAAGGGGTAGCAAACAGGTCTATGCCTGGAGCGCCAAATGTTTGTACTATTTTCTGAAATGCCACCTTCTTAAGTACTAATTTGTCTAATGTGAGGTACTCTCTGGAAAGAGCATCCGCTACGTCGTTTGTGTGGCCTCGTATGTATGTTTTTGCATTGCCCAAAATCCAAATTTCCAATGCCTCTTTGCATTTGGGAAATGGAATGTGGTTCTCCCATTCTGTTTATGTAGGATGCTGGAATGGGTATGTAATGCCAGCTGTCGGGATGCCTCCTGTCAGAATACCGACAGCGGCATCCCGATAGTTGGTATCCCAATAGGGGTCAGGTAAGTATACTTACCCTCCCCCCTTCTCCCCCTAACCCTTCCTTTTTGTAGCCTAACCCTCCCCACCCCGCACCCTAACCCTCCTTATTAGTGCCTAAATCTAACAACCCCCACTTTGTGCCTAAACCAAACCCTCCCCCCTTAGTGCCTAACCTAACCCCCCCAGTGGTGCCTAACCCTATCCCTCCCCCCTAGTGGTGCCTACCCCCACCCCTAAATCCTAACCTCGCTATGCTCCCTAAACCTTAATTCCCCCCCCGCATGGCTAATGCTGAGGGCGCCCCAGACTTACCTCGTTCAGTCTGGCGACCTTCGGTGTTCCAGAGTCGGGATTAAGACAAGTTTATCGGGATTAAGATAATACTTAATAGATGTAGCGTGGAGGATAATGACCATCAGCAATTGAAATGTTTCTGTAGTTGGGGTTTTTGTACAGATAGATGCACCGGACTGTGTTTTTCTAATGTGTATTTTATCTTATTGTGTATGCTTAGATTAAATAATATAAAATTATGCAAATTTGTGTTATTTTTTTTTTTAAATATTAATACTGAATCACTGGGGCTGTCTTTCTTTTATACTTTTGGTGTCTGTGGCAGAGACTGGCACTGTGTCCTCCATCCTCAGTGCTGAGAAAAAATCTGAAAACTGGCTGTAGCCGTGCACCCAGCTGACAGGGGACGCTCCGTGCACGAGCCACAAGTTCTGTGCATTCGCGTAGCTGCTATTTTTTGAACACTTTCCCTGCTTTCAGCATATCTTCAGGGGCTTGCCACCTATGCCACCTAGCTGGTTCTAGGTTTACTTTTAGTATATTTATTTGTGACATTGCAAATGGTATTGAACGGAAACTATGCCTTTTTGCAGATGACACAAAGGTATGCAACAGGGTAGACACACCAGGAGGGGTAAAACAAATGATTGATGATCTAGGTAGACTAGAGGAATGGTCAAGAACGTGGCAACAACAGTTTAATGCCAAATAATGCAAGATCATGCACTTGGGTCTTAAAAATCCAAAGGCTAAATATAGTATTAATGGCACTATACTGGAAACTACTGAAGAGGAAAGGGATCTAGGAGTCACTATTTCAGGTGACTTAAAGGCAAGCAAACATTGTAACACAGCAATGAGGAGGGCAAGTCAGATGCTTGGTTGCATAGGGAGAGGAATCAGTAACAGAAAGAAAGAAGTGATAATACCACTGTATAGGTCATTGGTACGGCCTCATCTCGAATACTGGGCCTGATTCAGAGCTGGACGCTATTTGCGGACGGTCGTTCTGAAAAAGGGTCCGGATATTTAAATTAAGCGCTCGCTCTTTGCGGTCTGTTGACGCCTCTATGTCTGAACGAGCGAACGAAACATGCGCTTGCTATTTTGTAAAGACGCCCCTTGGCCGCTCGCATCATACGTCATCTCCGCTATTTATTAGATTAATCGAGTACAACGAAAGGCGTATGAACTACTCGCTATTCTTGTGGTAGCATTTTCCTACAGCAATCATGCGAGCAGTTCAGGCTAAAAGACACCCAAGTGACGTGGTCGATGACGCTGCTTTGTTAATTATGCACACCCTTAAAACGCCCGTTTTGACCGTTTGGCACGCCTGCGTTCGGATCTCCACTCCCCGTTTTCAAGCACCTTCCCCTGTTACCACCCACAAACGCCTCATCCTGTCACTCATATTAGCAGGCATTCGCTATTTTGCGAGCACACGATTTCCGACCACACTGACTGGTTGGCGCATGCGCATTACAACCCATACGCATGCGCAGATGTGCGAACATTGCTCGGAACGAACGAGCGGCCGCTTACGAGCGGCTCTGAATCAGGCCCACTGTGTTCAGTTCTGGAGGCCATATCTCCAGAAGGATATTAAGACATTAGAGACTGTACAAAGAAGGGCAGCTAAATGGTGCAAGGTCTACACCACAAAATGTACCAGTAAAGACTAAAAGATCTTAATATGTATAGTTTGGAGCAGAGAAGGGATAGGGGGACATGATAGAAACGTTCATATATATAAAGGGTTTTATCAAGGTAAAGGAAGGAGATATTCTTCAAAGAAAGAGAAGTATTAGAACAAGAGGACATGTTCTGAAACTGGAGGGAGGTGGGTTCATGGGAAATTTGAGGAAAAATTACTTCACAGAAAGGGTAGTGGACAAGTGGAATAGTCTCCCATCAGAGGTGGTAGAGGCTAAGACAGTAGAGCCATTTAAACATGCATGGGATAGACATAAGGATATCCTTCAGAAGAAGTAAGGATCAATAAGGGTTGAGGTAACAATTTGTTTAAAAATGGGGCAGACTAGATGGGCCAAGTGGTACTCATCTGCCGTCAAATTCTACAGTATGTTTCTAGGTGGCAAGCTTCCTGAAGAACAAATACCTCTGATGAATGAACCCTTCTCATAATTGAAATGTGCAGACACATTTGCACCCTCTTTTCCACTAGAGGTGTCTGCTGGCTTATCTGGAGTACTGAGTCTAATAGATACACAAGCCAAAGTTGTAACTAGACATTTTATTGCCCTCATCGGAGTGATGATAGATACTGTCTCAAAAAAGTGCTGCAGGAGGAGGCATGGCCATCCCTTTACAAGAGTTGTGTGCTCTTGTGCGTCTCTACATTTATGCTGCTCCCTCCTGTCGGTAAGCAATGGGAAGGCAGAGGGAACTTGCCTAGGAAGGACCTTTTTACTCTGGGGCATAGGGGGCTTTCCTTCGTGTATCCAATGACAGTTAAAGTGACTCTAAGCTACTCCTCACTCACATCTGGACAGGCACCTGCCTCAGCTTTGTGCTCTGACTCTGTATATTCTATACCCATATGTGATATTCACATGTTTGAGCCTCTACTAGGCAGCAACTGACAGAGGCCAAGGATAAGACAAACACTGAATAGGTAGTCAAGATACGATGTAGAGCTCGGGTCAGGCAACAAGAATCGTGGTAAGGGCCAAGTGTAAGACAAGGTCACGCTTAAACTAGCAAGGTTAAATACAAAGTTAAATACAAGATTTGTCAGAACACAAATGTGCATTATATTTACTCAAGTACAATAGGCATATTGTTCTGCCCTGAATAACAAGAGAAACAAACAGAAATATGGGTGACAGCAGCAAGTGTGTGCATGAATACTGTATGCTGTGTGCATCACAGAATCACCAGTGACACTAGAAAAGTCCCTGAATGTCACACCACATGCCTAGGGAGATGTCCTAGCAGGTTTGTGAGTCTGACAATGATGCCAGCTTGGAGAATATATAATTATATGTCCTTATGTAAGCAATGCCCAAATGTGATATTATTATTCCTGCATTCCAACATAATCATTACAGTCACTAGACAAAAAATAGGAAACCCAAAATAACAATGTGAAAGTCATTTATAGTGGCAGTTTTAATAGCAAAACTATGTTATAAACATCTTGTATACTCCCCTATGTAATACATTATTCATAATACAATAAAATATAATACATTCAAATGAATAACAAATGTCTGTTTTGGCAATCTGTCATTCTATGGCTCATTCTCTCTCAATCCATCCCCAACCTCTGTTCATTTCAAACATGCAAACTCCACACAAATAAATGACAACAGCTAAAAGACATTAGAAAACCTCCGAGATATTTTTTTGCCAACGGCAAAAGGCCATTTGGAATGCAAGATAACAGCAGGGTTCTACTCAGGGATGAAGATGCTGCAATGTTTTTAACTAAGAATTCCATCTGTGGATACATAAACAGGGAAAAGTTCCAAACATTCTATACTCAGTCACTGTTACTTCTCACTGACAAGAAGCAGCAGGAACACCAGGATATTGACAAAGTGCAGCTCATCGTGGGAAGGAACCATTTTGGGGCAACGTGCTTTGACCTTGGGTCTTAGCAGAGATTTACTGTACCTGTGTTCTTGTGTATGTGAAACTTTCTCCCAGGCTGGCAAACTGTGAAAAATGTGATTCTTCCCTCAAATAATCTTTGTTGGAGCATTTCACATACAACACATAGCAAAAACTGAGACAGTGATATCATAGGAGACAGGAAGTTTACATCATAAAGCGTATCATAATTATATGGAAAAAAGGGTACAAGCACAAATGGGGGAAACAGATCTACAGAAGAAATGAGCACTGTTAATAAACGTTATTTATGCTGATGCTAAACAGTGAGTGTATGCATGAGCCCATCATTTTGGACATATCCTAATTACTTTAAATGATTTGCGTCAACAAAATTCAATATCTTTATAGTGAATCAGGGAATAATTGAAAAATGGCACACAAATCAAACTGTGTCTGATTTGCTAACATCTGTGCAGCATTCTAATCTATTGGACCCTTTTACGCCCTATTATGAAATGTCAATAAAATTATTATTGTAGTTCTGATAAATTAGATTTTCTTATTGCTTCATTTTTTTCATGGTACAATTTGGAAGTCAATCAGAAAGCCAGTTTGTGCTGGCCATGCTTACTTTCTCTAACTCATACTTGCCGACTCTCTCTGAATGTAATGGAGACTCCCCAAAAGAGTGGCGACGTCACTGACTCCTTGGAGAGTCTAGCAATCTCCCTGAGCCCGGGCCAGGTGGCGGGTAGTAATGATATCATCACTTTCCGCACATGACGGAGGAAACATCGGGGAGAAGAATAAGGAGAATGTGTGCTACAGGAAAATGGGTAAATGATGAATTACAGGGTATGTGTGATGAACTATGTAACTGTTAGGGAGTTCATTTATATTTGGATGCAACACAATTTTACGATGTACGAGCACCACATGCAGGCAGCGGTTTAAGAGAGGGTCCCCCTTCTCTCCAGCAGCGCAGTAGACTGTGGCTTTGTGCCAGAGTCTACCGTGCATGCACAGGTCTCTAGGAACATGGAGATCACACTTTGTTCCCAGAGACTTCTCTAATGCGCATGCGCAAATCACTGGGAAAATGGCAGCCATGCCATTTTCCTGGTGATTTCTATCTGCAGCCCCAGCCAATGCGAGACTCCAGAGGAGTAAGTATAATTATATATGGGTGCAGGGTTCCACCCATTGTAGATACACCAATGAGTACATGCTCTCTTTTGCACCGCATGCATAGGTGTTGAGTTCAGGTTCCCCCTGAAATGCTTTTTCAAAAGTAGACAAGTATGGTCTAATTGTGCCTATATTTCATCCATGGTACATAGCTGTATGGCGTTGGAGAGCAAGGCAGCAGAAGTTTTCCCTGACTGAGTGTACAGTAGGAGATGGGCAGAGAGATAGCAGTCCTTACAAAGGACTGAGTAGGCGTGCACCGATGCATCTTGTTATGCAGTACAGAACAAAAACTACAGTTTGTTTTGCAGAGTGAGAGAGAGGGCTTATTTTTCATGAGATTCATTTTAAGGGACTTGAAATGAAGAATAATTTAGAGCTGGTAGTCTTTAGGTCCCATCTTATACTTTGTGGGACCGATATTGTGTCTTCATGTTTCACTTCAGCAGATAAGTATTTTGGAAGGTACTTTCCACTTAAGGTGATAAAAAACGTTACACATACAAATTGCTACATCTAATAAAAACAGTCCCCATGTTGTTGGATACTACAAATGAATCAACGCTTTAATTAATTTAAAACTTCAATAACATTTTTCATGGAATTTTATTTCCATAGCTCAACAACAGTAGAGTATAATATAGCATTCCATCACTACACAAGTAAATTAATTCATGGCAAAATCATGCTAACTTCGTACATTAGAATACGTGTCTGCTTATGTAACTCTACAAATTATTTGTAGTTAATATAATTGGTTAAGTTACTATATATAATTGTATATTTAATAACCTTATGCAAATATCTGTAAGATTCATGTACAGTATGTTTGCTAACTTTGTAAAATGTTAGGATTTCCTAGCTCTGTTGGTCTTTCAATTCATTCTAGTACATGCATTGATTTTCTTTATTTGCTTCTCAATATTCATTTAAGACACAAATGAGGCTTAAGTGAGTAGTATTATAGGATAAAAGATGAATGTAATGAAGGGAGGGGTAGCAGTGCACAGTGTGAGATTTATCCTATTTTTATACACCTTTGCGCTTTTCTAATCTGTCCTGAGTGTATGGATCAGGGACACTGAGTGGGAGCGGGTATTAATTACCTGGGACTGTTCTGCTAAGCAGCTATCAGCACAAAAGAAAAAAACAATAAAATGATAATTACTTCAATTTTACTTTCTTCTGTTGTCTCAAACAGTTTGGAAGGCAGAGAAAAAATAATTGCATTATTATCTATTCCAGACGTTGAACCAATATCAATACAGTAAATGTTGTTTTAAATTAAATCCCTAATAGATTTAAAGCTGCAAAAATATTTTGAGTCCTGTTCTCTGGGAAAGAGATGCTTTCAAACTGGGAACCTTACAGCAGTGTTTATAGTAGATGTAAAGAATATTTATCATTCATTAGATACATCCGGTAAACAAAACAGGGTTCAGATGAGGTGGGTAGGTGTTTTAGTGGAGCTCTCTTTTAAAAAAAAATATATATTACATTTTTAATTTTATTTATTATACTGCAAAATTATTCTTGAAACAATTCTAAAATATAATTTTTTTTTTTTTTTCCTGAAGTGTAAAGCATTTTTTACATTTTCATCTGTTAATGCATAAGTTTCCACACTCCTCTATTACAGTCCAGGATTTTGGGATATCCATGCTTGAGTCCAGATGGTTAAATCAAATTGACTGATGTAATAATTATGTCACCTGTGCTCAAGCATGGATATCCTTAAAACATGGACTGTAATGGCGGAGTTTGTGAATCTCTGTGTTAATGCCAACATGAGATGGTGATAAAAAAAACAGGTTTTGTAGCATGATAAATAGGTTGCCCCACTCAAATTATTATTATCCTTTATTTATATGGCGCCACAAGTGTTACGCAGCGCCTTACAAAGTACATAAACAAATGAGTGAACAAAAAACAGTGACTTAAAGTACAATACACTACAAAGACATGGTTTATACACATTGCTGCATTAGCGATCATAACACTCAAATAACCAACGAGGTGTTAGGTGCCTGAGTGAGGAGTAGATGAAAGTAATAAGTAAGGAGAAGCACAAGAGGGTAAAGGGCCCTGCTCGTGAGAGCTTACAAATGAAAGTAAATGTATTAAATAAAATAATGATCCCACTGACTCATCTTTCTGATGTCACTGGGGAGCGCAAAAAATAGATAGTTTTCCTTTAAGTCAAACTTTACTATTATCTATCCTTCTCTGGGCATACACACTATTAGATAAAATGTTTGTCAGCCCAAGAGACATTTTATCTGACAAGATAAAACCATCAGATATCGTGACCATACACTGTGAGATATTTATGTAAGGTCATGATATCTGACTTCCTACCCTGGGGAGGAAACACTACCCCATTCATCCCCTGTGGAGTAAAAGGGGAAATATTGGGCAGGCGGCCACTGCAGTACATACGCTGCCAGATGTGACCGACTGATTATCAATCTTTCGAAGTTGCTGGACGAGTTTGCAAGTTCGACAGATCGATAATTACTGATTAGTCGTTGCAATACACTTTTCAATTATCGATCTTATTAGATGATTTTTGGCTGATTGGGTTGATAATTGTACTGTATATGCCCAGCATTACTGTGGTACTTCCCAATGCCATAATAATGGTAATATACTATAATTAGACCTTGTTTATAAATATGTTACATTTTCTCTTCCTGTCCTGTAATGATTATGTAATATCTTTTGTAGCTTGGATACTGCTTATCCATATTGTCATGATTTGTTATACACACAGTTCTCAATCTTATTTCAGAGCCACCATCTTCCTTTGTGCAGCTTGAGAGGACAGATGTGATGAGTACGCGATAGCGCTTATGTGTAAATCATGACAGTAATAACATTTTTCCCAGGTTGGTTTTTCAGTCTGAGAACTTTTAAGGCTAATCTTGTCCTGGAATCTGACAATTTCCTCTGGCTCTTAATGGAACACAGAGTCTAAAAATAGCGGGTCATTAAACTGTCAGGGATCTGTGAATGTCTGAAGTGAAAACTCACAACTTTGATAAATCATATTATTAATAATATAGTGGTCTCCAGATGGGATGTGAAGCAAGAGGACACAAAGCCTGCACGTTTTCTTCCTGACTGCAGAGAGATGGCTCTGATCTGTTGTGGGAAGGAGAACCGCTTGTATTATCTTCCCAGAGCATAGTTGTCCAAATTTTCATAGTGCACGCCCAATTAGATAGAAACATTACCATAAATATTAAATTAGATTCACGGAACATGGAAATATTGGCATCACCTAACCGGGAGGCAATCGGGAAGCCGACTGCCTAAATACCGGCAGCCGGCTTCCCGACTGTCTTATCCCAGCACGGGTGAAATGCCGGGCGCCTAGATGTAGATGCCCGCATTTCCCCGACGCCGGGAGACCGTCGCCCGGCATCACGATCGTAGTGATGCCGGGCGCCGCGAGCGGACAGCCGCGGGGGGGGGTTAGGTTTAGGGCTCCCGGGGGGGACTTAGGGTTAGGCACCCCCTGGGAGGGTTAGGGCTAGGCTAGGGGGAGGGAGGGTTAGGGTTAGGCACCCCCGGGGGGGACTTAGAGTTAAGCACCCCCCCGGGGGACTTAGGTTTAGGCAGCGGGGAAGGGGGTGGTTAGGGTTAGGCACTTAGAAGGGGGGATTAGGGTTAGGCACTTCAGGGGGAAGTTAGGGTTAGGCACCCCTAAGGAGGGTTAGGGTTAGGGGGGTTAGGTTAGTGGATACTTACCTATCCACGATCGGGTTTTTCCAGCGCTGTCGGGCTTCCGCTGCGTCGCACTCTGCTCCTGTCGGGCTGCCGCTGACAGGAATCAATTCCATCTAACCTATTGAAATGTGTTCTAGCTAGAGATGCGCGCCGACCCCAGTGTTTTGGATCCGGATTCACCTTCGTGTTTTGTTCTTGGTTTCTTAGTTTTGGCTTTGCAAAACCACCCTCACGTGTTTTGGTTTTGGATCTGTTTAAAAAAAAAAATAGAAAGAACAGCTAAAATGACGTCATTTGACCTGTTTGCATGCAATCCAAAACCCGAGTTCGGTTTTTAAATTCGAGTTCCGAACCACGGGAAGATTCGACTTGGCACACCAAAGTTATTCTGTACTCGGACTTGGTTTTACTCGGAACCCCTAAATTCAGTTGTTGTCGGTTCTCTGAGGACCAGACCCGCACATCTCTAGTTTTAGTATATACACCTGGGCCTGATGTGTAATTAGATCCACCCTTTTATAGTCAAATGGACCTATTACTCAACCCACTTCTTTTACAGCTGTCCCTTTAGCAAAATTACACATATAACAACATTTCACATCTAACTAGAATTTATGTTCAATGATGAAACCACATTAGAAGGAACCTACTATACACAGTAGCGGTGCCACACATAATGTATTAATTGTAGTAGCAAAATACAATTTTCCTAAAAAGATAATTGCTTCTGTGTGTACCAGAATGAGGTATCAAAAGTGCTTATCTCAATAGTTATTTTTTCCCTTTATGTCCTCTAGAGGATTTCCTCCCCACACTGAATAATACTGTACCCCAAATATGTTAGAAAGAAAAAAGAATATAGTATGATTAAAAAGGTGGGAATTTACAGGGTGGTCCATAAGTGTGGAAGCACCATTATAACGAAATATTAAATGTTATGTTAAAACTTGAGAATGAATTAAGATATGTTAAAATGAAGAACACCATTGTCACATGACCTTCCCAATTAAAAAAATAGAATTGATCCAAGATGGCCACCATACTGGTGACATACCCTATATCATATGTGTAGACATTGGATTCATATTTTCCTGCTCATTTCTTTTTTATAATGGTGTTTCCACACTTATGGACCCCACTGTAGAATAAAAAAAGATTAGCTGCATACCTCAAAGCAGTATGAGTAAGGCATATCAATAAAACCTGTGCGCTTCCACACAAGCCCTCATTGAAAGACTTTTTGATTAAAATTTGCCTATATCATGTATATTCCATATAGACATAAAATCCTGTACATGAAAAATAGACAAATAAGTCTTATGTGAAATCTTCAGGAAATATCATCTATGAGTATTCCTTGACCAGGGGAATAGATTCAGCAGTAGGTCCAATGATTGGTAGGCCCCCAACAACACATTGTGTCCCCCCAGCACATTTCATCTGGTAAACATACCTCCTGAGGAAGTCTGTCTGCCAGGCAAAATGTGTTGGGTCTTGCCAATCGCTGGACCTACCACTGGAATATCTACATATGAACTTCGTCTTGGTATCATGCTATTTCCTGCATAAAATCTCAGTGTAATCTTGCCAATCAGAGGCTACACTGAAACACACTTTCTACGCAGGGATGGATTGGCCATAGGCTCCATCAGTGTGCCAGTTGCTCAGGGAGCTGCAACTGTATGTTTGTATTATAAGTTAGTTGTTTTAAAGATACATTTGTTTTGGCCTTGCACACTCATCAGGAGATGGCTATGGCCTATTAGCAGCTGTCCCCGACATCCTGAGTCATGCAGATCAGTCTGCCATGCATGACTGTCCCTCCCCTTCCCCCTGATCCCTCCTCCCCTTCCTTCTCCCTTTCCTCACCAATGACCCATGCAGCTTTAAAGTCCCCATCGCGCCCGACGGAGCTATTCAATTGTTGCTCCTGTCGGGCGCGATCAGCTGCCAGTGCTCCATTTCAGCTCGCAGCCCCAGAGGGGTGAGAGCTGAAATTGGCGAA
This sequence comes from Taudactylus pleione, assembly GCA_031769625.1. NCBI lineage: Eukaryota > Metazoa > Chordata > Amphibia > Anura > Myobatrachidae > Taudactylus > Taudactylus pleione. Next base: position 5,441,703 of record JAUIMM010000566.1, on the reverse strand, counting down.
AAGTGACCTGTTTGGGCGCCCAAACGGCACTTTTCGCGATCGCGCCCAGCACTTTGGTTGGGATTAGCCGATTTACATGGCTAAACCCGACCACTTTGGGCGCGATCAGCTCGAAAAGCTGGAGCAATTGTATGAATACCTCTAAATTACTAGAGATAAATATTCACTGTCCAGACAATAATTGTGGTTCCAAAGCACAAATATTCTTATTGCATTCAAAAAGAAAGGTACACGCTTTGATCTAGCACAATTAGCGCAAAGACAATTAAATACAGAAAATAAGATACAGCCCAATACATACGCGTGCGCACTGGTCCCAGCATACAGTCATCAGTCCAGAAGCCAAGTAGAATGGCTGCATGTTGGGATCACCAAGCAGGCTATATACTTTACAGATCACAGATAACAACAATGTAGACAGACAAACATAATTCCATTGGTTCTTGCTCTTGGTCTTTGTAGTATGCTGTAGTTCATAGGACAGTTCATATGTTGTCACTAGGGGTATGTCCCAATTCTCCAAAAATGTTTTGAGATTACATTGTCTTTCTTTAACTGGTTTAAGACACTACATACAGAGTATGCATTCTAACTAGGGATGAGCGGGTTCGGATTTCTGATATCCGAACCCCCCCGAGCCCCCCCGATCCGAGTCGTATCCAAGTCAGGCTCGACTTTTCCCGCCTGACTCGGATCTGAAATCGAGGCAAAACGTCATCATCCCGCCTTCCGGGTCTCGCGGGTTTTGGATTCTATAAAAGGTCCCCGCGTCGGCGCCATTTCTCACTCCGGCTGTGGACAGTGAAGAGGGAGGGTGGGAGCTAGGGCTGGCTGGGCTGTGCTGTGCTGCTGTTGTCCATAGGGGCTGTGACCACTCAGTCCATAGGGGCTGACTGGGCTGTGTTGTGCTGCTGTTGTCCATAGGGGCTGGCTGGGCTGTGTTGTGCTGCTGTCATAGGGGCTGGCTGGGCTGTGTTGTGCAGTCAGTTGTCCATAGGGGCTGTGTCCACTCCAAAGTCTATAGGGGCTGGCTGGACTGTGTTGTGCAGTGTCCCATAAAAGCTGTAGTCCTAGAGGGGTGCTGTAGTGTTCCAGGGGGTGATCTGTGCACCAGGGGTGCTCCCCCAAAGTGCACTCCAAAAAAAAAAAAATTTTCTTTCTGCGTTTGTGAATTGTGTGCGCAGTAGCCGCACATGCATCAACAAAGTAGCACCAAGCGTGCACCTGTGTCATAAGTAAAGGGCCGGCTGGCTCGTCTGTTAAAGGGTGGTGTAACCCCCAAAGTGCACTCCAAACAAAATAAAAAATAATTTTCTGTGTTTGTGAATTGTGTGCACTGTGGCTGCACGTGCATCAACAAAGGAGCAGCGCCAAGCTTGCACTGTGTCCCATAAGCAAAGGGCCGGCTGGCTTGTCCGTTAAAGGGTGCTGTAACCCCCAAAGTTCACTCCAAACAAAATAAAAAATTATTTTCTGTGTTTGTGAATTGTGTGCACTGTGGCTGTACGTGCATCAACAAAGGTGCGTGCACCTGTGTCCCATAAGTAAAGGGCCGGCTGGCTTGTCCGTTAAAGGGTGCTGTAACCCCCAATGTGCGCTCCAGAAAAAATAAAAAATTCTTCTTTTTTCTGTCTTTGTGAATTGTGTGGGCTGTAGCCGCACCTGCATCCTCAAAGCAGCAGCGACAAGCGTGCGTCTGTCTGTTAAAGGGTGGTGTAACCCCCAAAGTGCGCTCCAACAAAAATAAAAAATTCTTCTTTTTTTCTGTGTTTGTGTGTGAAATGTATGCGCAGTAGCCGCACCTGCATCCTCAAAGCAGCAACGACAAGCGTGCGTCTTTCTGTTAAAGGGTGGTGAAACCCCCAAAGTGCGCTCCAACAAAAATAAAGTAAAACTCTTCGTTTTTTCTGTGTTTGTGTGTGAAATGTATGTGCAGTAGCCGCACTTGCATCCTCAAAGCAGCAGTGCCAAGCATGCGTCTGTCTGTTAAAGGGTGGTGTAACCCCCAAAGTGCACTCCACAAAAAGTAAAAGATTCTTCCTTTTTTTTCTGTCTTTGTGAATTGTGTGGGCTGTAGCCACACCTGCATCCTCAAAGCAGCAGCGCCAAGCGTGCGTCTGTCTGTTAAAGGGTGGTGTAACCCCCAAAGTGCACTCCAACAAAAATAAAACATTTTCTTCTGTGTTTGTGAATTGTGTGCACTGTACAACTGTACACTGCACTGCATCAACAAAGGAGCAGCGCCAAGCGTGCGCCTGTGTCCCATAAGTCTGCTAAAGGGTGGTGTAACCCCCAAAGTGCACTCCACAAAAAATAAACAATTCTTTTTTTCTGTGTTTGTGTGCGAAATGTATGCGCAGTAGCCGCACGTGCATCAACACAGCAGCAGCGCCAAGCGTGCGTCTGTGTCATAAGTCAAGGGCCGGTTTAGACATCTGGTCCGGACTGAAGGACGTGCCAACAATTTCTGACATGTCTACTGTCACTGCATATGATACTGTCACCACTGACAGAATGGTGGAGGATTAATTTGGTGACAGCATCCAAGTAGGGATGTCAGACAGTCCATACCTGTACTGGCAGGAAAAAGAGGCACTTTGGAGGCCCCTGTACAAACTGGCTCTATTTTACCTGAGTTGTCCCCCCTCCAATGTGTACTCCGAAAGAGTGTTTAGTGCAACCGGGAACCTTGTCAGTGAAAGGCGTAGGAGGTTGCTTCCACAAAATGTGGAGATGATGTTCATAAAAATGAATTATCAACTCTTCCAGGGAGACCAGCCTCCAGAACGTACAGAGGAACCTGTGGTGGTGGATTTCAGCTGGGTCGAATTAATACTCTGTGAGGATGAGGATGTACATAACACTGAAGAGGGTGAAGAATCGGTGGATGAGGAGGATGAGGATGACTTCTTGCCTCCATAGATCCAGTTTGTGCAGGGACAGATTAATTGCCAGCTTGTTTTGTGGGGGCCCAAACGAACCAATAATTTCAGCCACAGTCGTGTGGCAGACCTTGGCGCTGAAATGATTGGTTTGTTAAAGTGTGCATGTCCTGTTTATACAACATAAGGGTGGGTGGGAGGGCCCAAGGACAATTCCATCTTGCACCTCTTTTTTTTCTTTACATTATGTACTATTTGGGGCCTAGTTTTTCAAACTGCCATCCTGTCTGCCACTGCACTGTCACTCCTAGATGGGCCACGTGTTTGTACCGCCCACTCGTGTCACTTAGCATAGTCATCCAGCTACCGCGGTGCAACCTTTTGGACTAAAAACAATATTGTGAGGTTTGAGGTATTCAGAATAGACTGTAAATGAGTGGAAATTAATGTTATTGAGGTTAATAATAGCATAGGAGCAGAAAAACCCACAAATTCTGTGATTTTAGCTGTTTTTATGCTATTTAAAAAAAAAATACAGATCCAAAACACAAAACCCAGAACCCAAAACACGGAATGGTGGTTTTGGCAAAACCAGTCCAGATCCAAAACACGAAGAAAGATCCAGATCCAAAACCAAAACACAAAACACGAAAAGAGGCCGGTGCACACCCCTAATTCTAACCAATAATTTCCTATGATCCATAACCATCCAATGCAAGATGCGACTCCCTCGCTGATAGACTTGAATATCTGGAAATAAACAGGGTGTCAGTATAGTACCAAACATGCCATGTCTACCATGTTGTATACCTTAAATATCATATATGCACACTTTATACCATAATGATTGTCTAACAAAACCTTTTTTTAATGCTAGGGAACCTTTTCTATATGTGCTTGCATAAGTACTAGTGAGATATTTACAGGAATTCAGCAGTGTGTGTTGTGTGTCTGAATGCAGTGCAAACGCTGTGCTGCGTGCATGTGTCGTGTATCATGCAAACATGTGCTGTATGTATTTTATTCGTTAATGTGTATCTGAATATGTGTCATGGATTAATATATATATATATATATATTAATATATATATTATATATATATATATATATATATATAGCTTTATCCAGTAACTGTTTTATTTATATTATATCCGTCTGAAGATAATTACAAAAGGTCATATAAAATGAAGTTTGCCCTGCTCACAGGTGGAGCAAGCCTTGGCAAGAAGTCTGATAATTTCCTATGGCTTTCCTATGCTTATTTAGAATACAATTGTTAGTTCTTCTTGACCACATCAGCATTGGACTGAAGGCAAACAATTGCTAATGATATCCAAACTTCTGACAATTGTTTCTAACTCTACATTCAGAACACTTCAATTGTGCATATCCGTGTCTGTGTTACATTTCACTTGCCACAGACATACTGTATCTGTATGCAGAGCTTCTCAATTTATATGCAAAACACTCACAGTATCTTTGTGTATTTTTAATTACTTTTCTCAGACATACTCCTGCTTCTCACACACTTGCCTAAACCTTGAATGATATATATATATATCCTAGGGATGTGCAGGCTCGGATAGGTTCGAGTTTGCACGTTGAGTTCGTATTTTTCCCTCCAAAAAAACGGAACTCAGAAAGAGGCAAAACGTCATCTTGCATGGACAAACATCATCATTCCTGGACTTTTATCCAGGAATGATGATGTTCGTCCATGCAAGATGACATTTTGCCTGTTTCTGAGTTCCGTTTTTTTGGAGGGAAAAATACGAACTCAACGTGCAAACTCGAACCTATCCGAGCCTGCACATCCCTAATATATTCGCATTTGTGCGCATCGGCTTGCTTCCAACGCAGAGTAGGGTCCGATTTTACTCTTTATCAGCCCATAAACGACTAGATCGCCAGTTAATAATTACAAACGATCATAACCAATTATTTGACTTTGGCAGTTGAATAGCGGCCCGCGATCCCCCGTCACTTTAGACGGGAGATCCGGGCCGCGAAAACAATTGAATACTGCCCTGTATATGGCATTAGTCTAAAGGGGGTATTCTAATGATCATGTATGGAACTATAGACTGTCAAATACAAAGTAAAACTAAGTGATCTAAACTTTTATTACACTCACCAGACTTATTTAATTGCTACATATAACGTTCTCACCACAAACAAATATGAAAATCAGTTTCTGTCCACATGTATGGGTATGATTGATCATTTTTCATTTGTAAGTGCAGCAAGTTCTTTCATTGCCATAATGCATTATTAGAGTTGCAATATTCAGCAGCATATTGTACTTCCACAATGTATGTATAGAGTAGTTTCTCTTGCACAGTTATTATTAGTTTAGCTGCAAATATTGTAGCTAAACTGTAAATCAACCAGATTATAAACTCTCTGCAAGTGTTCAAGCAGAGCCTAACATATGTTTCATTAGAAATTAACAAGTGCTGCAGCTGTATATTAGATGGGGCATTGTGAGTCTATGTTTTGAATGAATGCCAATTTCAAACTCTTGTTTTATTTTATACTTAACCAATATAATCTTATAAAATTCACAGATATGTAAATTAAAGTTCCCAATGTAAATGACTGCCTTCATATTATAAAGATCTCACTGACCTACAAAACAAGTGTTTTTTTTCATGTGTACTGCGCAGGGATGAATTGGATATAGGTTCCACCTGGAACTTTTATCCATCTGTGTTGCCAGAGGAATGTTCTGGCACAAACATTTTGAATTATATGTCACATTTATGCTCTTTGTATGGTGTTGTGCTCACTATACTCCTTATTCAATATAGCAATCACTGGGATGCTCTTTTTTTGTATGGTGGACTTTGGGATGCACTCTGTATTGTATGGCAGTCACAGGGATGCATTCTATATTGTATAGTGGTGAATGGAATGCTGTTTGCAGTTTCTGTGGTTCCACCTACCATTGGCCTTGCTTACCACATTTGTGGCTGGGGCTAACAGTTTGCTAACCATGACTATTTCTTTTTTTGTTTGGACTCCATCTACAGTTGTTTTGGTCCCCGCTACAAGAGGTCACTTTCAGATTTTTTTCTAGGGCTATTTTAAATTCCCAAAGCGCCGTTGCTCCCATCTACAGCAGTGTCTAAATTAATCTATTATCTCAGCAGCTCTGTGGAGACCTAACTGATGGACCCCACCTAATTTAGTCAATGAGAAACTTAAGAAATTGTTCACTTAAAGGTAGAAAATTGTCAAAAGTATCTTTTCTCTTTCAATACTCGGACTAACGGGGAGTCTAGGCTGATTGTTTTTCTAGAATATAGACAAATGTAAAGCTATTCATTTGTTCTATAGAAACTAATACAAAATACTCTGCTCCTGGCATTACAGCTAATTTATGTTTGCAGTCACCTATGTTGAACTAATGAATTGATGGGTAAGGTGTCTTACTCTCAGCACAGGTGACTGCAAGTGGAGAGTCCAGGAGCAGAGCATTTTGTACCTGGTGGAATGTGTCATGTAGGACAGAATGCATTGGCAGGGCTATTCTGAGGTGTAATGTCTAATATGCAGCATGACATATGCCCTGTGCCCTGTGCTGCACCCTCCCTCTGAGCTGCTCCCATACCACCATAACCCTGCGCCCCATGTGCCACTGCACCTGGTAACTAGGGTGCTGCTCGGACCGTCTTAAGGACGGTCCGAGCGACAGTACAGATCAAATGGCACTGTGGGACATGTCATGATGTCTCTCCCCACATAGTCAGGGGCCGGGAAGGCACTGCCGGGTAGACGGAGCACCTGCAGCGGCAGGTGGGTAGTGTATGGCCGGTCTTGCCCCCAGTGCATCCCACCCTGTGCGACGCACTGGCCACCTCGCCCTCTTTACTACCTTGTGGTTAGCCTTTAATTGTCCTATCATCACCGGCCACTGAGGAAAGGATGACTTGCGTAGGCACAGGGGCAAGTAAGTGTCCAAGTATGGCCGTAGTCATTGGGTCTACTTTAGGGCCACACAAATGATATCATGCTAATTTACCCAATTAAGTAGTGTTTGTACCTAGTATATTAGGGGGACTACAGATTGTCTAATAACTGTGATAGTTAAATAAATAAAAATGTGATCATATCAAGAAAGCCCCAATATATTCTTTATTATATTATATTAAATATATGCTGCTATTCTTGTCACTGACTTCTAATAATAAAGCAGCTGCTTGCAGAAGATGCAAAGAATAAGTGTTCAAATTATGATTTATGCTTTAGCAGAGGTGCCTAAGTGAGAATTTAATTACCTAGTGTAAATATATATGAGCTCAACACAGGAATCTCTTTCCAGACCTTTTTGTTAACACAGATTTATAAAGCATAAAGGGACATCTGTGGGGATTGCAAGAAAAATGCTTTCATCTTAAGTTACATCAAGGGCTCTCCACAATAAGAATGGTACAGAATTAATTGATACACATAAATGGTGGCATCAACAAATTTTGGGCCTGATTCAGATATGTACGATAATGCATTGGCACTTGCAATCCCATAGCCAGCTGCTGTGCAAAAATATGCTAACGCTGCAGCCACCTGGAAATGTATTAAGATACCCACCGATGGCATCGTAGATCCAAGCAACTGCATACTAATACACAACGGCAATTGCAGACCCTTCGATAATCGACCATCTGAGTAACCCTAAGATCACGCAGAATGGCCGAGGGAACAGAGACGCTGGCGTCATATTCTTTGCATACGGGATGACAGATGTAGGCAGATACATCTCCCGAAAACAGTTATGACATGCCTATGATTTTGCCGTCACTCCCCATATTTGCCCCCAAACGGTCCCTGAATGTCAATCACTTTGCGATTAAATCCTCACTGCAAGCGGCATTGCGAAGGTACCTTGGCGCATGCATAGTGCAACCATGATGTATGCGCAGTCGGCTGATAATTGCTCAACTGCGTAAATAACGCCATTGCGTCCACATCTGAATCAGGCCCTCTGTACAGTAAAAATGGTCTGGGTGGGCTGTTATACAATTATACCATGCTGGAGTGTGGATTTAGAGAAGCACTTTGCTCTTTCAAATTCTTTAGTAAGTTTTTCCCATCTGAGGAACATAGACACAAGTTCAGTGTGTGCTTTTCTTCATTGTGTTCTCATAAGTCTACTAGTATTGTGGACACGTCATTTGCTGGCAATTAGCTATTGTGCCTGGCACTGCAGGGGTTTCCTTTTTCCTCTGTCGTGGTCTCACCTTTCCATCTCCGTACCCCCTCCATCTTGTGTTTGTGTTTCTCATCTCTGTCCTCCCTTCTGTCTCCCTCTCTCATCTCTGTCTCCCCATATTTCTCTCACTCATCTCTAGGAACCTTCTGAGTATGTTAGTTTAAAGGGGCATAATCATTTTCAAGTACAGATTACCAGTGTACCCTACTATTGTTGCACTGTTGAGACTTTGGTTGACTGCTTCTGCTGGTGAAGTTCAATAGGTAATTTTCACATTTGATTGCACTGTATTTACAACTGGGAACCAGGAAGGTTTACACATTATTAGTGCAGGCCAGTACCCACCTTGTCACACATAGTATACAGTAGTAGTGAACTGTTTACTATCTGGATCCCTATAAGTAAGAATTCTTGCCAACAATAGTAACCAGATATACCAGAAGTTTTGACTGTAATTTACCATGCAATGTTTCATTTTATACCCTATATATAAAACATTTGGCCTCTTACTGACATTTCATGTAGATAGTTTTCTTACAGAAAAATAATTCATTTTGGAATTTAGTTATTAATTAATATTGCATATAAGTAAACATCTTTGGTCAGTGTTTACAGAATGATCCATCAGCAACTGACTAATCAACACTCCAAAATTATTGTCGGTATATACAATATAACAGTCTGCGTAAGTACAGTATAAGGAAATAGGCATAACTATAATAGATGCAGGGGGTGTGGCTACTATGGGACCCGGGTCGCCTCCAGAGCCCGGCCCTTCCCCTGCACCCAGTTACACTGCGTCACCACTATTGCGGGGTGGGTTCTCACCATAACCATAACTAGACTTTTTGGTGCCCAGTGCCAGAGAGAACATCCCCCCCATTTTTTAAATAGGGACATAAGATAGTGCACCTGAAAAAGGGCCATGGCCTCATGGGATAGGGCCAGGGAAGAGATAGGGGAGGCCAGGAGATGCTGGGGATAAAAGAAGAGGAAGCTACTAGTGAGACTGATAATAAACCAGAAAATTGACAGGCCCAAACAGCGCCACCTGCCCTGCGGTGCCCTGTGCCATGGCACAGGTCGCACCACCCTAGTTACGTCCCTGGTCCTCACCCTCTGAGCCCCGTGAGTGGCTTCTCCTCTCTTGGCAGTGTGCTGCTGCAGGCACATCTGCTTTCCCAACTGGCTCCGTCTCTCCTCACTGATGCTGGGAGTTAGGAAACGTGTCAAAATTTTGCTAAGGGATATATTCACTGCTATTTTTCAGTAGGAACTCAGGGCCTAATTCAGAGCCGCTCGCTAGATGCGATCGCTCGCACGATGTGTATGCAAATTGTGTAAGCAGTGCTGTGGCACAGCAATGCATTATCACGCCCAGTATTTCTTAGAACGCGATCACATAGTGTATGCAGACACCCACCAGCCTGTTTTAAGACGCCCACTTGTACAAGTCATGTCCATGAAGTGTATGCAACCATCGGTACATCGGATGCTATCGCAGCGCTTGAGGTTGACCATACCCTGCCGCGAGCACTGCGAGCACTTCAGTGTAAAAACAAGCCAGGTGACGTGTACTATGATGCTGTCTTATATTATGCACACCTCTAAAACGCCATTGAGATACTCAGGCATGCCTGTGTTTGCACCTGAACTCCCCCGTTTTTAATGGCCAGCCCGCGTTACCACCTACAAATGGCTTCCCCTGTCACTCACTGTGCTGGGCTGCAGTGTGAACTTTTGCTAAGGTATGCACACAATGCATACACATTGCATACTAGGGGTGAGCGGGTTCGGATTTCTGAAATCCGAACCCCCCCGAGCACCCCCGATCCGAGTCTGATCCGAGTCAGGCTCGACTTTTCCCGCCTGACTCGGATCTGAAATCGAGGCAAAACGTCATCATCCCGCCTTCCGAGTCTCGCGGGTTTTGGATCCTATATAAGGTACCCGCGTCGGCGCCATTTTCTCACTCGGCTGTGGACAGTGAAGAGGGAGGGTGGGAGTTAGGGTTGTGTAGTGTAGTGTAGTGCTGCTGTTGTCCACTACTTCAAAGTCCATAGGGGCTGGCTGTGTTGTGCTGTGCTGCTGTTGTTAATAGGGGCTGTGTCCACTACTTCAAAGTCCATAGGGGCTGGCTGGACTGTGTTGTGCAGTCAGTTCTCCTTAGGGGCTGTGTCCACTCCAAAGTCCTGTGCAGTGTCCCAGTCCTAAAGGAGTGCTGTAGTGTTGTCCAGGGGGTGCTCTGTCCATCAGGGGTGCTCCCCCCAAGTGCTAAAAAAATAATATATTTTCTGTGTTTGTGAATTGTGTGCGCAGTAGCCGCACGTGCATCAACAAAGTAGTGCCAAGCGTGCGCCTGTGTCATAAGTAAAGGGCCGGCTGGCTTGACCGTTAAAGGGTGCTGTAACCCCCGAAAGTACACTCCAGTCCAAACCAAAAAAAAATAATTTTCTGTGTTTGTGAATTGTGTGCGCAGTAGCCGCACGTGCATCAACAAAGTAGTGCCAAGCGTGCGCCTGTGTCATAAGTAAAGGGCCGGCTGGCTTGACCGTTAAGGGTGCTGTAACCCCCGAAAGTACACTCCAGTCCAAACCCAAAAAAAAAATATTTTCTGTGTTTGTGAATTGTGTGCGCAGTAGCCGCACGTGCATCAACAAAGTAGTGCCAAGCGTGCGCCTGTGTCATAAGTAAAGGGCCGGCTGGCTTGACCGTTAAGGGTGCTGTAACCCCCGAAAGTACACTCCAGTCCAAACCAAAAAAAAAATTATTTTCTGTGTTTGTGAATTGTGTGCACTGTGGCTGCACGTGCATCAACAAAGGAGCAGCGCCAAGCGTGCACCTGTGTCCCATAAGTAAAGAGCCGGCTGGCTCATTTCTTAAAGGGTGGTGTAACCCACAAAGTGCACTACTCTCCAGCAAAAATAAAAAAATATTTTCTGTGTTTGTGTGCGCTTTAGCCGCACGTATATATATCAATATAACATAAATGGAGGACCAAACTTTCTCCGATAAAAATAAAATAGGGAAAGATCAAGAACCACTTCCTCCTAGTGCTGTTGCTGCTGCTGGGAGTTGTTCATCATCCCAGAGAGGAAGTAGGAACATCACTACTTTTACTAAACAATTGACCCTCCAACAGTCCCTAGCGATGAGGATGAAGTACGACAGCAGTCATCCTGAAGCAAAACGTATAACTGAGGCCTTGACTGCTATGTTGGTGTTAGACGTGCGTCCGGTATCCGACATTAGTGCAGTGGGATTTAGACAATTGATGGAGGTAGTGTGTCCTCGGTTCCAAATCCCATCTAGATTCCACCTGCATCCTCAAAGCAGCAGCGACAAGCGTGCGTCTGTCTGTTAAAGGGTGGTGACACCCTCAAAGTGTGCTACACAAACAATTAAAATATTGTTCTTTTTTTTTCTGTCTTTGTGAATTGTGTGGGCTGTAGCCGCACCTGCATCCTTAAAGCAGCAGCGACAAGCGTGCGTCTGTCTGTTAAAGGGTGGTGTAACTCTCAAAGTGTTCCAAAAAATAAAAAACTATTTTTTTAATGTGTTTGTGACTTGTGTGCGATGTAGCCACACTTGCATCCTCAAAGCAGCAGCGACAAGCGTGCGTCTGTCTGTTAAAGGGTGGTGACACCCTCAAAGTGTGCTACACAAACAATTAAAATATTGTTCTTTTTTTTTTGGTCTTTGTGAAATGTGTGGGCTGTAGCCACACCTGCATCCTTAAAGCAGCAGTGACAAGCGTGCGTCTGTCTGTTAAAGGGTGGTGACACCCTCAAAGTGTGCTACACAAACAATAAAAATATTCTTCTTCTTTTTTCTGTCTATGTGAATTGTGTGGGCTGTAGCCGCACCTGCATCCTTAAAGCAGCAGCGACAAGCGTGCGTCTGTCTGTTAAAGGGTGGTGACACCCTCAAAGTGTGCTACACAAACAATAAAAATATTCTTCTTCTTTTTTCTGTCTATGTGAATTGTGTGGGCTGTAGCCGCACCTGCATCCTTAAAGCAGCAGCGACAAGCGTGCGTCTGTCTGTTAAAGCGTGGTGTAACTCTCAAAGTGTTCCAAAAAATAAAAAAATATTTTTTTAATGTGTTTGTGACTTGTGTGCGATGTAGCCACACTTGCATCCTCAAAGCAGCAGCGACAAGCGTGCGTCTGTCTGTTAAAGGGTGGTGACACCCTCAAAGTGTGCTACACAAACAATTAAAATATTGTTCTTTTTTTTTTGGTCTTTGTGAAATGTGTGGGCTGTAGCCGCACCTGCATCCTTAAAGCAGCAGCGACAAGCGTGCGTCTGTCTGTTAAAGGGTGGTGACACCCTCAAAGTGTGCTACACAAACAATAAAAATATTCTTCTTCTTTTTTCTGTCTATGTGAATTGTGTGGGCTGTAGCCGCACCTGCATCCTTAAAGCAGCAGCGACAAGCGTGCGTCTGTCTGTTAAAGGGTGGTGACACCCTCAAAGTGTGCTACACAAACAATAAAAATATTCTTCTTCTTTTTTCTGTCTATGTGAATTGTGTGGGCTGTAGCCGCACCTGCATCCTTAAAGCAGCAGCGACAAGCGTGCGTCTGTCTGTTAAAGGGTGGTGACACCTCAAAGTGTTCTACACAAACAATTAAAATATTGTTCTTTTTTTTTCGGTCTTTGTGAAATGTGTGGGCTGTAGCCGCACCTGCATCCTTAAAGCAGCAGCGACAAGCGTGCGTCTGTCTGTTAAAGGGTGGTGACACCTAAAGTGTTCTACACAAACAATTAAAATATTCTTCTTCTTTTTTCTGTCTTTGTGAATTGTGTGGGCTGTAGCCGCACTTGCATCCTCAAAGCAGCAGCGACAAGCGTGCATCTGTCTGTTAAAGGGTGGTGTAACCCTCAAAGTGTGCTCCACAAACAATAAAAATATTCTTCTTCTTTTTTCTGTCTATGTGAATTGTGTGGGCTGTAGCCGCACCTGCATCCTTAAAGCAGCAGCGACAAGCGTGCGTCTGTCTGTTAAAGGGTGGTGACACCCTCAAAGTGTTCTACACAAACAATTAAAATATTGTTCTTTTTTTTTCGGTCTTTGTGAAATGTGTGGACTGTAGCCGCACCTGCATCCTTAAAGCAGCAGCGACAAGCGTGCGTCTGTCTGTTAAAGGGTGGTGTAACTCTCAAAGTGTTCCAAAAAATAAAAAACTATTTTTTTAATGTGTTTGTGACTTGTGTGCGATGTAGCCACACTTGCATCCTCAAAGCAGCAGCGACAAGCGTGCGTCTGTCTGTTAAAGGGTGGTGACACCCTCAAAGTGTGCTACACAAACAATTAAAATATTGTTCTTTTTTTTTTGGTCTTTGTGAAATGTGTGGGCTGTAGCCGCACCTGCATCCTTAAAGCAGCAGCGACAAGCGTGCGTCTGTCTGTTAAAGGGTGGTGACACCTCAAAGTGTTCTACACAAACAATTAAAATATTCTTCTTCTTTTTTCTGTCTTTGTGAATTGTGTGGGCTGTAGCCGCACTTGCATCCTCAAAGCAGCAGCGACAAGCGTGCGTCTGTCTGTTAAAGGGTGGTGTAACCCTCAAAGTGTGCTCCACAAACAATAAAAATATTCTTCTTCTTTTTTCTGTCTATGTGAATTGTGTGGGCTGTAGCCGCACCTGCATCCTTAAAGCAGCAGCGACAAGCGTGCGTCTGTCTGTTAAAGGGTGGTGACACCCTCAAAGTGTTCTACACAAACAATTAAAATATTGTTCTTTTTTTTTCGGTCTTTGTGAAATGTGTGGGCTGTAGCCGCACCTGCATCCTTAAAGCAGCAGCGACAAGCGTGCGTCTGTCTGTTAAAGGGTGGTGTAACTCTCAAAGTGTTCCAAAAAATAAAAAACTTTTTTTTTTATGTGTTTGTGATTTGTGTGCGATGTAGCCACACTTGCATCCTCAAAGCAGCAGCGACAAGCGTGCGTCTGTCTGTTAAAGGGTGGTGACACCCTCAAAGTGTGCTACACAAACAATTAAAATATTGTTCTTTTTTTTTGGTCTTTGTGAAATGTGTGGGCTGTAGCCGCACCTGCATCCTTAAAGCAGCAGCGACAAGCATGCGTCTGTCTGTTAAAGGGTGGTGACACCCTCAAAGTGTGCTACACAAACAATAAAAATATTTTTCTTCTTTTTTCTGTCTATGTGAATTGTGTGGGCTGTAGCCGCACCTGCATCCTTAAAGCAGCAGCGACAAGCGTGCGTCTGTCTGTTAAAGTGTGGTGACACCCTCAAAGTGTGCTACACAAACAATAAAAATATTCTTCTTCTTTTTTCTGTCTATTTGAATTGTGTGGGCTGTAGCCGCACCTGCATCCTTAAAGCAGCAGCGACAAGCGTGCGTCTGTCTGTTAAAGGGTGGTGACACCTCAAAGTGTTCTACACAAACAATTAAAATATTGTTCTTTTTTTTCGGTCTTTGTGAAATGTGTGGGCTGTAGCCGCACCTGCATCCTTAAAGCAGCAGCGACAAGCGTGCGTCTGTCTGTTAAAGGGTGGTGACACCTCAAAGTGTTCTACACAAACAATTAAAATATTCTTCTTCTTTTTTCTGTCTTTGTGAATTGTGTGGGCTGTAGCCGCACTTGCATCCTCAAAGCAGCAGCGACAAGCGTGCGTCTGTCTGTTAAAGGGTGGTGTAACCCTCAAAGTGTGCTCCACAAACAATAAAAATTTTCTTTTTTTTTTTCTGTCTTTGTGAATTGTGTGGGCTGTAGCCGCACTTGAATCCTCAAAGCAGCAGCGACAAGCGTGCGTCTGTCTGTTAAAGGATTACATCGGTCACAGCATCCAAGTAGGCATGTCAGACAGTCCGTACCTGTACTGGCAGGAAAAAGAAGCAATTTGGAGGTCCCTGTACAAACTGGCTCTATTTTACCTGAGTTGCCCCCCCTCCAGTGTGTACTCCGAAAGAGTGTTTAGTGCAGCCGGGAACCTTGTCAGCGAAAGGCGTAGGAGGTTGCTTCCACAAAATGTGGAGAAGATGATGTTCATAAAATGAATTATCAACTCTTCCAGGGAGACCAGCCTCCAGAACGTACAGAGGGACCTGTGGTTCCAGCAGGGACGAATTAATACTCTGTGAGGATGAGGATGTACACACTGAAGAGGGTGAGGAATCGGTGGATGAGGAGGATGAGGATGACATCTTGCCTCCGTAGAGCCAGTTTGTGCAGGGACAGATAAATTGCCAGCTTGTTTTGTGGGGGCCCAAACGAACCAATCATTTCAGCCACAGTTGTGTGGCAGACCCTGGCGCTGAAATGATTGGTTTGTTAAAGTGTGCATGTCCTGTTTATACAACATAAGGGTGGGTGGGAGGGCCCAAGGACAATTCCATCTTGCACCTCTTTTTTTTCTTTGCATTATGTACAGTTTGGGCCCTAGTTTTTCAATGCCATCCTGTCTGCCACTGCAGTTTCACGCCTAGATGGGTCACGTGTTTGTGCCGCCCACTTGTGTCGCTTAGCATAGTCATCCAGCTACCTCGGTGCAACCTTTTGGACATAAAAACACTATTGTGAGGTGTGAGGTATTCAGAATAGACTGGAAATGAGTGGAAATTAAGATTATTGAGGTTAATAATAGCATAGGAGCAGAAAAACCTACAAATTCTGTGATTTTAGCTGTTTTTATGCTTTTTTTCAAAAAAATACAGATCCAAAACACAAAACCCAGAACCCAAAACATGCAAGGGTGGTTTTGGCAAAACCAATCCAGATCCAAAACACGAAGAAAGATCCAGATCCAAAACCAAAACACAAAACACGAAAAGTGGCCGGTGCACACCCCTATTGCATACCATCGGCAACAGTGAAAGTATGCATCTTAGTGAGCGGGTCTGAATCAGACTGAACATTTCATTAACTATGATGTAATGTCCTGGGCCAAAATGTATTTACATTAAGATATGTTTTATTTTAAAGTCCTTTTTGAGTGCCTTCTTTTCTATACACTATATATTGTTTTTATAGCTCCACCCTTAGTAGCCCCACACACAGTTCCTGAACCTATTTTTCCAGAAAAATAGCCGTGGGGATATTTATTACTGCCTTTTCTCTTGAAAGTCTAAGCACAGGACACAACTGTCCCCAATTTTGCAATGGAGATTGCAGTCTTGGGCAGTTGTCCCTGATAACTAGTAAAGATGTGCACCGACTCCCGTGTTTTGGTCTTGGATCCGGATTCATCTTCTTGTTTTATTTTTGACTCTGTATTTTTAGAAAATAAAACAAGTAAAATTATATCATTTTGACCTGTTTACATGCAAGTTAGTTCTTTAAATTGGAGTTTCGAACTGCTGGAAGATTCGAACCAGGACACAGTTCATCTCGGTACTCCAAAGTGATTCCGAACTTGAGCTTGGTTTAACTCTGAACCCCTATATTCAATTGTTGTCGGATCTCTGGGAACCGAACCCGCACATATACAGTATATAATAAGCGAGAAAGTGTGTATGCCTGTCTATCTGTCCATTTGCTGCAGGTCAGGATTTCTGCCTGACCTTGTTCGAGAACCATGCACTGACATCACCATCATGCACTATATCAGCTGCTGGCATTCTTCCAGTGGGAGTGCTCCTGCCTCAGCTGACAAGCCAGTCTGTCGCCCGGAGCGCTACTCTTTCACACCCAGACTCCCTCCCGGCGCTATAGCACATATGTAAGCTTAGGGGGAGGGAGCGGAGGTGGGAAGGAGCAGCAACACAGGATGGTGCAGGGCGCAACACAGCCTAGCGCCGGCCCTGAGTGCCATCTGGCTCAATATCGACAGTTTCTGTGTCCTGATTTGTGTACTGCTGTATTCCAGTTTAGGAATCACAAGCTGTTCCAGTGAACTTACCGTATATACTCGAGTATAAGTCGACCCGAATATAAGCCAAGGTACCTAATTTTACCACAAAAAACTGGGAAAACGTATTGACTCGAGTATAAGCCTAGGGTGGGAAATGCAGCAGCTACTGGTAGTAATCCCTCCCCTTGTACTGCCCCCAGTAGTAATATTCCCCCTCTGGTAGTGTCCCCAGTAGTAATACCCCCCCTGGTAGTGCCCCCAGTATTAATCCCCCCCTGGTAGTGCCCCCAGTAGTAATCCCCCCCTGGTACTGCCCCAGTAGTAATCCCCCCCTGGTACTGCCCCCAGAAGTAATAGTCCCCTTCTGGTAGTGCCCCCAGTAGTTATACCCCCCCTGGTAGTGCCCCCAATAGTAATACCCCCCCCTGGTAGTGCCCCCAGTAGCAATATCCCCCCCTGGTAGTGCCCCCAGTATTAAAACCCCCCCTGGTAGTGCCCCCAGTAGTAATCCCCCCCCGGTACTGCCCCCAGTAGTAATCCCCCCCTGGTACTGCCCCCAGTAGCAATATCCCCCCCTGGTAGTGCCCCCAGTATTAATACCCCCCCTGGTAGTGCCCCCAGTAGTAATCCCCCCCTGGTACTGCCCCCAGTAGAAGCCCCCCCAGTAGAGAGAGATGTAATAAAAAAAAAACACTTACCTGAAACCCCGCTCCTGGTCCCGATGCTGCTACTGGCTCCTCCGGCAGCTTTGCATTAAAGGAGAGACGTCGTCATGACGACGTCTCTCCCATTACCCACTGCGGGAGCCGGAAGATGGCTCCCGCAGTGGGAGCAGCAGCAGCCGATGAGAGTCTGACAGACTCTCATCGGCTGCTGATTACAACAAACACACAGCTGCCGGCACCAGCTGTGTGTTTGGCACTGAGTAGTGCTGACCGAACTCCGTCCAGTTGGCGCTACACACACGGTGCAGCTGTGTCACAGAGACACAGTCTGCACAGCGGCCTGCATGGTACGCTACTCAGTTGTGTACCATGCGGGCATGACTCGAGTATAAGTCGAGGGGGTGCTTTTTCAGCACAAAAAATGTGCTGAAAAACTCGGCTTATACTCGAGTATATACGGTACTCAGCAAACATCAGTTGCAGTCTATTATCCAGCTCAGTGAAATCACCAGCTGCACTGATTAGAGGATTCCTACAATCAGCCTCTGCAATCTGGGCCTGACCATGGCATTGTTTCTGACCTGCTTCTGTCTAGTCCCTGGTACTGCATTTGGTAATCTGGTTTGACCTTGGCTATCCTCTGCGACCTGCACACGTCTGCTCCCTGGTACCTTGTTGTCCGTTTAGTTCTGACCCGGCCTGTTCACTATGATGAAAGTCTTCTCCACCCCATTCAGAATTCACCAGCACCTGTATAGGGGAACGTATTCTGAGGGCCGCAACCTGTGTGTCGGATGCAGCCAAGCCCATACCCTCTTGCGAGGGTCCCTGGTGAACACGGCCGGCACATTAGACTCTGCACCTCAGAAATAGGTTACGCCAAAGCCCAAATACGGGTTGTGCCCATTTGCCATCTGAGAGTTGTGACAGATTGCCCTGGCCCAAAAAATATGGACGCTGCTGGTCAAACTCAAGTGGCAGACCCCAGTCTGGGCCTTATGAATGTGGTGAAAAGATTTGAGATGACACAGGCAGGTATACTACAATATTTGGCTGATTGTCTTACCATGGCTTCTCAGTCTCAGAGAGTTTTTTCAGACTCTGTTAATCCCTGCATACCTCCAATCACTGCTGAAGATTTTGCTGGTAATCTGCAACTACATAACTCAGTTAAAGGGACCACTACTCACAATTGCTCATAGACCTCCCAGTCACCAAGTAAATTGAATCCTGCACGACTTGGAGTATTTCAGCAAATGTTAGAGCAGCTGCAGCTTTTAACCAATATTATGCTGATTCTACCGGAATTAGGGCCTGATTCAGAGCCGTTCGTTAACAGCAGTACGCTCGTTGCGTTCCGATGTTGAGAAAGCGCGCATGCGTCGGTGTAACACTGCGCATGTGCGTACGGCATATTGCAAGCTTTTTTTGTCTCGTTCGTCACATAGCGTACAGGAAGTGACATGTCAAATGTGATTGACAGAACAGGGCGTTTTTGGGCGTTGACGGGGGTGGAGATGGAAAAACGCAGGCGTGGTGAGGCGTTTTTGGGGCGTACATACATTATCAGATGCGAACGTCAAATGTGTTCGTACCAACTCATACGTCACTGGATGATCCTCTTTCCGTTCAAAATGCTCGCACAGCTTAGGGTCTGGATTACTCGACCACATTGGCGATGGCCTTCTCCTCCGTCCCGGCACTCCACGATGTTGCATCGATTAATCACGGCTTGTCAGAAAATCAATTAGTGTTGTATTGAAAACCGGCTTGGAATGTGTTTTGAAATCAGTTTTTTGGTTTAGCACAAAACCGTACGCAGGTGGAAATCATAGCTGCTAATGTCAGGATTACACAATTAATTAGCGTACATTTGTGGGTGTTTTGTTTTGGGTTGATATTTTGTTTTTGGCCTATTGTAACAATAATGTCAACATGTTTGTGTGTTTTTGGCCATTTTGCTTTTGGCTGGTGAATTTGCATCCTTATGTAAATTTAAAATGTTCCTTAAAGAGCCCTTTTTTTTTCTCAGGTAAAATGTTGGTGGAGCGCGTTTTTGCCTTGTGGGCCAGGATTAAATGTAAACCATTTCTACAATAATGTCAGAATACAATGTCGTACATTTTTTTCAAATTTATTGGAAAATAAAAACAATTTCATGCACATTTTTTGCACAAACATTTTTTGCAGTGTTCTTCCCCAAAACTGTATTAATTGTGCAAACATAATATGGGGCAAGCACAGAAGGAGTGTGGGAAAAGTAGCCAGTGCTGTCAACGTTTTTTCCCCCGTTTGGCAGGGGGAGGGAGGGCGCCAGACCGGGTCCGGGATGTCATCGGGCTGGCCTGTCCAGAGGCAGATGTTGTGGCCTCTGGACTAGGCACAGGGCTAGGCACATTGGGAGGATTGGCTGATGTTGTGCCAGAGGTGGAGGATACTGATGTTCCGGCAGGAAGGGAGGTCGGCTCCACCATGTGCTGGCGAACGAGCTGCTCCAGGGCATTGGCGATGCCGATGTTGGCCCTGGTATTTTCCGCCAGGGCCTGACCAATGGTCACATTGGCCGCAGCATTTTGCTCCAGGGCCTCAGCCACCCGTACCAGACTGGAGTCCATCCTCTGCAGAATCTCCGTATGGAAATCCGATTTAAAATTGAGTTCTGTTAGGAGGGACACTGCCTGCGAGGGGGATTGCCCTGGACTGGCTTCTGCAGGGTCCTCAGCCGGATGTACTGGTTCCTCCCCTGCAGAGCCAGCAGAAATTCTGCGGCCAAGGCTCCCCTCTGGAGCAGACTCATCCGCCTGTGTCTCTGTTGGAAAAATGAGAAAAGAGTCACATTAGAATCTACATATTGGCACAATAACATTTCAGAGTTGGTGACATCACAATATTTACCTTGGACAACATGAGGAGCCGCAAAGTCTGGCATGTCCGTATCCATGTTGGACACGCCAAACACCTCCACAGCCTGCACACACCCCTGTGCCAGCTCTTCTAAATCATTCAACTCCAATGACACAGGGGTGGGACCCCCACCTGTCCCCCTTGCATGCCTAGCCCTGTCTGCCAGTTTTTGCTTCAGGCGATATTTGAAGTCGGCCCATCTGTGGGTGAAATTGGAACCATTATCCTTTTGTTTTAAATGGGTTTTGGTTTTAGGGGGGGTCAAGTTTTTACTTGCCGCCGTTTGACATCCCGGGCTAGACGGACATAATCACCCACCCTATTGACAGCAACGGCTACCTCCTCCCACATTCTCCACTTCTGGCTTGCACTCATATTCCTGTCTGCCTGTGGCAGGATGTCCACACACTTCTGAACCAAAAACTCCATCTCCTTTCTTGTGAATTGTGGCTGCCTTTTCTTTTTGCCAGCTTTGGCCGGAATACTGGGCCCAGCAGCCTCTCCCATGTCATCCTCCTCACCTATTTGTTTAAATGTTGAGAATTGTAAGCTTCACTTCGCACTATATTATGTTTCAAATTAATCATTGTTTACAAATGCCTGAAATACTTACCGCCAGACTGTTGCCCATTGTTTCCCTGGTCTGTAGCCATGTCTTATCTCCAAACAAGAAATACACCAGAACTTTTTTGTTGGCTCGTGACGTATTTATACATGCGTCCTTATTTTTCGGCTGCATCATTGATTGTGCGTTCCTATGATCCCTCCTTAATTTGTGCAGGAAAATGAACACTATTTATGGCTTGGGGCGTCTCGAGTCGAGGTGGCGTTTGTTGATTGTTGGAGGTTACGTTGGTGGGAGTTGATTGTTGGCGGGTTTTGGATTTGGCGTTGGTGGGAGTTGTTTTTGTTTGGTCTTTTTCTTTATTTTTTTTCTGTTCGCTTTTTTTCTGGTGGTTTTTTTTGGGCGTGTATTTATTTGGTAAGTTTTTGGCCGTCTAACTTTTGATCAATTTGTGTTTCCTTCTTTTCCTGAATTTTGGCTCGTTAATGTTTCCAATTTTCCCCTTTGTTAGGTTTTTTTTGGCTCTGCCCCAACGACCTTTTGATCCGGAGACTTATATATTATCTATTGGTAAGTTTATTTTTTCACTTGGTTATTAAATGTTCATGTTTGTATTTACGCAACTTTGTTTGACCTTACACTTTTAACCTTTGGTTTTATTATTCAGAAATGTTTCAAATAATTCGTGTTTTTCTATCTGCGTATTTTTGTACTTGTATTTGCGAACTAATTAGCGCATTTTTAACTGTTTCTATTGTGACTGGTATTTGCGAACTAATTAGAGCATTTTTAACTGTTTCTATTGTGAATGGTATTTGCAAACTAATTAGCGCATTTTTAACTGTTTCTATTGTGAATGGTATTTGCGAAATAATTAGCGCATTTTTAACTGTTTCTATTGTGAATGGTATTTGCAAACTAATTAGCGCATTTTTAACTGTTTCTATTGTGAATGGTATTTGCGAACTAATTAGCGCATTTTTAACTGTTTCTATTGTGAATGGTATTTGCAAACTAATTAGCGCATTTTTAACTTTCTATTGTGACTGGTATTTGCGAACTAATTAGCGCATTTTTAACTGTTTCTATTGTGAATAGTATTTGCGAACTAATTAGCGCATTTTTAACTGTTTCTATTGTGAATGGTATTTGCAAACTAATTAGCGCATTTTTAACTGTTTCTATTGTGAATGGTATTTGCGAACTAATTAGCGCATTTTTAACTGTTTCTATTGTGAATGGTATTTGCGAACTAATTAGCGCATTTTTAACTGTTTCTATTGTGAATGGTATTTGCAAACTAATTAGCGCATTTTTAACTGTTTCTATTGTGAATGGTATTTGCGAACTAATTAGCGCATTTTTAACTGTTTCTATTGTGAATGGTATTTGCAAATTAATTAGCGCATTTTTCAATGCTTATTTAGACCCGTTAAATTGGTTGTGTTTTCCCTTTAGCATTTGTTGATTACATTTTGGCCCAATTTGAGGTAGTCTGCGCATTGTCGTTTTGCTATTTGGCCAAATGTGTGTTTCTCCCCTTTTATGTTTTGTCTTGCACCCAATTTAGATTCTGAAATGCCCACCCTAAATTGTTGCATTTTTATATTGTGATTATTTAGAGTTTGCCCCAATCATGACAATACCCCGGCATGTAAGCATCAATGGATTGTATCATCAAGCTAAGTAAAACTTTTTTTTGGGGGGGGGGGGGAAAAGCCTTACATTCAAATCTTGCCATTTCAGGTTGATCTTGGTCGGATTGTTCTGGCCATGCTCCCGGAAGCCCACCAACCTCAATCTCGTCCCAGGCGTAGGCATCGTAGGCGTGCAAGGCCCCAGATATATCGAACACGTGTCACCCTTTTTGGAATGCCCGATGATGAGGTGATAAGACGCTACCGTCTTCCTCCCAAAATCATCATAGACACTCTCTCATTAATAGAGAGTGATCTTGAGCGGCAAATTGACAGTCCTACAGCAATACCACCACTTACGCAATTTATGGCGGTGTTACATTTCTGTGCCTCAGGATCGTTTCAAACAACGGTGGGAATAGTGGCGGGCATCTCCCAATCCTCCTTTTCCCGGATCCTGAGGGCAGTGATGGAGGCACTTTTCAAGCACCTCCATCATTTTATTAAAATGCCTTTGGATATGGGTGCCCTTAGTGTGGCCAAGGCCAATATTTACCAAATAGCTGGCTTCCCACACATCATAGGGGTTGTGGATGGTACTCACATACCACTTCAGCCTCCAGCACGTCTGGAGGCCATATTTCGCAACCGTAAACACTATCACTCCCTGAATGTAATGGTGGTATGTGATGCCTCCCTCCAGATCCTGTCCCTGAATGCAAAATTACCAGGAAGTGCACATGACTCATTCGTCATCCGGCAATCAGGGATATGGCACAAATGAAACAACCTACAAGCTGGTGATGCGTGGCTTCTGGGTAAGTGGAGACCTTTAGTACATAACAATGTTAAGCTTGATACACAGTGATCCTGATGTTGTCACTTCTTTTTCACAGGAGACAGTGGCTACCCTTGCACACCCTGGCTGCTCACTCCTTATTTTGGTCCCACACCAGGGCCACAAAGTAATTTTAATGCCGCACTTACAGCCACCAGGCAAGTGGTGGAGCGCTGTATCTGCCTTTTAAAAGGCCGATTCAGATGCCTCCACCGCTCTGGTGGCGAGCTCATGTATTTGCCGGATATGGTTTCTAAAATTGTGGTCCTGTGTGGGATATTTCACAACATTGCCATAAGGAGTGGTGTCCCAATGCAGCCAGAGGATGCCTTACCTGAGGATGGCCCCCCCGAGGTTGGTCGGAGGTCAGTATGTGGGGGGGCCATACGCGATGCTGTGGTGGCCAGACATTTTAGGTAATTATTGGCAACACAACAGTGTTTAGACACAATGTGGTAAGGATTGTTTGAGAACATCTAATTATTTTGTGTTTTTTTCTCCATCTTCTGTTTGTTTTCATAATCTTTGGGACTCCAACGATGACTACTTCCTGCTACCCTAAAAAAACCTTCATGGGGACACATTGGAAATATATTATGGAACCCATATTGCAACGCCACATTTGTGGAATCATGTTGGCATGGTCCTTCGTCAACCAGTTCTTGATTTTTATTTTTTATTTTAAAATGTTGTTGTATGGGTTGTATTTATGATTATCACTGTGTGTATTGTTTGTGAGTGAACACTTTGTTATTTTAGTTATGTTGTGAATAAATGTTTTGAGAGTGTAAATTTGTACATTTTATTGCCCATTACAAGCAAGTGTAACCAGGTTCACCCACGTTAAATTGGCCTAAGGGGTAATCCTGTAATGACGCAAGTTGAGCTAAAATGTAAGATGTTTTCTGGGTCCAAACCAACACCAAAAGGATTCCTGTACAATGAGTTGGCTTTGTAATATCGGCCTAAGCAGGTTGCCCCCCAAATAGGAACCTGTAAAATGTAGTAATATATAATTTGTAAAACACCAAAAAAGGCCAATCAGATTGTTACTGTTAGGTGTTTCTTGTGCCTGTTTTCCTAAAAAATACAACACACAATCTTAGTGACAATAATTGCAAATCCTTGCTGGAAGAGTCTACTTATGTCAGTGTAAACAATCTCTGATTTGGAAACAAGGAATGAGACAGAACGTTAAGATTAATTTTTTAATTTATAAAACTTTTTTAAAATGAAATAAAAACTAGTTACGAAGGAGGACCGACATATGGTCAATGACCACCAGCAGCCCGATGACGTGGGCACGCATCCGTCCAACACATCCGGCTAATTCCGCCATACGCCTCTGTTCCTCTGTGGGTTAGAAAAGTGTGGGGATTAATACATCAATAATGAAACCACATTAAAAAACAAGCCAAACCAAGCTAACCAAAAATGTCAATATTGTGAGCCAAAGCAGAATTACACCGAAAATACCAAGCACCCAAAAATGATCCCCCCAAAAATTAAAACACAAAATCAGATTCAGACAGGTGTGATATGTGTATGGGGAAATCAGCAGTAAAAGGTAAAGACAAACCGAAAACTCCAACAAATTCTCTGAAACAACACAAAAAAAGGCACAGACACATGATTACATACAAACAGTTTTTGCAAAAAACTAAACTAAAAAAAAACCATACCGTTAAAACTAACGGCCGCTCCAGAAGCCACTCCCTCGTCCTCCTCGGAGGTGCCTCCATTCCCCAACGAGGTTGGCGGGGTGATTTGGGATTCAGGGGAGGGGGTAGTTACAAGAGGGGTGGTTGGGTGGTTGGAGGAGAGGGGGAATTGGGATGGGGGGGAAGGAGCCCCGAAACATCCTCCACAGGGTCTGTGCAGGCTGGGGAGGAGGGGGAAATACGGGAATTTGGGGGTGTGGAGGTTTGGCTTGGGGTTGGGGAGAATGGGCGAGAGCGTCGTCTTTGACGTCGATGACGCCGTAGTCTTCGCTCTGCCCCTAAAAGATGTGAAACAAATTGTAGTTAGTTTCAACCAAAACCTAGTTAAACACTAATTTATGACAACACAAATATGTAAACATGGCCATGCAGATATGAGTACAATGATTAAATAGGCCATACATGAAAACATGGCCATGCAGATATGAGTACAATGACTAAATAGGCCATACATGAAAACATGGCCATGCAGATATGAGTACAATGACTAAATAGGCCATACATGAAAACATGGCCATGCAGATATGAGTACAATGAATAAATAGGCCATACATGAAGACATGTCCATGCAGATATGAGTACAATGACTAAATAGGCCATACATGAAAACATGGCCATGCAGATATGAGTACAATGACTAAATAGGCCATACATGAAAACATGGCCATGCAGATATGAGTACAATGAATAAATAGGACATACATTAAAACATGGCCATGCAGATATGAGTACAATGAATAAATAGGACATACATGAAAACATGCACACGCAGTTAGGGCCACAAAGATAAACATGAAAACCACAGTCCCAAAAACTTACTTTCCGCGATCTGCATGCGAAAGCATGCCAGCAAGCGGGGCGTCCGCCGTTGCAGGTCGGACCACCTGCGCTCCAGCTGGCCAATCTGGCGGCGTGAGCTGAAGGAATGCAGGCGGCCACGTACCTCCGCATATGCGGAACGCTTTTCTCTATTTGTGATGGGTGGAGGCTGGCTGGTGATCCGCCTATCCATCACCTCGGTTAACACAAGCAGCTCGCGCCTGGTGAATGCCGAGGCTCTCATGATGGCAATGGTGTATTTGGTAAAAATCATTTTTAATAAAGACACGAAAAAAAATTTGATTGGCTAATGTATTTGGGTAATTAACCGGACCAATTCTATTGGTTAGTGTATGAGTCATGTGTTCGACAGGGCCACAAATCTCTTGAGAGTTATGATAGGCTTGATGCAGTGACATGCGTAAGCAAATTTAAATAAAGAAATGAACCAAGGAAAATATGCGTGGTTAAAAACAAATAAAACAAATGTTTAATTGGCTCTAACATGTATTTTGACAAAGAAAAGCGAATGTTTAAGCCGTACGTATTCTGCGGGTAAACACAAACACGGACAAGATTAAAGTTTATGGCATTGTCCAAAAAAAAAAAAAAACACCAATTAAGCTAATTGATATATTGATTGGCATGATACGATTGAGGGAGGTAGGCAGAATAAAGGAGCAGGTAATCGGAATCTGACAGTCCCACTTCCGGTTTGTACTTGTGCGTGCGTTCCCTTCAAGCCACTTTGGGGATGTACGCTCGCTATTTGGCACGCTCGTTAGTTAGAGGAGGGGTCGGTAGAGTTTGGGGAGGATGTTTAGCTGCGTTCGAAAATACGAGCGAGTGCTTGAATTTACATATGTTTGTACGTACGCCTAACGTACGAACGGCCACTTGCGTCCGGGTCTGAATGAGGGCCTTAATTGCTTCTGATTCTGACAAAACCCCAACTCAGTAAGGAGTTTGCTGATTTAGGAGCCTTAAAGACTGTGGTCTCCTCCACTATACCGAAAAGGGAGAAAATTCAGAGTTTTCCACGGCCCAAGCTGTCAGAAGCTGAACGTCAGCGGTGCAAGGAATTTCAACTTTGTCTTTACTGTGGGGGTCCTGAACATTTTATAAAAGACTGTTCTCTGTGCAAATCAAGGAAGGGTGACAAGTCTCAGGGCCTGATTCAGACCCGCTCGCGAGCGCTATGCGTTCGCAAGCGGGTCGATGGTGGCGCATTCGCATGACGGAGCCGGCTCTGTCGTGCGCATGCGCGAGACCCGGATAGCGACAGGCAAGCCATCGCTCCGGGTCTCGCACCAAAGGGGGCGTGCTGTCGATGTTGAGTGACAGCACGCCCCCTTTGGTGGGCGAGCCGGGGGTGGTTGCCCAGACGGAGGCGTTCCCATGGGAACGCCTACCGTCTGGGGCCGGCCCCACTGACATCACAAGTGATGTCAGTGGGAGTGCTTTCAGCTCTGTTAGAGCCGAAAGCCCTCTAGGGCTTGCGGCAACGAGACCCTACCACAAGGGTCTCATCGCAAGCCTGATGGTCATGATGGTCTTGACTATCGCGACCATCTTCCTGGCCGTTCGCTATAGCTGTGGGTGGTCAACCACTGCTATGCGAGTGGCCAGGAGGCCGCTCTAAAAAAACAGAAGGCCGGCCCTGATTCAGAGCGAGCGCTCTGTCAGAGTGTCCGGCTCTGAATCAGGCCCTCAGTGTCACAGCATTAATGCCAATGAACTATCTAGATTGTCACCTTTAG
This sequence comes from Taudactylus pleione, assembly GCA_031769625.1. Classification (NCBI taxonomy): domain Eukaryota; kingdom Metazoa; phylum Chordata; class Amphibia; order Anura; family Myobatrachidae; genus Taudactylus; species Taudactylus pleione. Next base: position 5,413,880 of record JAUIMM010000566.1, on the reverse strand, counting down.
TTCCAGTTTCCACTACTAGGAGTTATAACTTATAAGGAAGTTGCCCAAAAAGGAACACCAGTGCAAGATTGGGGTCCAGTGACAAGAGCACCCTATTCCAGGTTTGGAAATCAAAAGAGAGTGTTCAGATCTCCCAAAATCAGTGAGAAGTCTGTTCTTGCAGTCTCAGGAGGAGTATCCGATGTTCAGTCCCCAGCAGGGGTATCTGATGTTTCAGTCCAAGCAGTGATATTCGATGTTTAAGTGCCAGCAGGGGTATCCGATACTTCAACTCCAACAAGGATATGTGATGCTCAGACTCTGGAAGGAGTATCCGATGTTCAGACACCATCAGGGGTGTCCGATGTTCTACCTGTAAGCAAGGTGTCCAATATTCCATCCCCAATGGGGATATCCAATGTTCCAGCTGCAAGAGAGAGATTTGATGTTCCAGCCCCAGGAGGAATATCCGATGTTTCACCTCCAACAAGGGTATCCGATGTTCCATTAAAAGTAGGGGCATCCATTGGTTCTGTTCCAGCAGGGGAATCCTTTGTTTCAGCATCGAGACAAATCCGATGTTTCACTCTCAAGAGAAGTGTTCGACTGTTCAACCCCAGGAGGGGTATCTGATGTTCTAGTCTCAGCAGTGGTATCCAATGTGTTAACCCCAGCAGGGGCAGCCGATGTTTCGGCCTCAAGAGCAGTGACCGATGTGCCAGCCTCAGAAGGGGTATCTGACTTCCCAACCCCAGTGGGGACATCAGACTTTCCAGCCCCAGAGGGGGCATCCAATTATCTAGCCCCAGAGGGGGCATCTGACTTTGTAGCCCCAGAGGGGGCATCTGATTCTGTAGCCCTAGTAAGGGCATCTGACTTCATAGCCCCAGAGAGGGCATCTGATTCTGTAGCCCTAGGAAAGGCATCTGACTTTATAACCCCATGAGGGTTGTCTGATATTACAGCTCCAGGAAAAATGTCTGAGTTGCCAACGCCAGAGAAGGTGTCTGAGTTGCCAACAGGAGGGGTCTACAGTGCCTCAGCCCCAGGAGGGATCTCCAGTGCCTCAGCCCCAGGGGAGATTTCCAGTGCCAAGACCCCAGGAGGGATTTACAGTGCCATGGATACAGACATGTATACCTGTTTGCCACTTCACGAGAGCATCACCATGTGGACATCTAGTACGGTCCAGACCCAGAAAGGGTCATCTAAACTTCCTGTTCCATCCAGTTTAAGTGTGTCTGGTCTTAATCCGGTTTCGACCTGTACAAATCCTGCCAGTTTAAGTGTCTCCAATCCCAATCCGGTTCAGCCAAGTGAGAGCTCTCGGTCTCCTGTTTCCAAAAAGGACTTAGAGTTCTCACAGATCAATGTAATACCTGCTGCAGGGGGCCCTTCACCTGATTCTCTGCTTAGAAGTTCGGTGGATGATTGACCATCCATTTATTTTGATGGAGATTTAGATCAGTTTTACATCTTGGCACCTCAATATCTTTCCAATGTGGATTCCATATTGTTGCCTTCACTTACTCCTGCCAATGTGGTAAAATATTTCCTTTTGACCTTTAGGGGTAAAGCTTTGGACTGGGCTAATCCACTCATAGACACCAAGGATCCCATTTTAGAAGATCTCTCAGCTTTTACTGAAGCAGTACTGCAAAGGTTTGCTCCAAAAGCATCGAGATCAGAACAAGATCCACAGACTGCAGTACTGCAAAAGTTTACTCCAAAAGCCTCAAGATCAGCACAAGGTCCACACCCTGCGGTATTGAGATTTGGGGTCACTTCCTTGGCCCCTGTCTATGAAGGCTCCGCTGGGTATCTTGGTCCTTTAGATCCATCATCCTCTTCTGGTGCTGTTTCCAAGGAAAAAAAATTGATTCTGACTCTAGACTTTGATTCTGATTCTGATTATGATCCTATAGCGAAGCACCTTTCCCTGGAGGTCCTTTGTTTAGAAAGGAAGATTTCCTTGAACCAGAGATTCCGTCTCTTCCAGGTGGATCAAGACGATCCTGAAAGGGCAAGAAGAATCGCCGAAAGCATTAATGGTTATGTGTTTTCTGCTTCTCCATTGAAGAGTTGTGTTGACCTTCAGAGATCTATTTAAGATTTTTTTTCTCAAGTCATAGGGGTGTCCGGAGGCCACCCATTAGGAGGGGGGTAATGTCACACTCTGCTCGACTTGTGTGACTTACATTACCATTTGCTGCAGGTCAGGATTTCTGCCTGACCTTGTTCGAGAACCATGCACTGACATCACCATCATACACTATGGCCCTGATTCAGAGCCAGACGCTCTGACAGAGTGCTTGCTCTGAATCAGGTCCGTCCCTCCTTCTTTTTGGAGTGGCCTCATGGCCGCTCGCATAGCTGTGGGTGACCACCCACAGCTATAGCGAGCGGCCAAAACGATAGTCGCGATGGTCAAGACCATCGCGACCATCGGGCTTGCGACGAGACCCTTGCAGTAGGGTCTCGCTGCCGCAAGCCCTAGAGTGCTTTTGGCTCTATCAGAGGGAACGCCCCCGTCTGAGCAGCCACGCCCCCGGCACACCCACCAAAGGGGGCGTGCTGTCAATCACCATCGATAGCACGCCCCCTTTGGTGCGCATGTGCACTTGGGCGGGTCTGAATCAGGCCCTATGTCAGCTGCTAGTATTCTTCCAGTGGGAGTGCTCCTGCTTCAGCTGACTTCAGCAGCCTATCAGGGACTGGCAGCAAATTCATATCACCTGTGAGAACTCCCACTGGTGCCAGAACAAATAGTTGCTTCCCAGTGTTAAGTTCTATCCTGTGGCTCCTTTGTGTAGAATACCATCACTGCCATCTGCCCCCTCCCCCAGGTAAAAAAACCACATACACAGCCCATTCAGGTTATGCCACACAGAGCCCATTCAGGTTATGCCACACAGTGGAACAGATATGTCCTCATACATCTAGCCTCCTTGCGCGTTAAACAGCCCTTCTAATCTCACCATGCCATGGCGTGACTCGGTAGCGCTGAGCATCTTTCATGCATCTTTTTATCTTCAAATATGTCTTATTCACACAGTGATGCAAGTGGCTAGCACAAGTTGTTGATTAAAATGATATGCGGCATGTGCTTCTGCGGGTGTATCTGCATACGAAACGCTACAGTACAGTGTTACAGCCACTGACATTGTAACGTAGCATTTCACATGTACAGAGAACAGAGAACATACTGTAGGCATGCTGCATATAATTTTAATCAGCAGAAGCTGCTTGTGGCAGCTAGTCACATCACTGTGTGAATAAGATGCATTTGAAGGTAAAAAGTCACACAAAAGACACTTGGCGCTACCGAGGCACATAGAGCTACCGCATTATGTGTGGCGCGAATTGTAGCGCTTTTAAGATAGATGTATGTGGACACATCTGTACCCCTTATACACATTATGCCACACAGTAGTTGTATCCTTATACATTATGCCACACAGTAATGCCCCTTACACTAAACAGTAATGCCCCTTACACATTATACCACACAGCAAAGTCCTTTACAGATTATTCCACATAGTAGTAGTGCCCCATATAACTCATTATTTCACACAATAGTGCCCATTACACATTATGCTCCCCAGCAACTCACCTCCACTTGTCCCTCCAGCAGTCTCTTGCCTCCCCCTGTGTGCCATCAGCAGCTAGCAGGTGTGGATTTGGAGCTGGGCCACCAGCTAATTACAGCTGGTGCACCAACAGGCAGCTGCAGACATGGACAGACAGTGTCAGTGCATTTGGAATCTGGCGCCGGTAGTGAACCAATTGGAGTTCGCAGACCGACAGCCAATCAGGAGCCATCACTGCTGATTGCCTGCTAGTCCGCGAGCTCTGATTGCCTCGCGACCGGTGGTGCTCTCTCTCCATGACTGTCAGCAAGTGCGCCAGACGTAATCTGCTGGCAGGCCCACACCAATTCAACTTCGCTGGCACCTGGGCCCTCCTCGATGGCCCTGACTGGACCGGCCCACCTTGTGTGTGTGACTCTGTGCAGGGGGAACGTAGAGCCACAGAGGCAACTCGAGAACCATAGCAGCTGCACCCTTTGCATCCTCGGTATTTGCGCCACTGTTTTCATGCATGTCAGCAGGGATGGCAATAGAAATTAAGGGGCCCGGTACACTCATGTTTTTGGGGCCCCCTATTCCCTGTCCTAGTCCTTATCCAAGCTCGTCACACACCCTTACACCGCTTTTCCCAGGCCCTGTGTCTGTCACACACCCCTCTTCACCAGCCCCTGTGTCTGTCACCCCCACTCCTCTTCCCCAGCCCCTGTGTCACACATCCCTCTTCCCCAGCCTCTGTGTCACACACCCCTCTTCCCCAGACCCTGTGTCACCCCCACCCCTCTTCCCCAGCCCCTGTGTCACACATCCCTCTTCCCCAGCCTCTGTGTCACACACCCCTCTTCCCCAGCCTCTGTGTCACACACCCCTCTTCCCCAGTCCGTCACACACAGCCCCTGTCACATGTCCCCCTCTTCCCCAGTCCGTCACACACAGCCCCTGTCACATGTCTCCCTCTTCCCCAGCCCCTGTCACATGTCCCCCTCTTCCCCAGCCCCTGGCATATGTCCCCCTCTTCCCCAGCCCCTGTCACATGTCCCCCTCTTCCCCAGCCCCTGGCACATGTCCCCCTCTTCCCCAGCCCCTGGCATATGTCCCCCTCTTCCCCAGCCCCTGTAACATCTCCCCCAGCCCCTGTGTCTGCCACCCCCTTAATCTGTAGCTCTCCACTACCCAAGCCGTGACACTCTAGCCCAGCCTGGCCTCTACCAACACTTACCTGCTGCGCTTACCTGTATTTTTCTGTCTTCTCTGGCGGCTCTCACACCCGGCGGCTCCTTGGTCTGGTTCAGCGGCATGATGTCATGACGTCACGCGTGCTGCACTGGTCAGGCCTTTCTGTGTTTGCCGGGGTCTGGGACTATCCGCAATCGTCGTGACTGCCGTCGTGCAGGTAGCTGTCTGCAGAGGCAAGGGAGACACATGATCTGGGCTCCCGAAATTCCTGAGGGTTTGGGGCCCCTCAGAATCTTGGGGCCCTGTACAAGTGTCCCCCTTGTCCCCCCTTTCGCTGGGCCTGCATGTTAGCAAACAGTGGGGTCCTTTTCAGGATCAATGGAATGGGGTTATAGGTGAGGATAATGTACACAAATAAAGGCTGCAGGTGTACTTCAGGCTCCAGTCTTCACCCCCGGGCAACGCCAGGGGTTTCCTTGCTAGTCTCTAAAAACTAGCATCATATCCAAATGGTGCTTGTCACTGTAACCTATAACATCCCTCTCCAGCATCTGTACTGTGCATATGTGCAACCCTAAGACCACAGATGCAAAGTACAAACATCGGTGGAGTCATGTTGGAAGAGCTACAACAGCATAACTTAATTATAAATAGCTACAATAAGTAATCTGCTATTGCTGTTAATAGCAGCAATAAAAGATATTCTTTAAAGTGGAAAAAAATGCATATTTGATAAATAGTCTGGAATATGTAGATTCTTTCTATTACTGATATTGCATAATGAACCTAATGGAAAATGTATTCTTTTCTGAACTAAACATTCTCAATGTCATGTTGTTTCTACTTTCTTACCATAATGAGCACAATGCTATATTGTTACCAACATTCAGTGGAAAAACATTTTCTTTCATTAATTTACTTATGACTGATTTTCTGATTGGTTGTTATGCGGTACATTCATGGCAAGTTCATTATTCTTAAGAAGTGTAGTTAGCAACAAGTAAGAAATATACTAGTTGCTCTTACAGGAAACAATCCAATTCCAAACCTACAGTACATGTGATTCCTGATGCTCAGTTACAGGTTGAGTATCTGTAACCAAGGCAGGGGTGAGTTGAATGACATTCTCATGAGCAGATTGTTTTTTTCAGGGCTTGCTGTTTATGTGTAGATCAGTCCATGATATAGGGATTTACTGTTAAGTGTTGACCTTTAACATTTGTGTCCTAGATAGATGTAAACTCAGCAAATTGCATGTATGGGAAAATCGCCTACCCTGCCTCTCCCTACTTCACTGTCCTACAAGGCCAAGTTTAATTGCTTCTTCCAAATCAAATCTGTGGACATCGACACAGCTTATTTCCTTTCTTAGTGTGTCTAAAACAATGCCTAGCAAGAGGAAATAAATGTATAATAATATCAGGCAGTTATTCCATAGTGTGGGAACTAATGGTCCTGAACTCATTGCATGCACTCTGTGAAATTACTGTAGTTACAAGAATCTGCCCTGGAATCAATTAACGTGCACACATTGTTGTGTTTGTACTTTTACTACCCAGCATGGCAGAGCTATATGGAGGTGCATTAGAAATGGTATCTCTGTTTGTAATAGAAGGATTTATCAATTATACTGCATTTCTTCCACTGTTACCCATTTTGAACTGGAAACAATATGTGGCCTCTTTTTATAGCAGCACTGTAGATTACTGAAAGTGAGCACCGATGTGACAACAATCACTGTTATTATCATATCAATTCCCAAATGAGGGGACACATATCAGGGTCCCTGGCATGTTAAAATGTTATGTTATTGCACGTGTTTGCTTTATCCACCCAAAACATTATATTATTGTTTTAAACGTAGACATTGAGGGCCTGATTGCACGTAATACTGAAAATGAGTGAATCAAATAATTTTTAGCAAACTGTGCACGCATCTCTCTCGCTTCTTGCTTGTAGCTGGATTGGTGTTCCTGGATGGCAGCAAGGCAGTAACGGGGCATTCACAAATAGAAAAAAAATTGATGTGGGCATGTGTATAGAATTAGTGTGTCACACATCGGTGTCCGGGTCCTGCAGTGTCACATCACTGCAATTCGTGGCACTCTTGGCTGCCTGGGACATTCCTGTGTTCTGTGTTCATCTATCTACAGGCCTGGATGGCGTCCCCTCCTGGTGATTCCCGGTATTCTGGAACATGGGCGCCGACATCTTTGATGCAGTCACATGACTAAGTTCTTAACCGGGTGCCAGCAAATGGCTGTAGTCACCTGATCCGCTCAGGCTATCAGCACTGTGAGCTCCCTACTTAAACGTGGACTTGTGTTCTGATCTTTGCCAGTACAGCATCTATTCCAAATGTTATGTAGTCAGCATCCTGGCTTGCGGGATGTCTACTGTCAAAACATCTGTGCCAGAATCCCGACCGCTGGCACCCCAAAGGTAAGTATCGGAGGTTTAGGGGGAGGTTTAGGGTTAGGCACAAGGTGGAGGGTTAGGCACCAAGGGGGGAGTTTAGGATTAGGCACTGGCAGTGCCAGATTAAGGTCCAAATGGGCCTGGAGCTGACATTTATTTAGGGCCTATTGTGTGCTGCTACCGGGGGGGTGACCCGCGCTGTGCAGTGTGACTATTGATGTTGGTGCATAACTAGAGGTGTGGTTTGTGTTTAGGGGCCTATTCATTATCCCTTATAGACCTTTTACACATGTGGAAACGCTAGTTTCTGCATTGTTTCTGTAACAAGCCCATTATTATTAGGACGCCTAGTATTCAGAAAACTTTAGTTTATGTGTGGGAAGCAACAACCTCTTCCGATGGCGTTGGTTCCTGGAGGCCCGATCCTTCCTATGGGAAGGAAGTCCGCCTCTGCACTGTAAGACCTCAGGTCACAGCTGAAGTCAGCTGGGTTGGCAGGGGTAGTGTAAAGGTGGGTACTACACACTAGACCAGAGGTTTCCAAACTTTTTTGAATCATGGCACCCTAGAGTATCAGAAATGTTTTCGTGGCACCCCTAACATTAAGTCTGTTATTCAGAAATTCAGAAAATAATTAAGTAAAGTGAAGTAAATTGTACTTACCTGTCATCCTGGCTCAGTTATGTGGTGGGGGAAAGGTATGCACTTCTGTTTGTCCACATATTTACATTGCTTTGACCATAAATAATATGATATGGTGGTGGACCACTAACCTGAGGCACCACTGCAAGCGTCTTGAGGCACCCCAGGGTGCCACGGCGCACAGTTTGGGAACCGCTGCACTAGACGATATGCCTGCCCAATCCCATGGATTGGGCAGACATATTGGGCACATTGTTTAGTATGTACCCACTTTGCGCACTTCCGTTGTCCATGCATGCAGGGACGGTGAAGCGACCCAGCTGCCGATGCCTGCAAGGTCAATGGTGCCGGTGAACGACATACTGTATCGGGTGGTCAGTCACCAGATTATGCAGTGTGTAAAGGTCCACATACACGGCACGATATATGTGCCAATCCGACAGAACGGCACGTTATAGGTGCTATATCGTGCCATGTATGGGCACGATATCGTACCTGATATCATTCTGCGCGCTCCCGTGGGGTCGTACATCGCATCCCCAGGTCTTCCTGCAAAACCATCTGACCTGGGATGCGATGTACGATCCCATTCAAATGGTGGAGGGGGGAGCCGGCATACCGTGCGGTCAGCAGGGACCGCACGATTGCCGGCAGTGACAGCACGACCCGTCTGCTGACAGATCGGCAGTCACACTACACGGTGCATCGCACCGTGTATGGCCAGCATTAGTGTCACTTTATAGAAATGAGTAGCCCCGTACCAGAGTGCCAGTCCATCATAACCTATAACCCTGCGTCCCGTGCCACTTCACCAGGTAACTAGGGTGCTGCTTGGGGTGTCCTAAGGACACTCTGAGCAGCAGTACATATCCCACGGTTCCAATACAGTGGGGGAGACGGGAATACAGAGACGGGCACGGGCTGTGGTGGCAGGTGAGTATGGCTGGTTCTGTCCCCTGGGCACCCCGTCCTATGCAAAGGCACCGACCGCACTGCCCTCCTTATGGCCCTGGAATGGGTGCAGTCCACACACAGTATATACACATATATATAATATACACACACAGTGATATATATATATATATATATAAAAACACACACAGTATAAATACACACACACACACACACACACACACACACACACACACACACACACACACACACACACACACACACACACACACACACACACACACATTGTATATATATATTCATACATACATACACATTTATATATTTTAATATTCAATAAAATTCTATTATGTATATGATTGATATACATACATATCAATACATATAGTACTACAACAGCAGCAGCAGTTTGGCCAGAAAAATGAAAAGCAGGCAGCTCACCTTTTGGGGGATCACACCCAGTGCTGCTGCTATCACGGAGTCACCAGCCGCCCTAAACGGAGGAGCTGAGAGCATGTGACGGTGGTGGTGCCGGTGGTCAGTGCACTGCCTGGGACGGGCTGCACGAAGACGCGGTGCGGTGGCAGTAGCGGGCAGCAGCTATGTGACGTCACACGCAGTGACGTCACATGACGTGAAGGCTCCGCTGCTGCCAATTACTAGCGCTGGGAGGGCATTAGAAAGCACAGTCCTCCATAGTGCTCCAGTCCATTATGGTTAGCTTCTTCACTGGTGGTCCAGTGTTGCAGCGGTGCTGGAGGAGAGGGGGGGTTGGGTGGTTTGCATTATGCGAGGCCGAAGGGGGGGCGTGGTCGGCCCTCAGGCTGCTGCAGAATGAAAGAAAAAATCCTTTCTGCAGCAGCGCACACACACATCAGAAGGCATTGGGCCTATTCTGATGCTGGGCCTGGAGCTGTAGCTCCATCAGCCCCATTATTAATCCGGCCCTGGGCACTGGGGTGGGAGAATTAAGGTTAGGGGTAAGGGTTAGTGTTAGGTTTCTTACCTTATGCTATCGGGATTCAGACTGTTGGAATGCCACTGTCGGTATTCTGATTGGTGGCATCCCGACAGCCTGGATCCCATACCCAATCCATTCCAGATATTTGTACTTGGCTCCGTGGGGGTAAATTTACTAAGATTCAAGTTTGGTCGAGTTTTTTTTTTTTGTAATCTCGATTTGTTACGCTGAATCTCAGGTGAAGTGAGGTTAGCTGAAAGTGATTTTCCGATGGTGAAGCAGATCGAGATTTCTCCCCCTAGTAGCAAGTTTAGATGAGGTTACTCATCCGAGATTGCAGTGCTTTCTCTCTGCAAAACTCTCCCAAGCTAGCAGCCTGCACATATCAGTGAGATATGTGAAGGCTGCTTGTGTTATACCTGTAAAAGAAGGGTTCATTTTTTTTTTAAATGATGTAGGGTACCCCCCAAAAGCATTACCAGCCCAAAACTGGTCAGCCAGTCCTGGTTCCAAAAATTACGGGGAACAAAATGAGTATGGTTCCACCATAATTTGGGAACCTGCACCTGTCTGCAGGGCCAGTGCTGGTTTTAAATATAGGGGAAAAAATTGCATAGGGGTCCCCCTATATTTAAAACCACAACCGGACCCAAACCGACCGTGGTGTAATGCCAGAGCCAGGAGACTCTATTACCGGGTCTCCATTGTCAAAGCATTCTCATCCCCAAGCCGGTAAGGCCAAGCCAGGAATCTCAGGGGAGATGGGGACCCCCCAAGAAAGGGATCCCCCACTCCCGAAACTCCAGGCTTGGTCCTGCAGCCACGTGCTGGTTCCTAAATAACGGTGGAACCCTACTCGTTTTGTTCCCTGTAATTTTTGGGACCAGGACTGGCTGTCCAGTCCGGGGCTGGTTATAGCTTTTGGGGGGGACCCTATGTAATTTTTTTAAGAAAATCACTATACATTAATTACACATGCAGAAACATACACAAATCACACTGATCTGTGTATGTTTCTGCACAACTCGCAGTTCAGAGAGGTGGTCTATTTGAAACTTCAATTTCTTTGCGAGTTGCTACATTCTCACCCGAGGTTGTAATCTCGATTCTTGGTAAATTCCCGAGTTGCATCTTTTTCATGAAAAGTACTTCAGAGTTTGGCCAATGGTGAGTTGATTCGAGTTTGCAATCTCACACGAGTTTGTCTTTAGTAAATTTGCAAGATGAACAACATGCCTAAACTCACCCGAGATTGCAATCTCAACCAAACTCGAATCTTATTAAATTTACCCCCTGGTGTCTTCTACATTGTACCAGGCTTCAGTCCTTTCCACTGCTTTTGGCAACCTGTCAGCTTAGCTCAAGTCTTCAGCATTGCTGTATAGCACGCTGTGCAGGTTTCTATTCAATAGCTATTATTGCTAAAAGCTCTCTATGCTTTTTACACTTACTAATCTCCAGCACTGTTCGCATTGCTGCTGCGTCTTTGGACCCACAGGAGGTGTGTGGAGGCTAAAGACGCCCACTACCGGTATTGCAGATGCGAGTACTGCATCTGAAGACACAGCCATCGGACAGCTGAGTAAGGCTTGTGTGATGGCATGTGCGATGTTAATCCGATGCTGCATCTTTGGACGCGGGCAGCAGATCAGAGAAGCAAGAGGTTGGTGTCTCATTAAACAAGATGCCACCTTCAGCATTAACAGAACTTCTCTGCTCCACTGTGGCCCACAGCACCAACCTGGACTGTGTCCACCTCTGAATCAGGCCTTCAATCTTCAGCTACCTGCATTCACAATTGCATACTGCATCTGACTCAGCCTTCAACTATCAGCATTCACAAGTGCATTCCACATCTGACTCGATTACCAGCTACCTGCTTTTAAGAAGGGCATTCCGCATCTGACTCAATCTTCAGTTACCTGCATTCACAAATGTACTCCCCCTGTGGAGCGAGCTGTGGCCCTGATTCAGGGTGGCATTTTTTTTGTGCCGGCCTCCTGGCCGCTTGCTAAGCTGTGGGTGACCACCCACAACTTTTGCAACAGGCTAGGTGATGGTCACGACCATCGGGCTTGCGATGAGACCCTTGTGGTAGGGTCTCGTCCATCGCAAGCCCCAGTGGACTTCCTACTCTAATAGAGCAGGAAGTCCACCTACTGACATCACTAGTGATGTCAGCAGGGCCGCCCACAAACGGAAGGCATTCTCTCGGGAATGCCTCCGTTTGTCCAGCCACCCCCCCTACCCGCCTCCAAAACGGGGCGAACTGTCAATCACAGTTGACAGCCACCTCGTTCTTGTGCGAGACCCGTAGCGACGGAGCGCCCGTCGCTGGCCGGATCTCGCGCATGCGCATGCCGGAGGCGGCACATGCGCAGTGTGTAAACATCGACCCGCTTGCGAGCGCATAGTGCTCGCAAGTGGGTCTGAATCAGCCCCAGTGTGCCTCTCAGCCAGGGGCAAATCCAGCAATGAGTGTGATTACTCCCCTTCCTCCCCCACCTGCAAATGGGCCAAAGTGGCATATTAAAAATATGTGCTGGGAGTGCAGTGCAGGTCCTCCGAGCAGTCATACCTTGCATCCAGGGCCGGGGCGTATCAGCATGGATACAAGTACAGTGAGATGTATGTGATTGGCTTACTGCCCCGGGCTGTTCTGTGTTACTCGGAGTTGTCACTTGTTGCGGTTGCACTCTGTTATACACACACACTACATAAATAGCCACCTGTACAGTCAGTGACCACCAGTGACAGCCCACAGGAGTTTTCCCCATTAATCACGTAACGGCATACTTCAGCGTCTGGACTTCCCCGTGCTACCACGTGCAGTGTAGCAGGAGACAGGTCCCAGTTGCCCAATGATAGCAATGATTGGATCATGTGTTCCTGCTGTATTAGTACGTATGTCCTGCAGGAGGGCTCCCAGAAACTGTATGTAACATGCACTGTGCTATGTCCTTCCTACATACATACAGCCAGTGTCCATATCAGCCAGTGTAACCTCGTAGTCTCTCCAGTGTTACAGGTAGACAGGGGAAGAAATACAGGTGCTCAACTCCAAATTAACTGATTGTATATAAATAAATACATTTTTGCAGTGAATAGAGGTTTTTGGCATAATCTTGGCCAAGGTTATGGGCCTACCCACCACATCTGGGTAACCTCTGTCGGGTAGGTCCCTAACATACTAGGGTTCAAATCCAGAGCACAGGGCACCTCCAAACTGGCCCAGCTAAGCTGCCCCAGGGCACCGCCATAGTTAGAAAAGTGCAGTGTAAAAGAGATACTTAAGAGCAGCACTTTTCTAACTATGGCGGTGCCCGGCAGAGGTTACCCGGATGTGGTGGGTAGGCCCATAACCTTAGCCAAGATTATGCCTAAAACCTCTATTCACTGCAAAAATGTATTTATTCATATACAAGCAGTTAATTTGGAGTTGAGCACCTGTATTTTTTCTTTTTGTGCATATATCAATTGTCTCCACAGGTAGCACCTCCAATTATGTATATATATGTTCAAGGTGTGCAGTCTGAGGCACATTTCCTATATGTACACAGGGGAGCCTGGAATGACACAGGGAAAGGGGGGGGGGGCAGTCCCTAAATTTGCCAAGGGTGCTCGGAACCCTAGATACACCCCTGCTTCAGAGCCCTGCACAACTGCACTGCTTACACACCTTTGTGTGGTAATGTAAACATTCTAGGGAAGTATAACAGTGTGGCCTTACTGCACACTTCATCATTTCATGGCAGTAGAAAAACCAAACGTTGTTTATTTGTCAATGACTTAGAAGCATTTGTTGAAAAATGGCTTAAGATCTACAGACATCAATCATTGAAACATAAGTTATGTAGCCAAAATCTTACATACTGAAGCTGTATGGGTGGGGGAAGGGGGGTGTTTGCATAATACAAAATTCATAAAGTATAAAATTAAATAATGAAGGAGGTAGTGAAAAGCAGAGCAATAACGGTAAGTTATGGCTCTCATCTTCTCAATCATGCAGGATAAAACAACGGAATGGAGGATTTATGGAGGCAGCGAATTGGATGACACAGCGAGAAATTAGATTATACACATAAAGTGAAGTCCTGTAGCTATCGCTGCTCTCATTCTCCAGCACACTGCCCTGTGACTGTGCTTAGACGCTCCGTAGGTAATGGGAAAACATTCCTCTGTACGTGCTGCCTTCTGGGTGCACAGATACACCAGCGGAATGGACAGGAATTAAGAAGAAGGAAAATAGTTCAGCTTATAATTAAAGAATTTCTCTCAAAGTAACAAAGAGCAAAAACATAAATTTTATGGACTCTTCAAAGTTCTTGGCAAAATATAAAAGCTGCATGTACTGTACTGTATAATGTATTGTTCAAGGTGAAGATAGAACAGTCAATTCCCATTAATTTGGTCTTTCTTATTGTTACAGAGCAAATAATATTTCAGTATTACTTCATATTCTTTTTACTATACAGTAGGGCCTGATTTACAGATGGTCGCACAGGTGGCTATGGCTGCATTTTCTGCCGAAGTCGCGTTTTCGTCTTTATGCTAATGCCGCACCCGATTTTTAAACAACTAAGATGCCCTTTTGCAGCTTCTTAAGCCACTGCATTTCTGCCAATGTGTGTACAGATCTGTCCTCATACATCTAGCATCAATATGCCAAGCAGCGCGACTTGCCTGGAGTGAGTTAGCCAACTGGTCTCGTGCTATTCTGCACGCGGTGGGCGTCTTTTTTTGCTAAGTCACAATGTGATGCGACTAGGACGCACCAGCTGACTGCGCTGATTAATTTGATATGTGACATTTCTATATCTGTGTGCAACTGAGTCTGAGGGCAAACATCCACTATCAGACCAAAAAACGACTGCATGAATACTACATTGTAATCGTGCAGTCGTTTGTCAGTCTGTGCTGTGCCTACACTGAACGATCAGTTGTTCAGTGTAGACACATCAATCATCCCCTAACATGCTCAACCTGACGTTCTCGTCAGGTTGTTCAGCATGTTCGGTCGATGATTGATGTCGGAAACGACCAGCAGGAGCGCGAATCGCTTGATGCTTCCGACATTAATGTGGCTGATTCATGCACGATACATGAGTGATTGAACGATAACGATATTGTTATCGTTCAATCGCTTATAGAAATCAGCTAGTGTGCCTTAAAGCACAAATGAAAAAAGCTGCAGCTGCTACATTGTAGCACTTTGTATACAGATTCAGAGACTCAGTTGCACAGAGATATACAAGTGCCACATATCAAATTGTGCCAAGAGGGGCTTTTTAGCTTGACTGCAGCAAAGATGCGTAAGGACTAGGGGTGTGCACCGGCCACTTTTCGTGTTTTGGTTTTGGATCTGGATCTTTCTTCGTGTTTTGGATCTGGATTGGTTTTGCCAAAACCACCCTTCCGTGTTTTGGGTTCTGGGTTTTGTGTTTTGGATCTGTATTTTTTTTTTAAAAAAAGCATAAAAACAGCTAAAATCACAGAATTTTGTGGGTTTTTCTGCTCCTATGCTATTATTAAGCTCAATAACCTTAATTTCCACTCATTTCCAGTCTATTCTGAACACCTCACACCTCACAATAGTGTTTTTATGTCTAAAAGGTTGCACCGAGGTAGCTGGATGACTATGCTAAGCGACACGAGTGGGCGGCACAAACACGTGGCCCATCTACGAGTGACACTGTAGTGGCAGACAGGATGGCAGTTTGAAAAACTAGGCCCCAAACAGTACATAATGCAAAGAAAAAAAAGAGGTGCAAGATGGAATTGTCCTTGGGCCCTCCCACCCACCCTTATGTTGTATAAACAGGACATGCACACTTTAACAAACCAATCATTTCAGCGCCAGGGTCTGCCACATGACTGTGGCTGAAATGATTGGTTCGTTTGGGCCCCCAAAAACAAGCTGGCAATTAATCTGGCCCTGCACAAACTGGCTCTATGGAGGCAAGATGTTGTCCTCATCCTCCTCATCCACCGATTCCTCATCCTCTTCAGTGTTGTGTACATCCTCATCCTCACAGAGTATTAATTCCTCTCCGCTGGAATCCACCACCACAGGTCCCTCTGTACGTTCTGGAGGCTGATCTCCCTGGAAGAGTTGATAATTCATTTTTATGAACATCATCTCCACATTTTGTGGAAGCAACCTCCTACGCCTTTCGCTGACAAGGTTCCCGGCTGCACTAAACACTCTTTCGGAGTACACACTGGAGGGGAGGCAACTCAGGTAAAATAGAGCCAGTTTGTACAGGGGCCTCCAAATTGCCTCTTTTTCCTGCCAGTACATGTACGGACTGTCTGACATGCCTACTTGGATGCTGTCACCGATGTAATCCTTTAACAGACAGACGCATGCTTGTCGCTGCTGCTTTGAGGATGCAGGTGCGGCTACAGCCCACACAATTCACAAAGAGAGAAAACAAAGAAGAATTTTTTTATTGTTTGTGGAGCGCACTTTGAGGGTTACACCACCCTTTAACAGACAGACGCACGCTTGTCGCTGCTGCTTTGAGGATGCAGGTGCGGCTACTGCGCATACATTTCACACACAAACACAGAAAAAAAGAAGATTATTTTATTTTGGTTGGAGCGCACTTTGGGGGTTCACCACCCTTTAACAGACAGACGCACGCTTGGTGCTGCTGCTTTGAGGATGCAGGTGCGGCTACTGCGCATACATTTCACACACAAACACAGAAAAAAAGATTATTTTATTTTGTTGGAGCGCAATTTGGGGGTAACACCTCCCTTTAACAGACAGATGCACGCTTGTCGCTGCTGCTTTGAGGACAGTATCATATGCAGTGACAGTAGACTTGTCAGAAATTGTTGGCACGTCCTTCAGTCCGGACCAGATGTCCAAACCGGCCCTTGACTTATGACACAGGTGCATGCTTGGCGCTGCTACTGTGTTGATGCACGTGCGGCTACATCGCACACAAGTCACAAACAGAAAAAAATGTTTTTTATTTTTTGGAGCACTTTGGGGGTAACACCACCCTTTAACAGACTTATGGGACACAGGCGCATGGTTGGCGCTGCTCCTTTGTTAATGCACGTGCAGCTACAGTGCACACAATTCACAAAGACAGAAATTTTTTTTTTTTTATTGTATGTGGAGCGCACTTTGAGGGCTACACCACCCTTTAACAGACAGACGCATGCTTGTCGCTGCTGCTTTGAGGATGCAGGTGCGGCTACAGCCCACACAATTCACAAAGACAGAAAAAAAAGAAGAATTTTTTTATTGTTTGTGGAGCGCACTTTGGGGGTTACACCACCCTTTAACAGACAGATGCACGCTTGTCGCTGCTGCTTTGAGGATGCAGGTGCGGCTATTGCGCATACATTTCACAAAGACAGAAAAAAAAGAAGATTTTTTTTATTGTTTGTGGAGCGCACTTTGAGGGTTACACCACCCTTTAACAGACAGACGCACGCTTGTCGCTGCTGCTTTGAGGATGCAGGTGCGGCTACTGCACATACATTTCACAAAGACAGAAAAAAAAGAAGAATTTTTTTATTGTTTGTGGAGCGCACTTTGAGGGTTACACCACCCTTTAACAGTAAGACGCACGCTTGTCGCTGCTGCGTTGAGGATGCAGGTGCGGCTATAGCCCTCACATTTCACAAAGACAGAAAAAAAAAGAATTTTTTCTTTTGTTTGGAGTGCACTTTGGGGGTTACAGCACCCTTTAACGGACAAGCCAGCCGGCCCTTTACTTATGTTATGACACAGGCGCACACAGTTGCTGAATGGTAAAAGTGGCCAGAAATTTTTCGGGCCACCCAAAGCATCTCGTGCACGCCCCTGTCGCTTTACAGAAAATTCTGTACCACCAAGTTTATTGTGAGCAAAACTTGGGACGTGCTGGAATTTGCCCAGATGTAATGCCTGCACAATATTGGTGGCGTTGTCAGATATCACAAATCCCCAGGAGAGTCTAAGTGGGGTAAGCCACTGGGCGATGCATTCCCTCAGTTTCTCTAAGAGGTTGTCGGCGGTGTGCCTCTTACTGAAACCGGTGATACACAGCGTAGCCTGCCTTGGAACGAGCTGGCGTTTCTGAGATGCTGCTACTGGTGACGCTGCTGTTGTTGCTGCGTAAGGTGATACATTTACCCAGTGGGCTGTCACAGTCATATAGTCCTTAGTCTGCCCTGTTCCACTTGTCCACATGTCCGTGGTTAAGTGGACATTTGAGTACAACCGGATTTTTCAGGACACAGAGGACACTTTTTCTGATGTTTCTGTACTGTCTCGGTATCGCCTGCCTAGTGAAGTGGAATCTAGACAGGATTTGGAATCGGGGACACACTACCCCCATCAATTGTCTAAATCCCACTGCACTAATGGCGGATACCGGATGCACATCTAACACCAACATAGCAGTCAAGGCCTCAGTTATACGTTTTGCTTCAGGATGACTGCTGTCGTACTTC
This sequence comes from Taudactylus pleione, assembly GCA_031769625.1. Classification (NCBI taxonomy): domain Eukaryota; kingdom Metazoa; phylum Chordata; class Amphibia; order Anura; family Myobatrachidae; genus Taudactylus; species Taudactylus pleione. The sequence goes on along the minus strand of JAUIMM010000566.1, from coordinate 5,395,748 downwards.
ATCCTCCTCGCTAAGGACTGTTGGAGGGTCAATTGTTTAGTAAAAGTAGTGGTGTTCCTACTTCCTCTCTGGGATGAGGAACAACTCCCAGCAGCAGCAACAGCACTAGGAGGAAGTGGTTCTTGATCTTTCCCTGTTTTATATTTATCCGAGAAAGTTTGGTCCTCCATTTATATTATATTGATATATACATGCGGCTGAGGCGCACACAAACACAGAAAATTATTTTTTATTTTTGTTAGAGACTAGTGCACTTTGTGGGTTACACCACCCTTTAAGAAATGAGCCAGCTGGCCCTTTACTTATGGGACACAGGCGCACGCTTGGCGCTGCTCCTTTGTTGATGCACGTGCGGCTACTGCGCACACAATTCACAAACATAGAAAATATTTTTTATTTTGTTTGGAGTGTACATTGGGGGTTACAGCACCCTTTAATGGTCAAGCCAGCCGGCCCTTTACTTATGACACAGGCGCACGCTTGGCACTACTTTGTTGATGCACGTGCGGCTACTGCTCACACATTTCACAAAGACAGAAAAAAAAAGAAGAATTTTTTATTTTGTTTGGAGTGTACTTTGGGGGTTACAGTACCCTTTAATTGACAAGCCAGCCGGCCCTTTATGTATGGGACACAGGCACATGCTTGGCGCTGCTCCTTTGTTGATGCACGTGCAGCCACAGTGCACACAATTCACAAACACAGAAAAAATATTTTTTTTTTTGCACTTGGGGTGAGCACCCCTGATGGACAGATCACCCCCTGGACAACACTACAGCACCCCTTTAGGACTGGGACACTGCACAGGACTTTGGAGTGGACACAGCCCCTATGGACAACTGACTGCACAACACAGTCCAGCCAGCCCCTATGGACTTTGAAGGAGTGGACACAGCCCCTATGGACAACAGCAGCACAGCAGCACAGCACAGCACAGCACAGCACAGCACAACACAACACTACACTACACTACACTACACAGCCCAGCCAGCCCTAACTCCCACCCTCCCTCTTCACTGTCCACAGCCGAGTGAGAAAATGGCGCCGACACGGGTACCTTATATAGGATCCAAAACCCGCGAGACCCGGAAGGCGGGATGATGACGTTTTGCCTCGATTTCAGATCCGAGTCAGGCGGGAAAAGTCGAGCCTGACTCGGATCGGCCTCGGATCGGGGGGGCTCGGGGGGGTTCAGATTTCAGACACCCGAACCCGCTCACCCCTTGTAAGGACACATCTGTATGTAGACACACCATTGGCTCACCATCAAAACTTGCACCAGCCTTGTTACCTCCCAGGAATCCCCACTATAATTCTAAAACCGTAAATCTGATTCTATGCTGCGTCCCTGTGCGCAGGCAATCGTGGCACATTCTCGCTGCAACTTACTGTAGATCAGGGGTAGCTAACCTCGGTCCTCGTGAGCTACCAACAGTTCACGTTTTCCAGACCACCTTGAAGGTGCACAGGTGTATTCATTACTAACACATTTGAAAAGATCCACAGGTGGAGCTAATTATATCACCTGTGACTCTGTGAGGAGACCTACAAAACATGCACCGTTGGTAACTCTTGAGGACCAGGATTGGCTACCACTGCTGTAGATGCACTTAAAACATTAGCTAACGGAGTGTAACATTGTGCATCCACCTCATATGTTTTTATGGGGCTGCTAAACTGTTCAATTTACCAAGCTCCAGAATGCTTAGCATTCCAGAGCTTAGTGCCCTGGCAACTAAAGCCCTCTGTAGATGAAGATAGCCCAAACTAGCTTCTGGGCTACACTATCACATTTGTTATAATATCACATTTTAGTTTTATGATTCCGATAATGAAAAATGAACTGCACAAGCTCTGCTTGTGTGTAGGACATTCGTTACAGACCGGAAGGATGGTTTCCTCTCCTGACAGGATAATCTTCAGAAGAAGGTAAGTGACATACTATATGTACACAAATTGGTTAGTTCATATATCATATATTGGTTAGTTATATTTAGAAGATTTACTTGATCAAATAGAATTGTGCTGATTAGTTCCCTCCTATTTCTCCGTCTTCTTGATTTCCCACCAATTCTCCATTTCCTCCTGGTAACAAGGTATGTGCTGTGGTTCACGTACTTCACCATAGAAACATAATTAGTGAACTCTTTCAACAGATACAATATTACGAGCCAATGGCCATTTAATTATTATTACTATTTGTATAGTAGTTGCAAGTTAAAATCTGCTGATAGATCACAGAGGATTTTTTCCTATTAACGTCCAGCAGTAGCTGCCGTAAAAAAAAATACACATTAAATATTGGGTAGATTTCACAATCTGAGAATGATACATACGATAACCACTCACTTCCCATACAAAATAGGAATATCTGATCAGAGAGACAAAAGTGTCTGACTATCAGAAAAATATGTGAAAATGATAATGAAACTGCTATAACGTATTTACTATTTAGGGCCTGATTCAGAGATGGACGCAATGATGATATTTACGCAGATTGAGCGATTGTTTGCCAGTCCGCATGTGTTTAAGCCTTAACATGCTGTGATTGCTCTGCGATTATGTGCGCACAGAGGATCCACTCTCCAAGTGAGTGACAGGTAGTCAGTATTTAGAGGAGGTAACGGGGGATAGTCAGAAAAACGCAGGCATGTCTGACCATTTAAATGCAGTTTCATGGGCGTGCATAAAGTAGCTATTGTGACTGCATTCGCAGCATCAAAGCTCTCAGCGTGCGAGGAGAGCTGCAGTGTTTGCGGCTGGTCAGATCTTCCGCAAGATGGCTGCTCGATGTGAGTCGCTGTTACCGATATTTATGCATGTTAAGCGATGTATGATGAGAAGGCAGCAGTGGGCGTCCCTATGCTCGGATGATCTTTGCAACCATTAGCATATTTTCGCAGCTGCATTCCATATGAAATCTCAGCTGCGACCACATTAGCATCCATATCTGAATCAGGCTTTTATTGCGAACAAAAACTTTTATATTTTTTACTCATTAAAAAACTTAAAATAAATACATATCCATCTAAATGTGAAAAAAAAAATTGGTTATTGCAGGGAAAATAACGGATATGTATGTAAGATGTGCAGAGATTAGTGGCAAAACATGACAATAATAAATGTTGCAGTATAAATAAGACTTATGTTTACTAATAGATTTTAACTAATAGATTTTATGGGGGCATGCAGTCTGGAAATTGATGGTCACTATGTCCACATCAATAATAATGTAGACAGCAAAATGTCGGCATTTATTATGCAACATGGTTAGAATGTCGACATCTGACATGTTGACATGGGCAGAATGTAGCCATATGAGATAACGGCATAGAGAAAATTTCTAGTTTTGATGCAGAGAGAGGCAATTTCAGTGGGCATTCCTGGGAGGTAACAGCGGTTAGGTAGTCAGACACTGGCAGCACTTGCGTCTTTTTTCGGCGTTGCCTACTTTCCTGGAAGGTTCACGATTAAACAGACACCCCCCGCTCCCACGGCAGAGTAGGCACTTCTCCCGCATCTCGTCTACTTCCTAATGAAGTGGGCAGAATGGGGACAATCTTACCGTGAATCGACAGTCCGGTGGGAGGGGGCATGGCTTAATGACGAGATTATATGACAATCGCATAGTTTGGCTCCGCCCCCTATATAAATGTCTGCGATTTGTAGTGTTTCGTCACGTGGGAGCAATCGTTCGGCCCTGCCCCCCATCACTGCCCATCTGCATCTTTGGAAGGAGCCTTCTCCCGGGAAGCTCCATTTAGATGTCGGCAAGTATGAGTTTGAGCAACCATATGGGTGTTCTAATGTCTGATGGTGCGACAGATGTGCGATCGATGGTCCTGATGTTGTGACTTTTTAAGTAATGTGGCAGATTATAGCCACAGCCAGTGGACACCTCAGTATGAATCACATCAGCTGTGCTATTAGCATAAGACGCAGACGCTCTACGTAAAACTACACAGTAGCGGCACAGTAGTGGCTGCATTAGCGCCCACCTCTGAATCAGGCCCAAAGTCCCGATATAGCATGCACATACATATTGTCCATGTAACCCCCTTTATGTCTCTAAAGGGGCACCAGGTTACTAAATTCCTTGTGGTACTTATAGTCTCCCACTAAATATTGAAAATCCTTTAGTTATATCAGTGCCTCCACCCAAGTATTGGTTGTATGGATGGGCCTACATATGTTATTTAGGCTTGCTTGGGTAAGCCAATCAATGTAATTATGTAACCTGATGGTATTATATATGCAGTATAATAATTACTTTAAAAAAAAAAAAAATACCCTTCTCTCCTCGTTAACTTAGTCCAGGTCCTTTCAATTATGGTGAACCGGTGGAACATGCACACGTTTTTGTTCATTTCTTCCAATTAAGAAACATAGCAATTATCTGTACAATACAATATGCCCCACAACCTACACTATATCAATATACCTTCTATACATATACTGTACTTCTGCATGCCATACAACAAAATAAGTATAATATGGAGAAACAATGAACACGAAGGTATTATTGGTCCCTTATAAACACTGCAGTACGTTGGTGCCCTTATAACTGATCAATTGTAAAAGTCTTTGAATTGGCTAGTTGACTATAGCTCCTATGTCCTTTAGAAAAAAAGTTGGTTATCAGTACTATAGTGCCATCTGTAGAGTCTATTGCTGAATAGCTTAGAACACAACTCCTTAGCTTAGTTTTCTTAATCCTGCTCCACTAGAGAGATGATTTGTATACTTTAGATATGTATTTATCTTCTCCATTCCGCTACAAATAATGAATAAGCTGCAATATGCACAGATACTGTAATTTCTTTAGTGATACTAGAACTTAGACACTAACAGAATCTCTCTCATCAGCAGTAATATAGTACTTTGTAGGACTGGTAAATAGTTAGAGGGTTTCAATGGTAGCATTATTGTCTCTGAGCAGCTTAGTGCTAAGGCTTATATAATGTCTGTATAAATGCCACTGCAGATCCCAATATAGTAGTGTACTGCCTGTCCTAATCAGCTGCTCAATCTCCTCCTTTCAGCTCTCTTAGAAATAAGTGACGCTGTTCTAAAATATAGGAGGGGCTCTGCCTCTGACACTCCTTGTTTCATATAGATATACTGTATGTGAAGCTGTATGCAGCATAATAAGGTCTCTACACTGGGATAGATATGTGTTGTGCAGCTAGATAATTGGGTGAAGGCTTGTCTCACTTACACTGTTCAGCGCCACTGTCTTCAACTCATATCCTGCCTTCTAGTGCTGGCCAATCAGCGCATGCGGCTGCTTACTACCAGCCGCCCACTGCTGCCCACTTGCCCCAGGGAAAGCTTCTAGAAGCCGCTGCCGCCTACTTCTTCTGAAGCTGCTCACCGATTGTCAGCCGCAGTTGCTCTCACAGCTCCCACTGCGAAAGGCTTCCTCTCCGGCTCCACCCCCCGTGTCTGGCAGGGCACAGGGGGTGTGAGCACCCAAGGAAGGGAACTCCAGACTAACTGACAGCTGCTGCTGACAGCTGTTATATCACTCTCTCCAACCTGCCCCTCTTTTCCTGACAGGAACCAAATCACTCTCAGACCATACTTGCCAACTCTCCCTCATTATCATGGAGATTCCCTGAAATAGTAACAATCTCCCTGACTCCGTGAAGAGTCTAGCAATCTCTGTGATTGCACCTTACCCCCATTATGAAGCTGTTATATATAAAAAAAAACATACATACATTCAAATGGGATTATTACTATCATGTCCCTGCATTGGTTATAAGACACAATGATTCCTATGGCTACATGCATTTTCTGAAGAGTATCAGTTTGTTTTCACCAACAATAGATTTTACTAACTGCTTTGGGACGCATTTACATTTGGATGTAAACCAAGTTTATGACACGCCTCTCAGATGTAGCAGTACACGTCCACTTTACCGCCGCGCTCATAGGTGTTACTTTCACAATCTCCCTGAAATGTTTTTTCAGAAGTAGGAAAGTATGTCTCAGCCATATCACTCCGCCCCTTCTTCTACAGTGCATGTGTATCCCATACACTGGGGCATACTTTTACCTAGGGGGTGAGTTAATAAAGCTTGGAGAGAGATAAAAGTGGAGAAGTCAGCTCCTAACTGTCATTTTTCAAACACAGCCTGTAAAGTGACAGGTAGGAGCTAATTGGTTGGTGCTATATATCTCCAATTTTATCTCTCTCCAAGCACACAGCATTACTCAAGTATACATTTCATGCATTACATACATCTATATACATAGTATTACCTCACAAACTTTACATTTATGAATATTGAATACATTTATGAGTACAGTTCTTTTAACCCATAACCAGGGTTACATCCATTTAGGTTTATTTCTTGGTGGTACTGTATGTTCTTCTGACAATAATTGAACATGGGGTGAGAGAAAGGGCCTGTTGCTGGGATGAACGCCACTTTGTGTAGCGTAAATTGCAGAAGCTGACATTGCACATGCTAACAGAGAAAACATATAAATTGCTTCTCCTTTTAACTGGAGGGGTTGAATGGGGGAGGAAACCGGTCGTCAAATATACGCTGATAATGACCCAGCATAAACAATGCTCCTATTCTGTCGATGTGGAGTCATACACATCTTGATATAAGTATGTCTCTGCATATGGGTGGAAACACGCTGTTTTTGAGGGTGCTTTTACATCTATTTTGCCAACAGTTCTGCATCAGCCCCTAAACATTCATCACCCAGAGTATGACTACCACATTGTAGTACTACTGTCTCATTACTCTGAGTCCCAAACTACTGCACAATAGTCACTGACACCAAATTATAATTTCAAATGTCCTCTACCAGGACCTGACATATTGGGGCTGATGTAAAGTTGGGCATACGCCTATTTTCAAAGCGTATTCTGCATTTGTTTTTGCAGTCGTCTCTAAATGACAGCCCTGTTCTATTCTATTCTAAGCTGTGTTTTGACAGCGGTTTTGCAGCGGTTTTGGCCTTAGTAAATCTGCGGGTATCAAAACCGCCACCTAGTAATTTTCCTCATTAACTTTATTCAGGATGCAGTAACTTAAACAGACTTTAGTTCCTTTTCTCAGAGCTCAGACTTCCCTGTCTTGCCACCTACTGTTACAAACTAGTAATACACCACAGAGATGCAAAGGCATATGCATTTTGATGGTATCTACATATTACACTTGCCTACTCTCCCCAAATGTCCAGGAGGCTCCCGAATCTCGGGTGGTTTTCCAGGATGCCTGGAAAAGTGGGCAAGGGTCCAGCTAATTGCGCCTTTTGTATAGCGGGGGCATAGCCCACTTGACTCTCACATCGCCGACCTGGCTGACCCTCCTTGGAAGGGGGGATTCCGAAAACTAGACAAAAATGATCTTCACATTTGACTGTAGAAGTGTAACTGGGCTGTAACAGGATGCTTTCCCGTAGGCAAACGTCTGTGAGGGTGCATGGACGGAACTGCGGGTTATGCAGAGCTGGATGTATCTTTAGCACCTACTGTAGTATAGGGTCATTGTAAGTGTGTCCTGATGATGTTGATGATGATGATGATGATGATGATGATGATGATGACTTGGCTTCAAATGACAAACTCACTAATGTGACATGTGCAGATAATGTGACACATGCAGATAATGTGACATCTGCAGATAAATGCAATCAGCACCAGACATTGGGACCGATTTACTTCAACACGAGGTTCCTCATCGTGGTTACGGTAATCTTGCCTCTTTGCGGTGCAAGCTAAAACACAAGTGATATCACTGACCATATATCCCGCAAGGTATTAGTGCACTAATTGAATTGCCCTGCCATGTCTTGTTGAAAATATACAAGTAGTGATGACAATTTATTGTCTGGGTATCTGTACACTTAAAGAGCTAATGGCGCAAATGGAAAATGTAGGATTTTGTTTTGTTTTTTCTTGACCACTCACTACATTTAAAAAAAAATACAGACAATGAAAAAGTAAGCAATGTATTATCTGGGGATTTGTACATTTATATGGGCAATGATAAGTACATAAACAATTGGTTCTTCTGGATTTATTTAATTAATGAATTATATAAATAAAAATGGTTATTTTACCTTACACATTGGACTCTAATAGATTGTCAGGCCTTATGGTTCTAACTAGAGATGTGCAAAGACCCCCATGTTTTGGTTTTGGATCTGGATTAATTTTCCTGTTTTGGTTTTGAAAAACTACGCTCACATGCTTTGGTTTTGGTTTTGATCTGCCTTTTTTTTTTAAATGATAAAAACAGCAAAATCATGATTCTACAGTATTATTAACCTCAATAACATTCATTTCCAGTCATTTTCAGTCAATTTTTACCACCTCACAGTTCACAAAATTGTTCACCAATATTGTCCAAAGGCTGGCTGGCTAAACTAAGCAACAGAGCATCGGCACAAACACACAGCAGTTTAAAAGACTATAGCACTTCTATGAAACATTGCCACACAGCAGTGGCAGACATGACGGCAGTTTCATGAACTACAGTATCAAGAACTAGATCAGATGCCTGAGGGCAGTACAGGGAAGTGGAGATGGAGTATGTATGTAAGGGAAGGCAGGTAAAGGAAGGATTGATTAGTTAGTTAATTTAATTTAATTGTTTGATTGACTAAGAAAATGTTTCAGGGAGGTGGGGGGTAGTATTGCCAGCAGGTCAGCCTCCCAATGTTTGTGTAATGGCTATTAACAATGTATTATTATTATATTCTTTTTAAAAATGTGTAGTAATGTTTGTGTATGCAAAAAGTACCATCCCCAATGCCCCCCAAAAATACAACATTCAACATACAACCAAGCACTTCAGCGACAGGAACTGCCACTTTTGTGGCTGAATGGTTTGGTTTTTTTGAGCCACCACAAAACAATTATTTGGAAGGACCACTTCTGATCAATTGTAAGGAGGTTGATGATGAGGGTGTTGGTGGTTAAGATTGCATGTGTTGGTCCAAATTGCTGGTTGCTGACACTGGACTGCTTCTTATTATTTTACAAATAGCTATAATTTTGTTAAATAAGTTGCATGAATTTGCTGCAAATGACATAACTGGGAGGAAGCGCCTAGATGGTTAACGTCCCTACTTCTACTAACTTTAGCCTCACAAATGGTACTGTTACCTTCACAAATGTTGTCAGGATTTGGGTTAAAATAATCCACACCCAAGAGGTGGCTGTTCTGGTCTTATAACATACAATAAATATAATCTCTGTGCTCTTGTTAGGAATATTAAAATGTACAATAGAATATCAAACAATAAAACTTAATACCATATACATACAAACAAATCATCTTCTGGTTCTTTTCTTGAAAAGTAAATTTTTCTTAAAGTTTCTCTGCACGTGAATCATATATGGGGGAGAAAGAAACATAAAAGGGGAGTCACCTCTTGGATTCAAACAACTCTGCAAAGTCCAAGGAGAACAAAACACCACTAAATGAAAGGTGCTTCTTCTAATTATTAAGACGTATCACACTGTGATGTACAGTATGAGGTAAGATATAAGCCAGTGCTCACATGCATGCTTACATATACAAGCAAGGTAGAAAACATATAAAGGTTTCTTTTAACTATGGTCAATGCAGTATTAGCCTCTGGATCCCATAGACACCAATTGTGCAAAAATAATACAATGTTTACATTTATGCTTACATAAAGTGAAGATTTTTCATACACATAACTGTTTCTTTGTATTCCTTATGAAGTGTACCCCCAGAGCTACTTTTCACTCCGGATGTGGTTAAAAAGGAATATTTGAAGACTTAAAATATTTAAAATTTTCATAATCAAAAATTCATATAAGTATAAGACAGATCCATACTTGGCAACAGAATAAATCACAGTCCAATAAAAAAATATTCCAAGTGGAAGAAATAAAAAAGCCCAGGTATTCTCACCACTAGGTTTTGCAATTAGCTACACAGTATTGGATATAGTCCAAACTGACCACACTGTGAGGGGGGCGGACGGAGCATGCAAAGGGGGTCCGACGACCAGGGATGGCCAGCGAGTCATCCTGCCGGGTTGAATTCTCCAGTCTTATGCCCAGACATGACAATGGCTTTCTTTTTATCACGAGCGAGAACTGCTGCCACTGGTGGCTGACTTACACAAACAACATTCCTATCATCAACCTCCTCATTAGCATCAGATAGTACACAAATGTCCCCCTCATCCTCCTGTTGCACTTCCACACTAGCATCCTCAATTTCTACTATGTCACCATCTTTACTTGTACTGCTCATCCCCACATTTGCAGAGGGTGCAGAAATGGTGAAAGGAGACTTATCTATGAGTACAATGTCAAAAATGTCAGACTCAACCATCGCTAATGTGGAGACCCCTAGACTGTCCTCAGTGATTTGTAAAAAACACAGTTTGTTCTACAGCCTTATTGTTATTTTTTGGGGGCACTGATTTGTCTGTTTGACTTCTAACTTAGTAGAGATCCAGTTTTATATCCAAGTTCAGAACTTGTCGAGAAGACACAAGTCAGCACTTGGTTTTACTCAGTACCCCAAAGTTCGTGTGTGTTTGGTTTTACAGCAAAACCCAATCGCATATCTCTAGTTTTAACTATGTGATTATATAAGTAGTAGTACACACATACTGTAAAAAAAAAAGTGACAATGATGTTTAGAGTAATCAGTGGCCTGGTCACTAATAAGGCACATGTCACATGACAGGTCACAACCACAACTAGTACAATCCACAGATGTTATACACTTGGACAATCCATGAATATTGAGTGCCAGGACCTGTAAATTCCTCTTCTAAAACAATGAACACTTGAGGCCTGATTCTCAGTTGGAAGCAGAGTAGCTGTGTCTGTGTGACACTGCTGGAGCCAGATTTACTACTTTATGCTAAAGGAAGCATCTGTACTGCTAATGGGAGTATCTGTATGGCATTGGCTTCAGCAGGAAGCTGCACTGCCCTTTTTTTTTTGTCCACAACCATCATCATTAGTATCTGCACTTGCATCTGACCCATGCTAGGTCCAAGAGATCCGTCAGAGACAGGCTTCCCTTTCCTGTACACACTACTTAGAATAGTACAGAACTCTAGCCAGACACCCATGATGCTCCCTGGACACTCCCATGAAACAGATCTCTTGCGAGCGACCACATCATTACAGTTACAGTGTAAATTCACTTCTACGTTTGCACAGTTTACTAAAGCTCACTATTTGCTGACTAGCTTATTTATATGCCCCACGTACTGATTCTTCAGGGGGTGCAAATTATTTAATCAATTTTGGGAAAATCTGGACTGACGGACAATAGATTTGACTATATAATTCAGCAGCGTTATTACTACTTTGCTGTTTTATTGTTTCTTATTGCCCTCTTGTGGCAGATAAAAGAATGTACTCCTTTAGTGTTCCTTTACCATTACAGGTTGAGTCTACCATATCCTTCCAAAGTGCTTGGGACCAGACGTAAGGATATCAGATTTTTTTCCTATTTTGGAATATTTGCATATCATAATGATATATTTTACACAAAATGCATTTATGTTTCATATACACCTTATACACACAGGCTGAATGTCATTTTATACTATTTTATAATAATTTTGTGCATCAAACAAAGTTTGTGTACTGTATATACAAGAAATTAATTTATGTTTCATTTACACCTTATACACATAGCCTGAAGATAATGTTATACAATATTTTTAATAATTTTGTGCATTAAACAAAGTTTGTGTATATTGAACCATCAGAAAGCAAGATTGTCACAATCTCAGTAGAGCTCCAAAAATTCAGTATTTTGGAATATTCTGTATATCGGACTCAACCTGTACCACAGAGTTTTGAATTGCCAAATTGTACATGAAATTATTTTGTTACATCTACATTGTGGAAACCTCATATTGTTCGAAACAGGAACATTTCAACTATTCCTCTAAATCTTCTGTTTATTTTTTCCTTTTTAGAAACACAAACTAATTTCATTATTATATATACACTTTGGCATTAGATATATGCCCATAGCAATATCATCTATTATCTAAAGTGTTTCTTGTATTACAATTTTGTGGATAAGCCTTATAGGTCATTTCTATTTGTTTTAAATAAATTTGTATTTTTTTTGTTAGAAGCACAGTCATTTTGATATTATTATTATTTATTTATTTTATTTATTATATTTTTCTGTATTTTTTCTTTATTATGTTTTTTCATAGATTGTAGTTGAGCTCAGCTCTGTCTTTGATTGGTTTAATTTTTTTTTAAGGTTTGCAGCCTGATGACTGCTGCTTAGTTCAACTGACATTTAGCATATAAGTTAACATTTAGAGATACATCCCTGCACCTTGAGTATGTTTTTTATTTCTGTATGTGGGCGTGTTTCCCAGAATTGCGATAGCTGGGAGGTATGATATGGACATTTGTTTGGTCAGTCCTAGATCTTTACACAGACAAAAGTTTCACTTTATTCTTGCTCATTAGATGATGACATATTTCTATGAAGCTCCATTCCACATCACCAGTCACTTACTTGGATTAATAAATACACTGCCCTTTTATCAGTGATGTATAATACGGCAGGGCCAGATTCAATTAGCGTTGAAATCCAGGATCGGTGATAAGCATGATGTTTTTGCCTCATTCACCTGTTTTGAGGCAAAATTTTCTCCTACTTACACTTACTTGCTTTTTGCCCTATTCAATTGCAAAACAGGCGAAAAATGCAGAGGGCGAATGCAGTGAATAGTGAACAGGAAAGTTTTTTTTGTGGGAAAACAGTCTGTACCGCATAAAAAGCCTAATTGACCCTGGGAATCAATATAGAAGTATATTAATAGCTCTAATAAAAGTAATTAGGGATCTTATATTGAGTCAAAGGGCTGTAATATGCATATTTGCATAAGTGTTGAAAAATTATATAAAACAATGTCTTTTGTGAAAAATAATTGCTGTAGTTACATTGGGGGTACATGTAAATGGGTACTAGTATATTTTTGTGTTAATAAAGTGCTTTTTAAAATACTTACAAAAAACACATACTGCAGCCCCCTGTAATCCTAAGAACACCTGTCCCATCCATACAGCTCCCCAAAATACAAAACCCAGTACTTTAGACATATTTTCCATTACTTTTTACTTTTTTGCCCCAAAATTGACATGACATATTTAGGTGGTATTTTTGTGTGTTTTTTAAAGTTTCTTTGCCTTAATAATTAGAGGGGGTGTCCAAAGGGTTCTGAACCAAGTTCCCACTTTTTTAGCCCAAAATAGAGATATTGCACATCTTTCCTCCTGCCTTTGGGTGGAGAAACTTTTTCGCCTGTTTTAGCCTATGGAGTTTTCACACAAGCGAAAATGTTCCGGAATTGAAATAAGCGGGAATATGGCGAAAAACATTGCATCGGCGAAACTTTTTCGACGATCCAGGCTTTTTGCCTCTAATTGAATATGGGTCTTAATCCTTTCGTATATAAGTATAAAAATATTAATAATAACGTAGCATTGCAGAGAGAGAGAGAACAACTCCATTTCTTTTGTCACATTGTAAAACATAAATATATGCTGTACAGTGCAGTCCTCTTACAAAGCAATAATCATGGCTCCAAAACACCTGTTAAATGCCAGTCTACTGTGTTTTTTGCTACTTCTTAGATACAGTTGCTGGATATGGCGGTACGCCTGGAACTGGGCTGTTAATTACAGCTATTAGCAGTTACTGGCCGCCCAAGCTTTGCTCTGCAGTGCTCATTAGAGTTCTTTGCAGACAAAGCTAGTCCCTATTTACATGAGTCAGAGTCTCTGTATCTAAGGACAAGAATCAGTATGATTTCCCGACGCCAGCATCCCGGCAGCAGTAAAAATCCAGATCGTACTAAGGTAAGTATTTGCTAACCTATTCTACCCCCTAACCCTAACCCTCCCTTAGGGGTGCCTAACCCTAATCCCCCCTCTAAGTACCTAAACCTAACCCCCCCTTCCCCGGCGCCTAAACCTAAGTCCCCCGGGGGGGTGCCTAACCCTAACCTCCCCCCGGGGGTACCTAATCCTAACTCTTCCCCCCCCCGCGGCTCTCCGTGCTCGGCGCCCGGTGTCCCTTCGATCGTGATGCCAGGCGTTGGGCTCCCGGCGTATGTCTAATGACAGGATCAGGATCTTGATGCCTGTCATTAGACACTTGCCGGGATTAGACAGTCGGGAAGCCGGCAGTCGGGATTACATCCATTGGCTTCCCGACTGCCACCCCTAAGGACACCCAGGTTATTGTTCATAAGTAAAAGAAGGAAAGGGTGTGTGACTTTTACTGCAGGATAATCAGCTCCACTCCAGTCCTGTTTTACTACATTAGGGCATCTTATCCCCTTGTCTAGCTTCCGTAGTCTGCCAAGTCATCAATAGCCAGCCCAGTGGTGCTGTATGGGAGACAAGCATGACTGTAGAAAGAAGAATGTAGTGTACTGGGGCCAATTCACATACACAAAAGGAGCTTTGCCACATGTGAGCTGTGCACATAACAGCAATTAAGTTAGGGAGTTCTACAATCATTTCTTCTCACACCTCTTTGGGTTTGCAAGCAAAAATGAGGGAGAAAGAAATACATGTCACAAATGTGTTCAGCAACATCATGCTTGTAATTGAATTAGCTCCACTGGCCACTTAGTGGTGTTGGCTCATAATTTACTAGCAAAGTATTAAGAATGTGTCTCGGATGTGGTAGTCTCGTTAGACATCTTCAGTACAAAGTATCTGGATCAATACAATGGAAAAACGTCTTGGAATTTTCAAGTTGCCATGGTATAGGTTCTGTTTTCCTTGAGTGCTTCCAACCTTATATAACAACTCTGTACAGTAAGGTAATGTTTTTATATCTCTCAGTCTCTTCTATGACATAATAACACTTACTTATAGGACATAATTTGCCTGTTTTAATATTTATCTGTATTTTGTAGTATTCCAACTGCTGTATTTATCCTTAAGGTTCTGTTTGTATTCTGAAAACGTGGTTCCATTTTAATAGCAGTCCTATTAGGTTCCTATGAATTCCTGGAAAATTATGGTTTAGATATCCGGTTGGCACTCAAAATGAATATTCCCCCTTTGATGTGGTGGCATAAACCTGGATCAATTCTGGTGAGCTGAATACTTCACACCTGGTTTGCATTTCTCCTATAGACCCTCTACGGATGATGGTATGAGCATCCTGGCACTTATGTGCTACAAGTGTGCAAAATTATTGGTGACTCCATCATTAATTAATGTTTATGGTCCAAATGAATATAAAAATATTATTGACATTGACAATTAATATTAAATAAATTGTTATTCAGAATAATAAAAAATAATAATAATATTAAATAATATTGCTCCTTAATATTTATAAAATATATTGTAATAAAAAAAATATTTTTATTATTATTGATTTGCCTCAATAATAAAGTGATTAAATAAATATATTTATCTATTTATTATTTTCACCCCTTAAGTGTTAATTAGTGACAACTTAATACATATATTTAATGTGCTTCCTTATTATATTTTGGTTGGACAAGTAGCTCAAACCTCATACAGTTTGAGCAATTTCGCATGCCAGAGCCATTTTGTTGTGGATTTGGCTCAAACTGCCGTCGGTGCAACCTGATGCAAACCACAACAACTCAACAGTGATTAGCATTTTAACCCTACAAATTGTTGGGTATTATATTTGGCAGTCTGGAGACCTTGGGCTAAATGTACTAGCTTCCGACCTTTAGCTGCTGTGGGGATTTATGCAAGTCTCCCCGTATTTTTAAAGTGGCAATCAATTTAAAGGCTAAACCATCTTGGTTTAGCTTTCAAAATGATTGCCACTTTAAAAGTATGGGGAGACTTGCATACATCCGGGCAGCAGCTGGAGATCACAAGCTATTACATTTAGCCCCAGTTTTGAGCTTGGCACCAAAATCATATTCCATTCCATTAACTAAAACAAAGAGGAACCACAACATAAACCGATAGTATAAATCGACTTTTAGGCAGGTGGGCGGTGCAGGGGGCGTGGCGGTTCTTTACAATGGCCCCCCGGTCTGCACACTTTTGCACAGTAAGTGGGCAGTGATGGGGGGGAGTGCGGGCGAGAGTGGGAAAACCTGCCTAGTCTTCCGGGTGGTTGGTAGGATCCCAACCATTTTGGAAGAGTAGGTAAGTAAGTATGAATTAGTTTTGGCGACCATTGTCCTCATTCTTTGTCAATAACAAAATAGCTAAAATATACAACTTTCCAGTAGGCAATAGCTACACCTGGACGCGACTCTGCATCTACCAAGATCTACCCTCCATTTTCCATGAGGCAGCAACTAAAGAACTACATAAAACGTAAATAGTTGCTCAGATGGTCTATTACAGTTCTGAGTCAGAACATCTGACCCCCTTTTCTTAACAATTAGAAATTGGGTATTGCTATAAATCGGTAACCTCCCCAAAATGCACTTCAATACAATGCTGGAACATTTTATAGATGTTGCTGCCACAGAATAACCACACTGGGCAGCACAGATGGTGTAATGGTTAGCGTTACTGCCTCACAGCACTGAGGTCGTGGGTTAAATTCCCACCACGGCCCTAACTGTGCGGAGTTTGTATATTCTCCCTGTGCTTGAGTGGGTTTCCTCCAGGGTACTCCGGTTTCCTCCCACACTCCAAAAATATACTGGTAGGTTAATTGGCTCCCAACAAAAATTAACCCTAGTGTGTACAGTATGTGTGTGAGCGTGTGTTAGGGAATATAGTTTGTAAGCTCCACTGGGGCAGGGACTGATGTGAATGGCCAAATATTCTCTGTAAAGCGCTGTGGAATATGTGTGCGCTATATAAATAACTGGTAATAAATAAATAAATCTGCCAGCCATAACAGGCTAACAGAGATGCTGAGGAGTCAGGATTCTGAGGGAGGCAACATTGGCACAAGTAAATATGTTCTGTTTTTATATACAGATAACCCCACTCTCCTCTCAATAAATACAATATTATGCTATTTGTAGTGTACATGGAGCAATGTGTACTGTCTTTTTATCATTCTAAACAATGTATTTAGCATTGTGAAAATAATGAGACACTTGGCCCTGCTCTGTGCCAGCATTGATCATAGACTGTCACATTTGCATGCAATGTTCTCATTATGCAAATTTCTAAATGACAGTGTTCCAGAAATGCCACTATTTTCACAGAAGGCTTAGCAGAGGGTGCTGGGAAAAGATTCATTCTATATAAGTTTTTATCAAGTAAGTTTAAACTGCATATAACTCATGCCAACCTTAGCCATTTCTACGTTTTCCATTATTTGCCATAACCTGGCAAATAATAGAAATAAATGATTGATGCCAAAAAAAAATAATACTTTTGTTTTAAAAAAAAAAATAAAAACCTAAACTTCATTATAATCTATTTTCCACTCCTTTTGTTATCCTTCCTCCCCTACATCCAGGGTACAGAAAAATGTGACGGTCCTTGGCAAGGGTGAATCCAGTGATTTTTCCTATGAAGAAAAAGTACCAGTACTCACCTAAACTGCCGAAGATCCATTGGTCTGGTAAGTGTCTCCCTCATTTATAAAGTAACTGATATGGAGTAGTCTGGTGATACAATTTCCAGGCAGGAGTGTAAAAATATACTAGCGATCACAGAAGTAGAACTTACTGTTACCTGTAAAAAAAAAAAGGTGCTGGTACTCAGAACCATTGAATATGACTTGAAAAAAAACACTGGTTGTAAGAGACAGTTGTTTGGCTTCATATCAAGATATTGCAAGGACCTGCATACACTGTCCAAAGGTGATAAAAATACATATGCACATGGGCAATGAAAGGGTAGACAGGCATGCCCAAATGAGGGCTTCAAAGCAGTTGCTCTCCCTGCTACTACCCCCATTCCCCAACACCCAACAGCATTTTCAGTACCAAACTCTAAAAACATATATTTTCTCATTACCAGGTGCAACAATTTAGTTTATTCGTTTATTGCCCTAGCAGTGAACAACATCTGAGACCAAGTAATTAGTTAAAATGTATAAGTTCCTTATAATCTGGCCTTTTATTTATAAATAACCATTTATCACAAGTTGCTTTTATTCCTATTACTCCATGGTGTCATCTCTAAGGCTTTGATATCCTTCACTCTCTCTGTATCTCACCCATCTGTGCAAACTGCCGCCTCAATAATCCAGTCCCCTATTTTTAGCAAATTAAACTTTTTTTCTTATCTTTATACATTGACTGTAACATCCTCAACCTGTTGCCACAAAAAAACATTTATACACATCATGCAACTGTCTTTAGCTCTCTCTCCTTATCGCTCTCCTTCTGCTGTCACTACTGTAGCTGGTGATATATCACCAAATCCAGGCCCCACCCACAAGCCCACCACAGGTACAGCTGATTCACAAAAGTATATAAAATCCTGCTAACCTCATAGACATCACATCTCATATCACCATCTATATCACTGAAATTTGCCTTATGGAATGCTCGCTTTATCTGTAACAAATGAATGTTCATCCATGACCTCTTTATTCCAAACAACCTCAACATTCTGGCAATAACAGATATACGGCTGACACAATCAAACACTGTCTCCCCTTCAGCACTTTCACATGGTGGCCTCCAATTCTCAAACAGTAGAGGTGGTAGGGTAGGAATATTACTGTCCCAATATTGTATATTCACAGTTCTACCACAGGTTTCGTCACTCACATTTACATCTTTTGAAGTACATTCTATCAGGATTTTCACTCCATTCTCTCTGCGAGTTGCTGTGATTTATCATCCACCTGGGCTACACCAACAAATTCTTGAATATTTTTCTGCATGGCTCTCTCACTTCTTATCCTCTAACAACCCCACCATCATCATGGTGATTTCAATATTCATACTATTGATAGTCTATATTCTCCTTGTGCTACAATCTAAACTACAAACTTCCTCTCTCAGCCTCTCCCAGTGGACTGACTCATCTACTCATCAGGATGGCCATTGTCTTTATTCACCAGACTATGCTCAGTTTCTGAATGCAGTAATACCCCTTTTCACGCAGAAAAGCAATTTGCCAGGTCAAGCATTTGGACCCGGTAATTTGTGCATCAATACACATTCTTTTTCTGTGTGAGAGGGTCAACTCACCTTGAAATTCCTGGGACTTCGACCCTGGCTTTTACTGGGGTCGAAGTCTCATGAATTACGACCCGGGTTGACCCTTTCACACAGAAGAAATACTCGGGTTGATCCGCAAGTTACTGGGTCCAAACGCTTGACCCGGCAATTTGTTTTTCTGTGTGAAAGGGGGTACGGACTGGGACCGACAAAAAAACCTGTGCATCAAAAGCTGGGTAAAAGCCGTGTGTTTGTCTTATTTCTCTGTGAAAATGGAATAACACTGTTGTTATTATTATTATTGTTTATTTATATGGCACCACAAGTGTTCCACAGCGCCTAACAAGGTACATAACCAAAAAAGTGACTTACAGTAAAATACAATACAATGAAGGACAAGAAAATGGATAATATACATTGATACATTGGTGGTCATAACACCCAATTAAGCAACAGAGCATACGCACCATCTGTTAGATGTCCTAGTGGTGAGTAAGAAGTAGATGAAAATAAAGTAAGGAGAAGCACAAGAGGGTAGAGGGCCCTGCTCGCAAGAGCTTACATTCTCAAGGGGAGGGGCAGACAGACGGGCATGATACAGATGGGGAAGACAGGGAGGAGGGAGCATATAGTAGCAAGTTAGGATGAGAGCTGGAAAGCATTGATGAAGTAGTGGGTCTTGAGAGCCCGTTTGAAGGATTGTAGAGAGGAGGAGAGTCTGATGGGGAGAGGGAGAGAGGTCCAGAGGTAGGGAGCAGCACGGGCAAAGTCTTGGAGGCGGGAGTGGAAGGAAGGAATCAATTGGCATGAGAGGCGGCGTGCATTTGTTGAATGAAGAGTGCAATAGTGGAAAAAGCCAAAGTAGATGAGGAGGACAAGCCCACCTCACACCTGCATCTTGCTAGCCACCCCTCTGTTACCACCCAGAAACGCTCACTGAAATTGCCTCTATCTGCATCCAAATTCATTCAACTGCTTTCAATGGTAACCTTCAGGACACATGAGCAGAGTGACTCGGGCACATGCGCAGACTGAGAAAATCGCCCACTTGCGTTCTACCTCAACACTGCGTCCACCTTTGAATCAGGCTCTCAATCTGTGTTCAAATTCAGTAACCTACATCTAATAAATATATCCATAAAATGCCCGTATCTTACACCAGACACTGCAAAAACTCGAATTCATGCACTCATCATCTCCCGCATTGATTATTGCAATCGTCTCCTTACTGGTCTTCCCCAAAATAGACTCTAAACACTACAATCCATATTCTTTTCTTTGAAAAACATTTTTTCAATACAGCTGCGAGGCTGATATTCCTCGCTAAATGCTCATTGTCTGCTGCTCCGCTCTGTCCTCTATTGGTTACCTGTATTCTACCAAATTCAATATAAAATACTTTTATTACACATAGGGTTGGTTATTAACCAAACTACATGAACTTTCTTCAGGCTGCACCCACTCTGTGAAATGTTCTCCCACTTATAATAAGAGTTTCCTGTAGTCTTGAAACCTTCAAGTGTTCCCTGGAAACTCACCTCTTTAGGCAAGCTTATCAAACTCCACATAACCTTCATTAGCTATTCTACCCAAATACATCCCCATCCCCTATATACAGTTCATACTGTACATAACTTTACATATTTTCTCTTTCTTCACTTTCACATCCTCCTGACCGTAGACTAACATTCCTGTGTGACTGGATCATACAGCCCACCAAGAACCTCTGCAGTCTGGCTGGACCAATATGCAATATGTAGCACTTATCCTTGTGTAACAATGCCTATTCCCTATAGAGTGTAAGCTTACGAGCAGGGCCCTCTTACCTCTATGTCTGTCTGTTATTACCCATTCTTGTTCTATTACTGTTTGTTCCCAATTGTACAGCACAAGAGAATATCCTGGCACTATATAAGTAACTATTAATAAAAAAAATAATAATGATAGCAAACATTGTAATTCTTTATTAGGCAATAACATAACAATCTTTAAGTACAGTGTATCATCATAGAAGCATTCTTATGTTTCATTCTTAGGGAGACATTGTTTGTGATTATTATAATCAAGGAACTTTTTTTTTCTGAATACAGCTGTTCTGTATTGTACATACTACATATTCCTCATCAGTAAATGTGATTGATACAACTAAGAGAGTATTAATCCACTTATTTTTAATATATGGAATTCCCCCATAAAATCTATTTTCTGAAATAGGTGGAATTAATATTAAGGGGTTTATTTAATTAATCATGTCAATGCCCCCAAAATGAATATTCCTTATCAACTGATATTCCAGAGATCTGGAAAAAAAACTTTGGGTCCTATAATTAAGGGAAATTCACTGCAACATGGGCTCCTATAAGAGCCCATCTTGGCGTAAAAACTCTTAGGGGTAAATTTACTAAAAATCGAGTTTGGTCGAGTTTTGTAGTTTTTAAGCTCACTGTGCTTCACCAAAACTCTGGTGAGTTTTCCCTATTAAAACTCGCAAATTTACTAAGTGAGTTTAGCTGAAAGTGAGTTTTTCGATGGTAAAGCAGATCAAGCTTTTTCCCCCAATTTGCAAGTTTAGAGGAGAGTTTAGATGAGAGTTTAGATGAGATTACTTACTCGAGATTGCAGTGTTTTCTCTCTGCAAAACTCACCAGAGCAAGCAGCCTACACATATCAGTGAAATATGTGAATGCTGCTTGTGTCCAGTCCTGGTTCCTAAATTTCCGGGGAACAAAATGAGTAGGGTTCCACCGTAATTTAAGAACCAGCAGCAGGCAGCAAGACCAGACCTGGTCTTAAATATAGGGAGAAAAAAAATGGCGTGAGGTTCCCTGTATATTTAAAACCAGTTCCAAACCCTTTCTAGCGGGGGACTGATGCCACAGCCAGGGGAGCCCTTTCACCGGGCCCCACAGCTGCAGCATCATCCCTGACCGCTAGTCAGCTTAGGCCAGGAATCCCTGGGGAGTTGGGGACCCCTCCAATAAAGGGGTCCCCCTCTCCAGGGCACCCGTGTCCTAGGCTGATAGCCCAGGGCTATCCCCGGCACCCTAGGGCGGTGGGTGCCGGGTTGATAGTGTTAGTGTGTAGTGTAAAATAAATGGTTAACTATTGTTTTTAGTTGTAGAACTACACGTGCCAGCAAGCCTTCCCCGCATGCTGGTATTTGGAGAACCACAAATACTAGCATGCGGGGCATTACGGGCACGCTGGTACTTGTAGTTGCACAACCAAAGCAATTAAAAAAAAACACAACATACTCCGTGAAAGTAAAATTTTATTATAACATACATGCACACTCACACATACTCATACTCACCGGGTATCAGAAGTAATCCATAGGCGTACCTATAAAAAAATCCATACTCACCTATGCGTAGTTCACGTCCTCTTCTCCAAGTAGGCATCCATGGGGTTAAAACTAAAAAACCGGTGCTCACGAATCCAACTCGGATTAAAACAAAAAACACTTTATATTAGGTATGCAGGCAGAAACATACACAAATCACACTGATCTGTGTATGTTTCTGCCAAACTCGCAGGTCAGGAGGTGAGTGTTTAAAACTTCTATTTCACAGTGAGTTTGCTACAATCTCACACGAGATTGGAAACTCGATTCTTAGTAAATATGCGAGTTGCATCTTTTTCATGTAAAGTACTTCCTAATTTGACCGATGCTGAGTTTTTTCGAGTTTGCAATCTCACATGAGTTTTAACAGTGAAAAGACAGAACTCACTTCCAAACTCACTCGAGTTTGTCTTTAGTAAATTTGCAAGATGAAAAACATGCCTAAACTCACGTGAGTTTGCAAACTCAACCAAACTCACCCAAACTCGACTCTTAGCAAATTAACCCCTGGCCACACATGTGGAATATATGATGTGATGGGCATCGCGAAGAGATGCAGCTCACCAGCAAAAGGGTCAGAGGATGCCTCCCTAGTCGGGCTTCTCTCTTGGGGAAAAGTGGCAATAGGTTACCCTAACAAGCGTTAAGCTTAGATAAATAGTTCCAGTAACACCTCATGGACGTCCTCGCCGTCCTCCTAATGTGGCAGCTGCTACTAGCGCTGGGGATCAGAAGCAGGAGCTATCTCCAATATATTCAGCTGTTCCTAGCTTTGTTACAGTAATTAGGCACATTGCTTAATCTGATTTAAACATGTAGAAATGGCTAAAAGATAAATAGGCCACTAAATGAGTCTTGGAAGTAATTTTACAAAAACAAATTGTAATTGGCAGAATATTTACACATGCAATGGGTGATTTATTAAAATATGTAAAAAAAAAAAACGTTTTTAATAGATTTTCATAGATTTAAAATTTATTAAAATCAGTCAACATCGATGTTGTGTTTCTGGGGTTAAATCACACATTTACTGTACTTATATGTAAAAACCAAATCATAAACTGTGCACCAGAAACACAACATCGATTTTGAACAATTTTAGTAGACATACCCCTAAGTTTCCATTTGCCTAATGAAAACAGATACATTAAATATGGTGGATAAGGGTTAATGCATTTATCTACTGTATGTTAGTAAATGACCCCCATTACGTATATGTAAAGGGATTCGGCAAACAATACAAAAAGGATCTTTGTCATCTCTTTCTAGGAAAAAAGATATTATTGCAGTGATATGCTTCCATAGCATTCTGAAAGTAAAACGTTCGCCACAAGACACATTATACCACTAGATGGCACTCCAATGCTACAATGTGTGTGCAGAATATACTGTTATTCAAGATTGATTTGATTTCCAAAGTCAGAAGACTAAGCAGAAGAATATGTGGTTGCCGAGATACCGGCTTTAGTTTTGGCTCACTTGCCCAACTCACGGCTGGCTGGTATCTTTAGGGGTTCTAAAGCCAATCAAGAAACAACAGTTACAAAGTACCTCATTAATTTGTTCACACACAATCCCTGGAACTACAGTATTAGCCTTTCTTGCCGAAAAATATGAAAATGTGTGATCTAAATGTAATTCTCAGCTGGAAGAAATTAGTCAGATAAGTTTAAAGGTACAATTGCCTGGATGATACAAGCTTTAGTCACCAGGGAGGAGCATACGAGTGTAGAATTGGAAGATGCTGAAGATGTTCTGCTCAGAATGGATTCGTCAGGTGTTGTTGAAAATTCATCTAGAACTGATGCAGAGTTTAACGCAACTCGGAAGCAGATGCTCTCACACTGCATTCACAGAAATAAATGTGCATATTCAAAGAATAGTATACGTCATTGTCAGTGAACTGTCCCTATCTGTACACTTGGTTTGATACCAGTCATCATCAGCACCTTGGTCATTACCACCTTGGTCATTTATTGGAATGTTCGAACAAAAGCCTGACCGAAGAGGATCAAGGTGTCTATTTACTAAGCAGTGTTAGGAGACAGAGTGAAAAGTGATAAGAAAGTGATAAGGTGCCAGCCAATCAGCTCCCAACTGTCATCTCACAGGCT
Source organism: Taudactylus pleione (assembly GCA_031769625.1). Taxonomy (NCBI): domain Eukaryota; kingdom Metazoa; phylum Chordata; class Amphibia; order Anura; family Myobatrachidae; genus Taudactylus; species Taudactylus pleione. Next base: position 5,371,184 of record JAUIMM010000566.1, on the reverse strand, counting down.
GTGTTTGAAAAATGACAGTTGGGAGCTGATTGGCTGGCACCTTATCACTTTCTTATCACTTTTCACTCTGTCTCCTAACACTGCTTAGTAAATAGACCCCCAAGAAGGTTATGTCAGGAGAGATAGCAGGTGTAGGCAAGTCTCTCTTGTAGGGGCATCGGAGCTGGGAGATGGTGCAGTAATTTGAAAGATTATATGGATCAGAATTTAGTTTTTCCAGCCTAGGAGTAATCACTGCATGCTTGAATGGGGTTGGGTACGAAGTGTTGGCGCTCGGGATCATGGTGGTCAATATCCCAATGCAGGCTTCCCGACACCTGACAGGTAAGTATCCTAACCCTACCCCTAAGCATATATCTCCCTCCCCGCACCCTAAACCTAACCCTAACCTCCCCCCTTAGTGCCTAAACCTAACCCTCCCCTTAGTGCCAAACCCTAACCCCTAACCCTCCCCCAAACCCCACTACTGCATCCCACTTGAATCCTGATAGAAATACATAAATAGAGAGAGGAAATGACATATTGTAGTTATGGTTGGGATGAGCACAGGAGACAGGTATAGACTGATATGTGACAGTACACTGTAGGGTCAAGGGGAGAGGTAGTAGCGTACCAAGGATAAGGCGGCCTATTGATGAAGAACATAAAGTGGCTAATGAAAAATATCGCTATATATCGCAACACATCGATGCAATATATTGTTATGTTTAGTAGCCATTCATGTAGATTTACCCATCCAACATCTTTGTGCGGTGTCCAGCCCCTAGGCGATCCCTGGAAGAGGTGAGAAGACAGATGTATCAGGTGCACGATATTTCACGTCAGACCTGCTGCAAAGGATGCTGGACAAAAGGGGGGCGGAGCCAGCGCCGGGTGCCGGGCAGAGAGCAGAGAATTATTCAACTTCCCTGCTCTGTTTGGTTCGCAGTGAGTATCCTGAGATGACGTAATCTGTACGCAGCAGCTGAGCTTTCCGTCATTCTGTATGGCAATGCGATTCATACACGAAGCAGGGGTGTCGCTGGAGAAGATATATTCTCCCATCCACAGTAACCTCCTCTATCAGTGCCATAACTAGGGTATTTGGAGCCCAGGGTAAGATGAAAAAAATAGCCCGCCTCCATGTGCGCGCTGAAAAAAATGGGCGTGACCACATGCCACAAGGGGCGTGGTCACTGAAAAATGGAGGCGTGTCAACATGGCACACCACCGTTTCTCGTCACTCTGGGAACATTCCCTTCCATTCCATATGCACCTTAATGCCCACTGTAGTAGTGTTCCTTATTCAATGTTCCCAGTAGCAGTGCCCCTTATACAGTGCCCCCAGTGATGTCCCTTATACAGTGCACCAGTAGTGCCCCTTATACAGTGCCCCCTATGCAGTGCTCCTTATACACTGCCCCTTATACAGTGCCCCCAGTAGTGGCCACCTCTATGCAGTGCCCCCAGTAGTGCCCCTTATATAGTGCCTCCAGTAGTGGTCGCCCCTATGCAGTGCCCCCTGTAGTGGTCCCCCTTATCTTATGCAGTGCCCCCAGTAGTGTCCCTTATACAGTGCCTCCAGTAGTGCCCTTTTATATAGTGCCCCCAGTAGTGGTACCCCCTATGCAGTGCCCCCAGTAGTGATCCCCTTATGCAGTGTTCCTAGTAGTGCCCCATATACAGTGCCCTCAGTAGTGCCCCTTATACAGTGGCCCCATATGCAGTGCCCCCATTAGTACCCCTTATACAGTACTTACTGTTTTACTGCCACACAGCACCGGGGCCATAGGATACCAACCACTATCTATGTGGAGGTTCTATGTTAATGTCAGTGTGGTAGACATTTTAGACTATAAGCATCGCTGTGGTAAGCACTGATATGATTGATACTATATATTCTTTATAAAACACTGCTTAATATGTTGCTACTATATGGCTACAAATATATCCGGTGGCATTTAATGGAGTACGATTTTGTCGAGTCAACTGTTTTCTGCAATATTTTGGGCGAGTTAATAATCACAGGATTTATTATGCACCAAAAAATCATGTTTTTTTATCATGCTTTAGAAACACAAATAGGTATCTTGATATTTTTTAATGTTCTGTTACTGTAGCTACAGTTTCACAAACCACAGTCGTCAAAAACAAGAGGTGCCTCTGGCCAGCGAGCTTTGTTCAGAGGAAAAACTCAGTGGTAATTAGTAGGGATGTGCAGGCTCGGATTAGTTCGGTTTTGCACGCCAGGTTCAGATTTTTTCCCCAAAAAAAATGGGACTCAGAAAGAGGCAAATGTCATCTTTCATGGACAAACATCATCATTCCTGGACTTTTGTCTATAGTGATTAATACAAATAACTGCTTTGGTGTCACTATAGGTGTCATTACCACAAAGAGTAGACACTTACATTTTTTGAACTAGGGAGGCCAATCCCGGGATTTTTGGCCAAAAACGCCTGTATTTGAATCTCCAGACTTTCCAGGATTGAACTGTGCATGCACAGTTCAGCTGGGCAGCGCTGAGCGCTTGGCTCAGGAAGAGCTACCCTGGCCTGGCGGGCAGGCTGTGAGTTTGTGTGTGACACCAGAGGTCACGCTGCACAGCCCCATGCCAGCCCTCAGTCACACCTGCCCACCCTCAGAGGTGAGTGACTGGAGTGCCGTGGCCACGCGTGTGGCTGCTGTGACATGGTGAGTGACACTGTCACTGTGTCACAGTATCACTTTGAGGAGGACTGGGTGGATTGTCGCTGCCGTCGCTGGGTATCTGCTGTGCTGCCTGCTGTGTTAAAGTGAGTGCCTGGGTGGGCCTCCCCGCACTCTCCCTGCAAGGGGAAAGCTGAAGCTGAGGCCTAGGAGGCTGCCTTCATCTAGACTGGACAGTGGCCTGGAGTGGAGTGGACTCTGGAGGGCAAGTCAATGTAAAGAATACAAATAAGAATAATAATAATTTAATTGCTCAACTCAATCCCGGAGTTTCTGGGAATCCCAGGAATCCCAGTATTGAGATTGACATCCCTAATTTGAACTTGCTAAATCTCTTCATCTACCTCCTTCCCTATTCATTATTTCTCATCTCACTGTCTTACTTTTGAGCTGACTGAATAGTTTATTGCTGGGCTTGTGGACTTGTAGAAATAAAGCAACCATTTAGATCAGTTTGGGAGACTTATGCGTCAACATGTGATCACTGGTGCCAAGACAATCCATAAATCATGCCCAGGCACTCACACAATGCAGCTTGCATTTGGGCAATGCAGAGCAGTCAAATGCCATGATGTACAAAAAGGAGAGTTATACTAAAACTTACCCTTGTTAACTCTCTTTCTTCGAAGTCCATAGGGTCCACAGGGAGACAATGGGGTGTAGGTGGTACTTGGAGGACCGGATACCAACAGCAAAGCTTTTTTCAATCACAGGATGCTCTGGTCCTTCACTCTATACCCTACCCACAGCCTGAAGGTAACTAATTTTGTTAACAAGCCCAAGACAGGAGCAGGATAGGAGAGAAGGAAGACTTGTACATTGATGAATTACACTCTCACACAGAGAAGGAAACAAGTAACCAAGAGAAGAAACCCATAGAAGCCAGGTGCATCAGGGCGGGTGCCCTGTGGACCCTATGGACGTCAAAGAAAGAGAGTTAACAAGGGTAAGTTTTACCATAACTCTCCTCTTCTTCTTCAGGGGCCATAGGGCTCCACATGGAGACAATGGGGATGTCCTAAATCAGTTGTTCAAGGTTGGGGACGCTCCTGAGCTGAGAGGAGTACCTGTCACCCAAAGGAAGCATCCTGAGAGGCAATTGTATCAAAGGCGTAGAACTTAAGAAAAGTGTGGACAGAAGACCACGTGGCCGCCTTGCATAGTTGTTCGGCAAACGCGCTACGGCGGGCTGCTCATGAGGGACCCACAAAGCAAGTACAATGAGCAGATACTGTAGCCTGCACAGGAAGGCCAGTCTACATGTAAGCCTGTGAGATAGTCATGCAAAGCCATCTGGCCAGAGTATGTTTGTTAGCTGGCCATGCCTTCTTGTGGAATCCATATAGGACAAAGAGGGAGTCCGATTTCCTGATGGCACTAGTATGGTCCACGTAGATCCTCAGAGCATGGACCACATCCAAAGAGGCCTCATCTGCTGAGAGATCTGGTGATTGAAAGGCTAGAACCACAATTTCCGGATAAAAGATTAGAAATGGGGAGCGACAGGAAAGTGTCCCTAAATCTGATACCCTACAGACATATGCTATAGCCAGAAGAAACAGTCTTCTCAGTGAGCCATTTGACATCTACTGAATCCAGGGGTTCAAATGGAGGTTCCTGAAGTGTGTGGAAAAACACTGACAAGTCCCATGGAGCCACGGGAGGGTTGAAGGGAGGTTGTTTGTTGAACACTGTGCAGGAAAGTGTGAACTTCTGGTAGAGGAGCAATTCTGTGCTGGAACCAGATGGCCAGAACAGAGACATGCACTTTCAGAAAGGCTAGATGGAGTCTAAAAACCTGAGGGTCATAGGGCTCAATTCAGACCCGCTCGCTAGATGTGTATCCAAATTCGGCTAAGTGACAGCAAAGCAGGCGATCGCACGGCAAGGCATAAGCACACCCACTATGTCTTGGTGTGCGATCGCTCTGTGTATGCAGACGCCGACCAGCCTGTCTTAAGACGCCCACTTGTGCACGTCATCTCCAGGATGTGTATGCAACCATCGGTACCATCGGAAGCGAATGCAGCGCTTGTGGTTGACCATACCCTACCGCAAGCACTGCGAGCACTTCAGTGTAAAATTCAGCCAGGTGATGTGTACTATGATGCTGCATCATAATTATGCGCGCCTCTGAAACGGCATTGAGACGCTCAGGCATGCCTGCGTTCAGACCTCCACTCCCCCATTTTCATAAACCAACCCCTGCCACCACTCACAAACTGCTTCTCCTGTCACTCATGGCTGAGCAGTCTATGGCAGCTGGGCCAAGTCGGAGCTACCAGCAGGACTGTGCCCCCTTCCTGCTTGAACTTCAGTAAACTCGAGGCAGAAGGGAGACTGGAGGAAAGAGGTACACCAAATGGAAGGTCCACTTCACAGATAAAACTGGGGAACAAAAAAAAATAGATTTTTTCTTGCCAAGGATTTAAGATCAGTTTGAGAGTACTCACAGGTCCTATTTTTGTGTTAGATCTTCGCTATAGCTGATTGGCTCCAGTTTTCAAATGAATGAATTAATTAAAAATTATAAAATTCAATTATTTTCTCCATTTGAAGTACCTTACTAGTCTAGGCCTGCTTTACTTAACAGAATTTACTTCTTTTAGCTTTTCTAACAACTTCCCTCTTTCAACAATAACAAGAATTTGTTTTATTTGTGATAATGTAGCTGGTAGTTACGTTTGAGACACATAACACATTCATATCTCCTCACTAACACTGGGAGGAGGCGTGGCAGTGCACTGCCACGCCTGCACTGCCTCTCCATATCAAACTGGGTTTAATGAAACAATTTGTAAAAGTGTTGGACGTCAGGTGATTGTTTTACGTATATTTGTCGAAAATTTCCATATCTTAGTATTGATAAATTAAAGGCAGGAATTTTTGATGGCCAACAGATACGGAAAGTGGTGAAGGATCCAAATTTTACCACATCTATAACTGAAACCGAATCTGAAGCATGGCTGAGTTACAGTATGTGTCTGTCATTCAAAAATTTTTAGGCAATCACAAGGCAGACAACTATCATGAATTTGTCCTCAACATGCTAAAATGTTTTGCGAAAGAAGGTGACAACATGAGTATAAAAGTAAATTTTTTGTACAGCCATTTAGGTTAGGAGATTTAAGTGAAAAACAGGGTGAACGGTTCCACCAGGATATTCAGGTAATGGAAGAAAGATATCAAGGAAAGTGGGATTACCACATGATGAACGATTACTGTTGGAGTCTGCAGAGGGACTGCCCGCAACAAGAATACAAAAGAAAATCCTACAAAAAACGGTTCTCATAGTTTCCTAACACTAATGTGTCTTTTTATAACATTTTATGAATCAAATTTAATCAGAATAAAAAAATATATTTTTAACTATTTTTAACATTGTTTAGTTACATTTTTCATAAATATTAAAGTGATATGCATATCTCAAAAACTAGAGCCAATTGAACAATAATCATGGCATATTCATGATCAGGAGCACAAAATTAATCGAAATTGACTCTTAAATCCCTGGCAACATATTGACTGTTCCCCAGTGTAATGCTTCCACGAAGGCTGCGTCGGGGTCCCATGTCCTGGCCCCGTACACTGGAAGCTTGTGGTTGTGTCATGAGACCGTGAGGTTTATGTCCGATTATACCACATTTGTCCATCAGGAGCCGAAAGATCTCTGGATTGAGAGATCACTCCCCTGCATGCACGTCATGACGGCTGAGGAAATCCGCCTTCCAATTGAGAATCCCCTGGATGAACACTGCAGAGATGGCTGGAAGATGGTATTCAGCCCATATTGAATGCGGGTCACTTCTGCCATTGCTGACAGACTTTGATTGGCTCCTTGGTGATTGAGGTAGGCCACTGCTGTGGCATTGTCGGTCTATACTTGTACTGGCTTGCCCTGAAGAATATTCTGAGCCAGAGTGAGGGCTTTGTAAATGGCTCAGAGTTCCTGGACATTGATTGGCAAAATCGCCTCGGCTAGAGTCCAGCGTCCTTGAAAGTGCTGGCCAGTCACTGTGCCCCACCCTCAGGAGTGCAGTGAGTTCGGGTTCCAAAAGGGCGACCCTTGTTTAGGTGGGATGTCTGTAGCCTGCAGAATAAGAACAGGAGAACCTCCGGAGAGAGGCCCATCATCTGGGACCTGAGCAGATGAGGCAGCCTGTTCCACCTGGAGAGGATCAGGTGTTGTAGAGGCCTGGAGTGAAATTTAATGAACTCCACCATTTTGAAGGTGGACACCATGGATCCCAAGGTCTGCATTGCAGAGTGAATTGACACTTGGCAACTGAGGAGTAATATGCGCACAGTGCTTTAATACAGAGATTTTGTCTGCTGTCAGGAAGATTCTCTGAGCCTGAGAGTCCAGGAAGGTTCCCAGATGTACCATTCTTTAAGAAGGAGTCAGGGAAGACTTTTTCCAGTTGATCAGCCATTGGTGCATTTATAGAAAGGCAATAGTTACTTGTAGGTGGCAGTGAAGAAATTTCTGGGGAGCTTGCTGAGAGCAAGAGATCGTCCAAGACTGGGAGCAGTCTGATCCCCTGACAACAAAGGTAGACCTCTATAACTGCCATGATCTTGGTAAAGACTCAAGGAGCTGTAAAAAGCCCAAAAGGCAGTGCTTGAAATTGGTAATGTTGCTGTAGGACAGCAAACCAGAGATACTGCTGGTGAGAAGGTGCTATAGGTACATGTATGTAAGTGTCCTGAATGTCCAGAGACACCATAAAGTCTCCAGGCTCCATAGCCTGTAGGGTTTCCATATGAAACCTGGGCACCATGATAAACTTGTTCAGAGACTTGAGGTTGAGAATAGGCCGATGAGACACGTTGGGCTTTTGAACCAAGAAAAGGGTAGAATAGTAGCCCTTCCCTCTCTGTGATGAGGGGACCAAAATTATTACCCACGAGTGCAGTTAGGACTGAATGGCCTTCTGGAGAAGCAGTGCTTTGCTTGGGTCTGATGGAGTTCCTGTGCAAAAGAACTGCTTGGGGGGCCAACTCAGGAATGAGAGGGCATATCCATGGGAGACTAATTATTTTAGGTGGAGGTGGAGCAAGAACTGGGCAAACTGAAGAAGTCGGCCTCCCACCCTGGGAGCATTTAGTGCAGTCAGTAGCTGGAAGAGGGTAAAAGGAAATAAAGCATTTAGGCAGCTGAAACTTTTACTAGGTATATTTCATGCTTCACACATATGATCAGATAGCTGATCCGAGTGAGGAAACTCTGGCAAAACTACCTTTTGTTGCTTAAATAGTGGCTCTTTTGTCGTAGGAGTAGGTTCTGCCTCTTCTTTTTGAAGAATGGATTTTTCAGCTCTGACAAGTGCAGGTATATTCAATTAAAGGGGGGGTTTTCCTCTCCTGAGGGGGAGTCAGAGTGAGAGAGGTCTGCATCTTCTGCCTCCCTAGATGATAGCTCTGATAGCTGGATGGACTGGACTGCTTGCTCTATTATGAAAAGAAAAATAAATCATAACAATAAAGTTTGGGATGCTTAATAGCAGCCCCACTAATGGCGATCCAGCTCCTGCTGGACACCAACGAAACTGAGTTGCCCTCAGGCTGTGGGTGTGGTATAGGGGGAGTGGTATACAGAGCATCCTAGGATTGAAAAAACTTTGCTTTTGGTGTCCGGTCCTCCAAGTACCACCTACACCCCATTGTCTCCCTGTGGAGCCCTATGTACCCTGAAGAAAAAATACCTGATTTTTTTATCTTTATTTTTTGCACTTGAAGCTGTCATTAATAATAAATAGACAGTGTCTGTGGTTTGACTGCTTTCAGGGTCACCATCAGGGGGGGTAACAATTATTTTCTTTTTCAAGACACTTTTTATCTTCAGTTGGTGGGAATGGCTATGGGGACCAAGTTTGCACCCAGCTATGCCAACCTCTACATGGGGGTCTTCGAGGAGCGCCATGTGTGGGATGGAGCATATGGTGCAAACCTGGTCTTCTATGGCCGTTACATTGATGATCTGTTTATTATTTGGGACGGGGACCTGGACACAGCTCTTTATTTTGTTAATTCCTTAAATTCTAACACATTTAACCTTTCTTTCACTTTCACATATCATAGGAGCTTCATTTCCTTTCTGGATCTAACCGACCAGATGGATGGGTCTCAAATCATTTGTTCTAATTATCAGAAAGAGGTTGGTACTAACTCTTATTTGCATTATTCTAGTGCACATTACCTCCCATGGAAGAAAAATATCCCCAAGGGACAATTAATAAGAGTCAGACGCAACTGTTCATGGTTGGGAACTTTTGAGACCCAAGCTTCAGTTCTCCTAGATTCCTTTAGAGCAAGGGGATATCCTGAGGATCTTTTATTTTTGCCTCTATGGGATGTCCGATCTTTAGATAGACAGTCTTTTCTCACAGGAGACAATCAATCTAAAATAAAAATTATAAAAAACCTACCAAAAACCAATTGACTTATCATGACTTAGCCTTTATTTCTAAATAGCTGCTCTTTAGAAGTCAAGAGAATTATTAATAAAAATTATGACATCTTGAAGATATGATAATATTTTGAGAAAACTTATTCCTAAAAAAACAGTTATATATAAAAGGATCTCTCAAAACTCTTTTAGCTCCCAGTTTCCTGAGACCAATAGTTAAATCTAGTCTAAACACTATGAATTGCTTAACTAACAGACCAAAAGGCTTCTAGAAATGTGGTAAAACAAGATGTACAACTTGTCATATTGTTCTGAATAATACCAAGTCCATCTATTGTGCTAATGAACATAGAACATATGAAATTGAATCGTTTATCAATTGCGACTCAAAATATGGCATCTATATGTTGAAATGCAATTGTAATCTCATTTATTTTGGATGAACTACTAGATCTCTGAAACTCTGTTTTATGGAACACCGCCTAAACATCTTGAATAAGTTTCAAAAACAAAGCATGTCTAGACACTTCTGTGAAGTTCATGGGGCAGATCCCAAATTGATAGGTTTGGAATCAGTCCCCCCTAATGCACGAGGTGGGACGAGATTCCAAAAATTATGAGAATTTGGAACTTAACACTCTCATTTATTTTTTTAATTAATTTTTTAAATAATTATTTGGAAATAATTTTTTTGGTATTGATTTAAATATTTCTGAGTTGTCTGATATACAGTCAGGTCCATAAATATTGGGACATTGACAGAATTTTCATATTTTGGCCTCTATTCACCACCACAATGGCTTTGAAATAAAACAAACAAAATGTGATTTAACTGCAGACTTTCAGATTTAATTTGAGGGTAATTACATCCAAATCAGTGAACGGTGTAGGAATTACAATGGTTTCTATATGTGCCTCCCACTTTTTAAGGGGCCAAAAGTAATGGGACAAACTAAACAATCCTAAATCTAACTTTCACTTTTTAATACTTTGTTGCAAATCCTTTGCAGGCAATTACAGCCTGAACTCTGGAACGCATAGACATCACCAGACGCTGGGTTTCATCCCTGGTGATGCTCTGCCAGGCTTCTATTGCAAATGTCTTCAGTTCCTGCTTGTTCTTGGGGAATTTTCCCTTCAGTTTTGTCTTCATCAAGTGAAATGCATGCTCAATCGGATTCAGGTCAGGGGATTGACTTGGCCATTGCATAACATTCCACTTTTTAGCCTTAAAAAACTCTTTGGTTGCTTTTGCAGTATGCTTCGGGTCATTGTCCATCTGCACTGTGAAGCGCCGTCCAATGAGTTTTGAAGCATATGACTGAATATGAGCATATAATATTGCCCGAAACACTTCAGAATTCATTCTGCTGCTCTTGTCAGCAGTCACATCATCAATAAATACAAGGGAACCAGTTCCATTGGCAGCCATACATGCCCACGCCATGACACTACCACCATGCTTCACTGATGAGGTGGTATGTTTTGGATCATGAGCAGTTCCTTTCCTTCTCTTCTCTTCCCATCACTCTGGTTCAAGTTGATCTTTGTCTCATCTGTCCATAGGATGTTGTTCCAGAACTGTAATGGCTTTTTTAGATGTTGTTTGGCAAACTCTAATCTGGTCTTCCTGTTTTTGTGGCTCACCAATGGTTTGCATCTTGTGGTGAACCCTCTATATTCACTCTTGTGAAGTGTTCTCTTGATTGTTGACTTTTGACACATATACATCTACCTCCTGGAGAGTGTTCTTGATTTGGCCAACTGTTGTGAAGGGGTTTTTCTTCACCAGGGAAATAATTCTTCTGTCATGCACCACAGTTGTTTTCTGTGGTCTTCCGGGTCTTTTGGTGTTACTGAGCTCTCTGGTGCGTTCTTTCTTTTTAGGAATGTTCCAAACAGTTGATTTGGCCACACCTAATGTTTTTGCTATCTTTCTGATGGGTTTGTTTTGATTTTTCAGCCTAATGATGGCTTGCTTCACTGATAGTGACAGCTCTTTGGATATCATATTGAGAGTTGACAGCAACTGATTCCAAATGCAAATGTCACACCTAGAATCAACTCCAGACCTTTTACCTGCTTAATTGATAATGAAATAACGAGGGAATAGCCCACACCTGTCCATGAAATAGCTTTTGAGTTAATAGTCCCATTACTTTTGGCCCCTTAAAAGTGGGAGGCACATATTGAAACTGTTGTAATTCCTACACCGTTCACCCGATTTGGATGTAATTACCCTCAAATTAAATCTAAAAGTCTGCAGTTAAAGCACATCTTGTTTGTTTCATTTCAAAACCATTGTGGTGGTGAATAGAGGCCAAAATCTGAAAATTCTGTCAATGTCCCAATATTTATGGACCTGACTGTATATACCTGTTCCTCCATTTTTTGGTTTCTTCCTTGTTTTATTGTTTTTTAATAATTTAATGTATTCCTTTATTATATATATTATTATATGTATTTTTATTTAATTAATTATATAGGAATTTTTTGTTTATCTTCAATCCTCATGTTATATAAATAATGCAATAGATTGCCTTCTATCCACCAACATGTTAATGGGTTTTTCCTATTGTTGCCAATTGGTACTTATTGCTCTTTGTATCTTAGAGGTACATTGTTTTAATTCATAATTTAAAGGATATCAGCTAAACCTTTCCAACTTAATAGGAGGACCTATATATACCTGTCCTTTTAGAGAGAGCGGCATCAACCTCTGACGAAGCCGTGGTTGGAGTCACGGGGAAATGCGTCAGGCATTGCTGCTCTCTCGTTATTCTCTCATTGGAGCCCATATTAGCACGGATTTGGCCATATGACAACATCTTCACTGGCAGCACCTCCTGTGAGGTGTCTGCTATCAGCCGCTACCCGCCCGTCTGACACATACTCACTTACCTTGTGAGCTAGACGTTCTGTCGGAGCACCTCAGCTGCACGGTGAACCACTCGGCAATCTACACACAGGCTCCCCTGCATGGGGTTTTTCCATCAGCCTGCAACATATCTCTCACAGCTCCCTCCGTACCGCGTAACTTCCAACAGATGGTGAGCATTTCACATCTCTTGCACTGACTCTGCACTGACTTTGCATATGGAACAATTGTAACAGAGCCACTATCTTTTACCAGCCATAGGAGTCTGGGACATCGTTCCCCATCCACTAAGCATAATAGGAGACCTCCAATCTGGAGGGCAACAATTTGGACTCCAGTTTATCAATATTCTATTTGGACTCCAGCTTATCAATATTCTGTTTGGACTCCAGCTTATCAATATTCTCTTATTGGCTCAAGCATTGATTATTGCTTGATCATGTTATTTGTCATTATGTGCTGAATCTTAGCTGAAATTTGAGCAGCTGCTCCCATTTTTAAATATTTATATGTATATGTTTTTATATTCTACAAACTTTTGATTAAATTCACCTGAATTCAGGATAAATAATTGGTTATATCTTTGCTGACATATAAGTGCTGTGTTATATACCCCCTGTTTCTATGTTCCTTGAGAATTAATAGGAGACCTGACACCTCTCCTCACAGCTGCTACCATCTTGTCGGATTATCAGCGCCTTATCTGAGGGTTTTTCTTTCTTTACAAACAGCTTCCTGTCTGATACTATACTATTAACTAATCCAGGGCTTGACAAATGTTTCTAAAATCTAGGAGCCAGGATGAAAGTGTAGGAGCCAGACCACCCCTTCTCCCGGGGCAGCATTACTGAGCACCTACACCCCAGACAACCAACCCCCATGGCCACACCACTAACGGGGTACTCCAGGTAACCCACCCTCCCACAGCCACATTACTGAGCAGCTAACCCCCTCGCCAGGAAACCAACCCCCAGGAAGACCACCCCTCCACAGCCAAAAAACTCCTGGGCAAGCAAACCCACCGCCGGCAGTGGTCAAACTAGAGAGTGGTGGGCCCAGGTGCAAGAATATGCAGTGCCCCCTGTAGTGGTTCCCCTATGCAGTGCCCACAGTAGTGGACCCCTATGCAGTGACCCCAGTAGTGCCCCATATAGAATGCCCTCAGTAGTGGTACCCCCTATGCATTGCCCCTAGTAGCAGCCCCCCTATACAGTGCCCTAGTGGTGCACCCTCCCTTTAAACAGTGTCCCAGTAGCGGCCACCCCCTATACAGTGCCCCCAGTAGTAGTACCCCATATGCAGTGGCTCCAGTAGTAGTCCCCAGTATGCATTGCCCCTAGTAGCGCCCCCTGTACAGTGCCCCAGTAGCGGCCCCCCATACAGTGCCCCCAGTAGTGATCCCCCCTACGCAGTGCTCCCTGTAGCAGTCACTCCCCCCTATGCAGTGCTCCTTACACACACACAAAAACCCCACACAACTTACCTGAATCCCTGCTCCTGACATGACCGCCGCTGTCCACTCCGAGTTCTGGCTCGCTCTTCTCCTGCACTATGAGAGACGTAATGACGTCTCTCCCATCAACTGCTGTGGGGGGAGCCAAAAGGCGGAGCTCATGAGTGAGCTCCAGCCGATTCAGTCTGTGGACGCAGCAGCCAATGAGAGTCTGTCTGACTCTCATTGACTGCTATAACAAACAAACAGGCGCTGCTCCCGGTTGTGTGTTTATTACTGTGTAGTGTGGACCTCGCTCGCGGTATGGACTACACTAGCGGCGGGTACAGTGGTGGCAGGGGTTGCTGCAAATCTGGTCGCCAGGCAGCCAAATCTGGTCGCCATAGTGACCTGGCCCCTGGGTTTTGTCAAGCCCTGAACTAATCAACACTCTGGAAATGAATAGGTACAACCTTTGGATCACCAACTGTTGCTGAACTATGAGTCCCTGTATTTTCTGCCAACCTCTAGTCGGTGAGATTTTTGGACCTACTGTACAGTAATTACCCAACAGCATTTTTCACTAGCCTCAAAAAATGGGGTTTGAGCTGTACTGTAGCCACCATAATTGCATTGGAAACATTGTGTATTATATATACATGATGATTTCTGTATACCAAACGTTGTTTTGTTCCTGATTCTGACTAATAGCTGTTTATCTTAACTACTACTTTGTACCATGATTCTGTTTTGTAATTCTTTTCCTTGCTGCTCAATTGTTGCTGTCCTTGATGGACTAAGAATTTCCTGGTCCTGTGTGTATGTTGGATACTCTATTTATGCAGCTAGTAAACAGCCCAAAGAGTCACAGTGCTTGTATACACAGAGGGCTATGGCCCAAGGAGTCATGGTGCTTGTATACACAGAGGGCTAAGGCCCAAGGAGTCACAGTGCTTGTATATACAGAGGGCTATGGTTCAAAGGAGTCATGGTGCTTGTGTACAGTATACACGGAGGGCTACGACCCAAGGAGTCACAGTGGTTGTATATAGTACACAGTGGGATACAGCACAAAAAACAGTTTTAAAAAATATATTATTTTACTTTTTTTTACACTGGAGCAGATGGGCATGAGTACAGCACAGCATACTTGTACACAGTATGCAGTCGGGAAGCCGGCGGACCTAATCCCGCCAGCCGGCTTGCAGACTGCTTAATCCCGGTGAGGGTTACATGACAGGCATCTAAATCTAGATGCTGGTCATTTTACCAACGTCGGGAGCCCGGCGCCTGGCATCCCAATTGAAGGGACGACGGGCACCGAGCTTGGATAGCCACGGGGGGGGGGTTAGGTTTAGGGTTCCCAGGGGGGACTTAGGGTTAGGCACCCCCCCGGAAGGTTAGGGTTAGGCTAGGGGGGGAGGGTTAGGGTTAGGCACCCCCGGGGGGGGAATTAGGGTTAGGCACCCCCGAGGGTACTTAGGTTTAGGCGGTGGGGAAGGGGGGTTAGGTTTAGGCACTTAGAGGGGGGATTAGGGTTAGGCACTGGGGGAAGGTTAGGGTTAGGCACCCCTAAGGGAGAGTTAGGGTTATGGGAGGTAATTAGGTTAGTCAATGCGTACCTTAGGGACGATCGGGATTTTCACCCATGTCGAGCAGCCGCTGTCGGGATTCCAACCGCCGAGCAGGCGTCCGGCGGTAAATCATACCAATTCCCTTGTACACACAGCCACTGAGTCTGGACACAATCACTTTAATCAGCAGAGTATAGTGCAGCATACATAAGCATACTGTGCAATGTGCCCCCCTATACACAGTCACTTAACAGCACAGCCACTTGTGAGTCTGCAAGTGAACAGTGAAATGACACCGAGTCCCGGTCATGGCGCCTTATATAGAAACTAACTCTCACGAGAATCCAAAGTCGGGAGGATGATGTTCGGCCTTGAAGTGGGATACGAGTCAGGTGGGAACACACAGATCCCCGGTGTTCGGAGTGGTTCGGATTCTGTGGAATCCAAACCGCTCATTTCTGAGAGCAGCACCAGTGTCCGTGAACTGGGGGTGGGGATGTTCTATGTGCTGCTGCTGATTCGCTAGCCAGTGTGTCTTTCACTGTTAGCCACAGCACCCAGCAGCATGCACGAACACAGCAGTGTGTGTAAACTGTGTATTGAAAGGTCAGCACCACACACACAGTAACTACAGCTACCAGCAGCCACAAAGTTTAAAAAAATAAAAACATTGGAAACATCTGGGAAACATCGGATCCTTACCATTGCAAAGTTAAACATCGAACATCGGTTAAACATCGAACATTGGAACCATCTGACCGATGTTTTGGATGAAACATCAAATGATTACCATCCCTAACATGCATCCAAGTCACACTACGAGTCACCCTGTGCATGCGTCCCGATGGTTACTGCACGCAGTATGAATCTGGACACAGGGAGTGTGGATTTTAGTGGCCGTGACTAGGCGGTAACAGGGGGTGGCTAGGCTGGTGCAGGTGTGTCACGGTCATGTTGCTGCCAGCGGCTGTATCTAAAGATGCAGAACCCCTCACACTAGACACCATGTTTAGATGGAGAAACAGTGCATGCCATAGGGATGGTGCACGTTTAGATGCGTCTGATGGTGCAAAGAGACGGATTTCAAGTGGATGTCTCGCATTGAACAAAATCGGCCCCGGAATTAGACACAGATACTGTTGCAACAAAAAGATGCAGCTGTGGTCGCATCTGCATCTGACTCAGAATCAGGCCCACAATGCTTTGGGAGTTATAGGTACACCATGCCAGATTACCCTTGTTTGTATAATGGATGCGCATTAGATGCTGCAGACTAACCAGACAGTAAATTCTATATAAAATGCATCTTTCATAATATTGAAGTGAAATGCTGTGTATGCTGAGTGTTACCACTGGGAGAGTGATTCAGCAGAGGATATATATGCTAACGCAGTTGTTAACATGTTTGCAGCTGGGATACTGTAGCTGAAATATGGTAATGCGTCACGCCTCCTGCACCATTATTGATCCAAGTTGCTCCCTTGGACACAGCATTGGATTATCTGCATGTCCATCGGCCGGCTAAGTGATCCATGTGGGTCACACAAACCATCCATCAAAGATGCTCAAACGAAAAAAGGAAATTTCATCAGCAAATGGAGATCCTGGCCTCTCCACTCCCTCCAATGGTGGTGGCACGCCTCCATTTTAAGAAACGTAGGCCATCGCCACACCATCCCTGCGCAGAAACTGCAGCAGACTGTTAATCACTGCAGTTATGCATTATCCTACCATGTCAAAATACAACTTCCAAAAATATAAAGTAAAATATAGGGCAATTTATGAAGGTCGAGTGTATAACTACATACGTGAGTGAAAGAGGCACATGTGCAAAGTGAGAGAAAGATGCAAACATGGGAAAAGAGAAATATTAGAGACAGAGAGACAAACACAAATGGAAGAGACAGTGATGGGAGGAGGCAGGAGTGGTGGCGGAACAAGCATGCCATCAGCAATAGGTGTCACAGTAAATGTCCCTGCTCTGCCTCTTTAAAACAACAGGCAATGTGCAGCAAAAACAAAGCTTACAGAGTTACTGACTGAAATCATTGAATTTGGGACCGGACAAGACCCCAAATGTACCCATGTTGTTTACAGGAGAACTTACAGAAAGGTATATGGCCTATCAGCCCCTGCTTCCAAGGCTTTAAACTAGAGATGTGCGCCGACCCCCGTGTTTTGGTTTTGGATCCGGATCTCCCCTGGTTTTGGATCTGGATTGGTTTTGCCAAAACCTCATCTATGTATTTTGTTTTCATGTTTTGGTTTTCGATCTGGATTTTTTCTTAAAAAATAAAAAACACAGCTAAAATCACATAAAATGGGCCTGTTTTTGTTCCTATAGTATTAATAACCTCAATAACATTTATTTCCACTCGTTTCCAGTCAATTTTGACCACTTCACACCTCACAATATGTTTTTTTTCATCTAGTTAAAGGGCCAGAAGGTTACATCCAGCTTGCTGGCTCAAAACTGATTGATATAATTATTAATAGAGTTGAGAAATGTGCAAAGATGATGGTTGGGATACCCTTGAGGATTGAAGAATTGATAGTTGATAGTTGGTGCAGCCCCTGGCTGTAAAATTGATAATACATTAATTCAAAAACAATTCATTGGGTGCAGCCCCTGGCTGAATAGTTAATAAAAATAAATTAATTGGTGCAGCCCCAGGCTGATAAACTGATAATAACTTAATTAAAAACAATTCATTGGGTGCAGCCCCTGACTGTAAAATTGATAATAAATTAATTAAAAAACAATTCATTGGGTGCAGCCCCTAGCTGTTAAATTGATAATAAATTAATTAAAAACAATTCATTGGGTGCAGCCCCTGGCTGTAAAATTGATAATAAATTAATTAAAAAAATTTGTTGGGTGCAGCCCCTGACTATTAAATTGATAATAAATTAATAAAAAAAACAATTCATTGGGTGCAGCCCCTGGCTGTAAAATTGTTAATAAATTAATTAAAAGCAATTCATTGGAAGCAGCCCCTGGCTGTAAAATTGATAATAAATTAATTTAAAAATAAATCATTGGTTCCTAAACTAACCATAACATCAATTTAAAATGTCAGGCAGCAATGCCCCAACCAGCACATAATGGAAAGGAAAAAGTTGCAAGATGGAATAGTCCTCGGGCCCTCCCACCCATCCTTATGTTGTATACAAATTTTTCTTACCAACAGCTTTTTGAACAGTTTTAGATTTGGGTTTGTTGGAAAAAAACTCACAAGGTACGACTTAAACCTAGGATCCAGAATGGTCGCCAAAATATATTTTTCAGATTTCAATAGATTGATGACTCTTGGATTATGGTGAAGTGAATCAAGGGCTTGATCCACCAGTCTGACATAGTTTGCGCAATCACTCTGTTTCACCTCCTCCTTCAGTTTCTCCAGCTGTTTTTGCAAAAGTCTGATGAGGGGAATGACCTGACTCAATCTGGCAGTGTCTGAACTAACTTCACGTGTGGCAAGTTCAAAGGGTTTGAGAACCTTGCACAACATGGAAATTATTCTCCAATGCACTTGAGTAAGGTGCATTCCCCCTCCACTGCCTATGTCATAGGCCATTGTATAGCCCTGGATGGCCTTTTGCTGTTCCTCCATCCGCTGAAGCATATAGAGGGTAGAATTCCACCGAGTTACTACCTCTTGCTTCAGCTGATGGCAGGGCAAATTTAACAGTACCTGCTGGTCATGCAATCTTCGACAAGTGGTCACCGAATGTCTAAAATGTTGCAGGCCCCCGAGAGCATCTCCTGTATGACCATGTCAGTTTTTAAAAAACATTGCACCACCAAATTAATTGTGTGAGCAAAACATGGGACGTGTTGGAATTCGCCCACATGTAATGCTCTCACAATATTGGTGGCATTGTCCGAAATCACAAATCCCGAAGAGAGTCCAAGTGGGGTAAGCCATTTAGCAATGATTTCCATGAGTTTTTCTAAGAGGTTCTCAGCGGTATGCCTCTTAGTGAAACCAGTTATACAAAGAGTAGCTTGCCTATGTATCAGCTGTCTTTTTCAAGATGTTGCTGCAACTGTTGCTGTTGTAGGCAATACACCTACCCAGTAGACTGTCACAGTCATGTAATCCTTAGTTTGCCCTGTCCCACTTGTCCACATATCAGTGGTCAAGTGGACAGTGGGTAGAACAGCATTTCTGAGGACATTAATTAGGTTTTTTTTACTGTCCTTGTACAAACTTGGAATTGCTGTTCTAGCGAAGTGGAATCTAGAAGGGATCTGGTAGTGAGGACACAGGACCTTAATTAACTGTTGAAAACCCACTGCAGTAATGGCAGATACTGGACGCGCATCTAATGCCAGCATAGCTGTTAAGGCGTCAGTAATCCACTGTGCAACTGGGTGATTGCTGTCATACTTGTTTGCAAACGATTGTTTGACAGTAATTTGATTTTTGGAGGATATGCTACAAGTAGTCTTCCTCCTGGTCCCCTTCTGGGATGAAGATCCACTCACAGCAACAGCAGCAGCAACAGGGATAGTCATCAAGGATCCTTCTGAGGAATTATGGATAGGAGAGGAGTCAATCATGCTTCTAATAACAACATTGGATGCAGCAGGACTACTCCCGATGACGAATGAGGATGTTGATGATGCAGGTGTTGGTGTTGGAGATCGAAGGCACTTGAATCTCACAGAGAGGGAGCAGATAGGTGACATTGGACTTGTTACGTTTTGAGTGTTGAGTTTTGGAACTTGGCGACATACACTTTGATATTTGATGAATGCGCTCCACGTGATGTTATAAGGAGGAGGTTCCTAGGTGGTTTAGGTCCCTCCCTCTACTCACTCTTGCTTGGCAACAGTCACATATGGCTTGACAACTGTTGTCCGGATCGAGGTGGAAATAATTCCACACGTGAGAAGTAGATTTTCTTTGTCTTTTATCCGGGCATGACAACAATGGGCTTTGGGTTTTTCAAACCATGGGCAACAGCTGTTGCCTTACTTACACAAAGGACATCCTCTGCATCAACATCCTCATCACCAGCATCTTCATAATCAACATCCTCATCATCCTTAGCACCTTCAACTACCAAAATATCCTCCTCCTCCATGTGCAATTCCACAGAAGCATCCTCGATGACTACGTCTACAAGATGTTGACTGCCCTTCCCCACATTTACAGAGGGCACACAAATGTTGCAACTCGGAGGATCCTCCAGTACACTAGTATTTAGGACTGGCTCCCACATGGCAACCACAGACACACTTGCACTCTCCTCAGGAATTTGTGATTTCGATTTCTCAGGGCACACAGTTGGTTTTTCCGAAGGGCTATCAATATCAGAACCAGCAGTCTTCCTAAACAAAGGCCAAGGCCTTATCCTTTCCTTGCCACTTTGTGCAGTGAATGGCATATTGCAAATTTTTTGTTTATCTAAAGGCAAATTTCCTTTAAATTTTTTTTCCTTAACTTCAGTAAAAGTAGCTTTAACAGATCGATGGCGTGACTTAAGCCCTGGGGAATGAGCCTTCATAGAGGATGAGGAAGTTGACGGCCTTGCACTGCTGGCAGCAGCTACAACATCTTGAAGCAGTTGCATTGCGTTGTCGACTTGCTAGATCTTGTGCGGCTAAGCCTAACATGCACAGACGCACAAACAAATATTTATTAGACAAAGAAAAGACAATTTTTTTTTTCAGCTCCAGAACTTGGGCCCAGAGTACAGATTGATGAAGACTGGAGTTGGGCAGCACTAGGTTGCATTGCTAGATCTTATGCGGCTAAGCCTAACACGCACAGACAATTAGACAAAAAAAGACAATTTTAAAAAAAAAAAT
Organism: Taudactylus pleione; assembly: GCA_031769625.1. Taxonomy (NCBI): domain Eukaryota; kingdom Metazoa; phylum Chordata; class Amphibia; order Anura; family Myobatrachidae; genus Taudactylus; species Taudactylus pleione. Next base: position 5,350,382 of record JAUIMM010000566.1, on the reverse strand, counting down.
TCAGCTCCAGAACTTTGGGCCCAGAGCACAGATTGATGACGACTGGAGTCAGGCAGCACTAGGTTGCGTTGCCGACTTGCTAGATCTTGTGCGGCTAAGCCTAACACGCACAGACAATTAGACAAAACATTTAAAAAAATATTTTTTTTTCAGCTTCAGAACTTTGGGCCCAGAGCACAGATTGATGACGACTGGAGTCGGGCAGCACTAGGTTGCGTTGCTGACTTGCTAGATCTTGTGCGGGTAAGCCTAACACGCACAGACACACAGACAATTATTTATTAGACAAAAAAAGATGTTTTTTTTATTTTTTTTCAGGGCCAGAACTTGGGCCCGGAGCGCCAATTGATGACGACTTGAGTCGGGCAGCACTAGGTTGCAACTTGTTGTATATTGTGCGGCTAAGCCTAACACACACACACAGAAAATAAATTGACAATATACTTTTTTTTTGGGGGGGGTCCAGAACTTGGGCCTAGATGGATGCAGCAGACAGCACAGCACCAGCCCAGATGGATCAGCACCAGCCCAGATGGACGCAGCAGACAGCACAGCACCAGCCCAGAATGGATCAGTACCAGCCCAAGACACAGCAGACAGCACAGCAACCGACAGCACAGCACCAGCCCAGATGGATCAGCAACAGCCCAGATGGACGCAGCAGACAGCACAGCACCAGCCCAGATGGATCAGCAACAGCCCGGATGGACACAGCAGACAGCACAGCACCAGCCCAGAATGGATCAGCGCCATCCCAGGACACAGCAGACAGCACAGCTCCAGCACCAGATGGATCAGCACCAGCCCAGATGGATGCAGCAGACAGTACAGCACCAGCCCAGAATGGATCAGCACCAGCCCAGGACACAGCAGACAGCACAGCACCTCTCCCCAGCCCTACACTACCCACCCTCCCTGTTCAGTCTCCACTGCCAGAGTGAAATGGCGCCCGCCACGTCCCTTATATATAGAGACGAAAGCTTGCGAGCCGTGAGATTTCATCTCTATGATTTTGCCTTGATGCCAGAGATCCAAGTAAGGCGGGAACATCCGAGCCGGCTTGGATCTGACTTGGATGCCCTTAGTTCGGGTGGGTTCGGATCTCTTACATCTGAACCCGCTCATCTCTACTTTAAACACAACGTCAATCTTTTAGCAGCAAATGTGGACATCTTGATAAATACAGTGAAGGGAAGGGAACAAGTAAGAAAATCCTTGGAAACACCCAGCAATTTGAAGTCACAATCCCTTCTTGAGCACCAGACCCACTGGACCCCATCAAATGTTAGGAGGTATGCATTAGTGGGGGAGATTTATCAAAGTTTGGAGAAAGATAAAGTATCAACCAATCAGCTCCTGTCATTTTTCAAACACAGCCTGTAAAATGACAGAAGCTGATTGGTCAGTAATTTATCTCTCTCCACTTTATTTTTCTCCAAGCTTTGATAAATTTCCCCCATAGACAAGCTGAATATTCCAATTTCTGTCCTAGTGTCAGGTCCTTGTGACTGTGGGAGAGTAATGGAGCCACCATCAGTTGGACAACTCTGCTTAAAAATATTTCTAGACCAGAAAAAAAAATATTTTGAGTTAAATTCTAGCGCAGAATCCTAATTTCATATTTACCTTTGGGTGTAAAGTGCTAAGTCTGTGAAAACTTTTTAGTTCATAAAACAAATGAATCCACATACCCAATATACACCTTATTAAACAAGTACTGAAAAATGTTCTAGTAACTAATGTATCTTTTAACCTACTATTCGTCTAACCCCCTTAAATTAGTTTTTGCAGCTACTGTATGAGATGTATAGTATTATATACTGTATAAAGGCACATCTGACTTTTCCTAGCAGTACATACAATACTGAATCAGTTAATTATGACAGGAATATGCGATTTGTGTTACTGTACCTCAAATTTATTTCTCCCATATCTTCTTCAGGATCAGCTTCTAATGTCACGCTTTGAAAACAATTTTCCACTAGCTATTCAATTATCATTTTAATGACTATGTGTTCCTGTGAACTGGTGATCCACACATCTTCTTAATCTTATATAAACCTTCATTTCTATTTCCTGCTTACTTGTCAGAGCAGAACCAGTTAAAGTTGTCCTATTGCTGAGTTATGCAGTTTATTCAGCAGGAGGGTATTCTATATTAGTCCCATTATATGTGGATCAGTAATTTGGGTGTTACTAACAGTGTATCTTGAATTTTGGGCCTGGTCCTGAGTCAGACTTAAGTAGAGATGTGCACTGACCCCCGTGCTTTGGTTTTGGTTGTGGATCTGTATAAATTTTCATGTTTTGGTTCTTGTTTTGCAAAACCACCCTCACGTGTTTTAGTTTTGGATCAGTATTTTAATTTTTTTTAGTTAAATGCTAAAAACAGGTAAAATCATGTCATTTAGGCCTGTTTTTGTTCCTACAAAATAAAAAAATAACCTCAATAAGATTAATTTTCAGTCAATTCCAGTAAATTTTGGCCACTTCACAATATTCTTCCCCAATATTGGCCAAAGGCTGCAATGAGCTGGCTGGTTAATAAGCGACAGAGCAGTGGTACAAACACATGGCAGTTTAAAAGAATATAGAGTAGCACATCTATGAAACATTGCCACACAGCAGTGGCAGAAAAGAAAAGTGGTGCAAGATGGAATTGTCTTTGGGCCCTCCCACCTGCCCCTATGTTGTAAATTAAAAAGGACATGCACAGTTTAACAATCCACGCTCTTTAGTGACAGGAACTGCCATTTTTTTTGGCTGAAGTGCTTGGTTTGTTTGGGCTCCCAAAAAACAATCTACCAATGGGTTAAGGTAGCTAACAGTGTTGTTTTGTTAATGATCTCTTCTCTACAGTGGGAAGATGATGTCATTATCATCCTCATCCTCATCAGTGTAAACATCAACATCATCATACAATATTAAGTTTAACACATCCCTGCTGGTATCTACCATTACAGAAGTCTCTGTACTTTGATGTAAATGATGGGAAAGGTCTTGCTCATGGAATTTTGAGGAAGTAGCTTCCTACGCCAATCAGAAGACACAACCTGCATGCTCCAAAGCAAGGACATGAAACAAAAATTCTTACAAAATTCTTACAAAAAAGGGTATAAAATAAGAGTTTCTAGAAGAACAAATAAGAAATGTATCATGGATGGACAGACAAGACCTGATTAACTATAAGAGAAAACCACAAGACACAACTGAACCCCAACTATCATTCATAACACAGTACAATGGGAGCTACCAAACCTGCAAAAAAATCCTATGGAAACATTAGCACATACAGTACTTCAATTGGATGAAGAACTGAAAACACTACTACCACCCAAACCTAAAGTCATTTATAAAAAAGCCAGAAACCTAAAACAAGAACTGAATGAGAAGCTACACATCTAAAAACAACATCCATGTATGGGGTGTAAATACCGGACTGTCTCTACTAAACCAATAAAAGTACTACCAAGCAACCAAACTCACAAAGAATATAAAATCAGAGACAGGATAATTAGTGACAGCGAAGGAGTGGTCTACAGTACGTTCTGGAATGCCCATGTGGCATGCAATATGTCGGTCAGACATAAAGAAAACTAAGAGTCAGAGTGGCAGAACATATTTACAACATCAAGAGGGGTTTTTAAACACACATAGTGTGTCCCAACATTTTGCGGACTGTCATAGCAAGAACCCCAAAGGCCTCAAATTCATTGAGATCCAGAAAATAAAAATTATTGGAGAGGCGGATGCCGAACTACAGCATTGAAAAAAAAGAGACCCTTTGGGTTTATTTCCTTAAAACACTGCAACCAGATGGTCTCAACATAGTCATTGAATTAAACGCTTTCCTTTGATCCCTCCCGCCCCTCCATTTCTTACAAGTCTCTCCCTCTAGGAATTCCCCACAACTTATCTTATTATTTTATTTATTTCATACTAGTAGTTTTCTTGGTCTCTTTTTGGATGAAGATTCACCTCCAGTAGCAGCAGGCCTAGAGCTCGATTCTTCTGTGGAATCCTGGATACTGGAGGAGTCAGTTTGCCTTAGCAAATTGCTAAAAAGACAACTTCAAACTGTGACTGACAGTGCTGATATTAACAACAACTTCACACTGCGACTGACAGCACTGATATTAATGACAACTTCACACTGCGACTGACAGCACTGATATTAACGACAACTTCACATTGCGACTGACAGCGCTGATATTAACGACAACTTCACACTGCGACTGACAGAGCTGATATTAACAACAACTTCACACTGCGACTGACAGCCCTGATATTAACGACATCTTCACATTGCGACTGACAGCGCTGATATTAACGACAACGTCACACTGCAACTGACAGAGCTGATATTAACAACAACTTCACACTGCGACTGACAGCACTGATATTAACGACAACCTCACACTGCGACTGACAGCGCTGATATTAATGACAACTTCACATTGCAACTGACAGCGCTGATATTAACAACTTCACACTGCGACTGACAGAGCTGATATTAACAACAACTTCACACTGCGACTGACATGCTGATATTAACAACAACTTCACACTGCAACTGACAGCGCTGATATTAATGACAACTTCATTTTATTTATTTCATACTAGTAGTTTTCTTGGTCTCTTTTTGGATGAAGATTCACCTCCAGTAGCAGCAGGCCTAGAGCTCGATTCTTCTGTGGAATCCTGGATACTGGAGGAGTCAGTTTGCCTTAGCAAATTGCTAAAAAGACAACTTCAAACTGTGACTGACAGTGCTGATATTAACAACAACTTCACACTGCGACTGACAGCACTGATATTAATGACAACTTCACACTGCGACTGACAGCACTGATATTAACGACAACTTCACATTACGACTGACAGCGCTGATATTAACGACAACTTCACACTGCGACTGACAGAGCTGATATTAACAACAACTTCACACTGCGACTGACAGCCTTGATATTAACGACATCTTCACATTGCGACTGACAGCGCTGATATTAACGACAACGTCACACTGCAACTGACAGAGCTGATATTAACAACAACTTAACACTGCGACTGACAGCACTGATATTAATGACAACCTCACACTGCGACTGACAGCGCTGATATTAACGACAACTTCACATTGCGACTGACAGCGCTGATATTAACAACTTCACACTGCGACTGACAGAGCTGATATTAACAACAACTTCACACTGCGACTGACATGCTGATATTAACAACAACTTCACACTGCGACTGACAGTGCTGATATTAACAACAACTTCACATTGCGACTGACACGCTGATATTAACAACAACTTCACATTGCGACTGACAGCGCTGATATTAACAACTTCACACTGCGACTGACAGAGCTGATATTAACAACAACTTCACACTGCGACTGACATGCTGATATTAACAACAACTTCACATTGCGACTGACAGCGCTGATATTAACAACTTCACACTGCGACTGACAGAGCTGATATTAACAACAACTTCACACTGCGAATGACAGAGCTGATATTAATGACAAGTTCACACTGCGAATGACAGTGCTGGTATTAATGACAACTTCACACTGCGAATGACAGTCTGGTATTAATGACAACTTCACACTGAGGGGCCTATTCATTAAACGTAACAATTCAATGGAGATAATTAGCTTTAGAACTCTCATGGAGTTCTAGCTAATTATAGGTGGAATTCATCATTCCACCTCTCCATAAGTATCTATTCCGAAAAGCTGTCATTTTTGCGATGACAGCTTTTCGGGAAATAGATACTTTTCCCTGCCTACACTACCTTATCGCATCTGGAAACAGTGCTGCGCATGCGCTGTTACATCTGTAAAACCAGCGCATGTGCAGCACTGCCTACAGATGCAGTAAGTTTCGTACCCCCCCTGACCCCCTCCGCTCACCTTCCCCCCCCCCCCGACTTACCTGTCCGTGCAGCAGCCTCCGGCTCCGTTCTGCTGGTCTGTCATGTGGTTTCCCTGCAGACCACATGACAGATTAGAAAAAAAATATATATTTTTTTTTCTTTTTCTAAACTTTCTTGTGCTCTGCTGGGGAGCACACATGACAGACCGGCCTCCGGAGCCTGAGGATGGAGCAGAGCGCCGGAGGGACTCGTCGGGGGACCTGCACACGCTGATACAGGTTAGTGGATTCTGCTATTCACCACCTCACAGTGGCGAATAGTAACTGCATCAAATTCCGAAAATTGATAATTTTCGGAATTTGATGAATACCATAATTTCCACATCCCCATACTAATGTATGGGGAGTGTGGAAATTAACCCAGGGGGACTTAGCAAGGAGATATCTGTGATATCTCCTGTGTTAAGTCTGTTCATGAATACCAAAATAACGTTATTTAAGGAAAATGTCCTTAAAAACGTTATTTTAGTGTTGATGAATAGGCCCCTGAAACTGATAGCGCTGACATTAATGATAACTTCACACTGCGACCTACAGTACTGATATTAACGACAACTTCACACTGTGACTGACAGCGTTGATATTAAAGACAACTTCACACTGCAACTGACAGTACTGATGTTAATGACAACTTCATACTCCGAGTGACAGATCTGATATTAACGACAACTTCCCACTGCAACTGACAAGGCTGATATTAATGCTGTGGCATGGCACTTACTGAGCATTATTATTTAACACAATACCACTGCCTGGCCTGCCTGAAGACACACAAGTTTTACATAAATAAAAATATTTTTTTTCTTTAAAAAAAAAACGTCACTCTGATTCACAGCACTGATATTAACAGCAACTTCACACTGCGACTGACAGCGCTGATATTAACGCGGTGGTATGGCACCCACTGAGCATTATTGCTTAGCATAGTACCACTGTCTGAACACACACAAATTTAAAAAAATATATATTATTTTTTATTCTTTTAACAAATGACCACAAGATCACACAATACATTGCTCGGAAATGGCTTTTAAAAGAATACACAATGCTATTGGCATTTATTTTAATTACACACAGTGCCCCTGGCTTGAACACATTGCTCCCTGAGGGGCCTATTCATCATCACTTATTTTTCACAAAAGCATGTGAAAATTAACATTTTCACATACTTTTGTGAAAAGTAAGTGTCGGGGCTATTCATCAAGTTCCGAGAAAGCATTTTTGTTTCGGAACTTGATGATGTTACTGAACGCCACTTTCAGGTGGCGTTCAGCCCCCGATAACCTTCACAGGCTGCTGCTTACATGGCAGCCTGTGAAGATTTATAAGGCAGCCACAGCACAGAGGGATCTATTCAGATCATACTTGCCGACATTTCCCTCCCTCATTTCAGGAGGGAGCCGTCGGGCTTTCTCGGCGGGCAGCAGTAAAAAGGGGGTGTGGCCTGGCAATGACACGTATTTTGGGCGGAGCATGGGGTGTGACATCACGATCGCATCACCGTGGCTCTGCCCCCTCTTCACAATAGATGAAAGAATCAGAGACAGTGCCCCTGCCTTTACCTGCTTTAGGTACACTGGGCCTGATTCAGACCCGCTCGCAAGCACATTGTGCTTGCAAGCGGGTCGATGGTGGCCCAGTGCACACGTGCGGCATGCGCACTGCGTGTGTGCGAGCCCCGTAGCGAGCGCAAAAAGCGCTGATCGACAGCTCACCCCATTTTGTAGGCGTGGCCGGGGGTGGCTTCACAAACGGTGGCGTTCTCAAGCGAACGCCTGCTGTTTGTGGGCGGCCCCACTGACATCACCTGTGATGTCAGTGATGTCAGTGAGAGAGCTTCCGGCTCTATTTGAGCCAGAAGCTCTCTGGGGTTTGCGGCCACGAGACCCTACCACAAGGGTCTCATCGCAAGCCTGATGGTCGCGATGGTCTTGACCATCGCGACCATCATCATGGCCGCTCGCAATAGCTGTGGGTAGTAATCCGCAGCTATGCGAGCGGCCAAGAGGCTGCAACTAAAAAAACATGCATCCACCCTGATTCAGAGCAAGCGCTCGCTTTTTGTGCGCACTGTGGCACTTACTTTTTTTACTATCGTTTTTTTTTTCTGAGCCCAGCCTGCCCACACCCTCTCCAACAGATCTCCTGTGTGCAGAGCCGTAACTAGACATTTTGGTGCCCTGTGCCAGAAAGAGCATTGGCGCCCCACTCACTTTTCAAAGGGACATAATGCACCCAAAAAAGGGCCATGGCTTCATGGGGAAGGGCCAGGGAAGAGATAGGAGAGGCCAGGAGATGCTGGGGATGAAATAAGAGGAAGCTACAAGCAAGAATGATAATAAACAGAAATTTGACAGGCCCAAACAGCGCCCCCTGACCTGTGGTGCCCTGTGCGAAGGCACCGGCCGCACTACCCTAGCTACGGCCCTGCCTGTGTGAAATGGCGCCGAACACAAGTGAGGAACTTTGATATGTAATTCAAAACACTCAAGATCCTATGCCGGGAAGATTCCGTTTTGTCTTGTTTTGGGATCCAAGCCCGACAGAGATAACCGAATGGGGACTCGGATCCCATCCGAAAGGTGAAATTCGGGTGGGTTCTATACTCAAGTCCGACTGCGGCCGCATGTAGCAAATTTTTCACATACAGCTCATGTGTTGTGGGCTGCATGCGCATCTATGAATTATCCAGAGCTGTACGCATCTCAGCTGTTTCTCTGCAGGTGCTAAATGGGAGTTTCTAGGTGGCCACAATGTGAATGTATGCAAGAGAACTCTATGTGAGTGTTTAGAGTGTGTCGTGGGTGTATCACCAAAGTTATTTGCTCATATGCCAGGATGCCAAATGCAGATGGACCTAGCATGGGGTAGGTATAACTACTGCTGATAATGATGATGCTGCTCTTACGTACAAAGGTGTGGGACGAAATGACTGCATAGATTTGTACTCTTTAGAACTTTCCTATATTTGCATTAGAGATATGTTTGCATTCACATTAAGGGCTTGATTCAGCATGGATCCCAATTGCAACCGTGCACGCAGGTCGGCTGAATGTTGCCTACTGTGCATGGGTAGGCACCCAACTGCACGTGTGCGTCGATCACACTGCTATTACGGATGCATTGTGGCATTCATCGCAGCATGAGTGACAGGCTGTGAGAGATTGGGGGTGGTGAGGAGGGAGTGTGCCTACCAATTTAAACTAGGGGTGTGCACCGGCCACTTTTCGTGTTTTGTGTTTTGGTTTTGGATCTGGATCTTTCTTCGTGTTTTGGATCTGGATTGGTTTTGCCAAAACCACCCTTCCGTGTTTTGGGTTCTGGGTTTTGTGTTTTGGATCTGTATTTTTTTTAAAAAAGCATAAAAACAGCTAAAATCACAGAATTTGTAGGTTTTTCTGCTCCTATGCTATTATTAACCTCAATAACCTTAATTTCCACTCATTTCCAGTCTATTCTGAACACCTCACACCTCACAATAGTGTTTTTATGTCCAAAACGTTGCACCGAGGTAGCTGGATGACTATGCTAAGCGACACGAGTGGGCGGCACAAACACGTGACCCATCTAGGCGTGAAACTGCAGTGGCAGACAGGATGGCAGTTTGAAAAACTAGGCCCCAAACTGTACATAATGCAAAGAAAAAAAAGAGGTGCAAGATGGAATTGTCCTTGGGCCCTCCCACCCACCCTTATGTTGTATAAACAGGACATGCACACTTTAACAAACCAATCATTTCAGCGCCAGGGTCTGCCACACAACTGTGGCTGAAATGATTGGTTCGTTTGGGCCCCCACAAAACAAGCTGGCAATTAATGTGTCCCTGCACAAACTGGCTCTATGGAGGCAAGATGTCATCCTCATCCTCCTCATCCACCGATTCCTCACCCTCTTCAGTGTGTACATCCTCATCCTCACAAAGTATTAACTCGTCCCCACTTGAATCCACCACCACAGGTCCCTCTGTACCTTCTGGAGGCTGGTCTCCCTGGAAGAGCTGATAATTCATTTTGATGAACATCATCTTCTCCACATTCTGTGGAAGCAACCTCCTACGCCTTTCGCTGACAAGGTTCCCGGCTGCACTAAACACTCTTTCGGAGTACACACTGGAGGGGGGGCAACTCAGGTAAAATAGAGCCAGTTTGTACAGGGGCCTCCAAATTGCCTCTTTTTCCTGCCAGTACAGGTATGGACTGTCTGCCATGCCTACTTGGATGCTGTCACCGATGTAATCCTCCACCATTCTGTCAATGGTGACAGTATCATATGCAGTGACAGTAGACATGTCAGAAATTGTTGCCAGGTCCTTCAGTCCGGACCAGATGTCCAAACTTGGTCCTGCCTGCCCTGCATCACCGCCAGCGGGTTGCTTAGGATACCTAAGTTTTTTCCTGGCAGCCCCAGTTGCAGGAGAAAATGAAGAAGGAGCCGTTGACGTGTCACGTTCCGCTTCAGCTGACAGTGTGTTCACCAGCAGGTCTTTGCACCTCTGCAGGCTTGTGTCGGCCGGAAAGAGAGACACCACATAGGCTTTAAACCTAGGATCGAGCACGGTGGCCAAAACGTAGTGGTCTGATTTCAACAGATTGACCACCCTGGAATCCTGGCAAAGCGAATGAAGGGCTTCATCCACAAGTCCCACATGCCGAGCGGAATCGCTCCGTCTTAGCTCCTCCTTCACTTTCTCCAGCTGCTTCTGCAAAAGCCTGATGAGGGGAATGACCTGACTCAAGCTGGCAGTGTCTGAACTGACTTCACGTGTGGCAAGTTCGAAGGGCTGGAGAACCTTGCACAACACGGAAATCATTCTCCACTGCGCTTGAGTCAGGTGCATACCCCCTCCTTTGCCTATGTCATAGGTGGATGTATAGGCTTGTATGGCCTTTTGCTGCTCCTCCATCCTCTGAAGCATATAGAGGGTTGAGTTCCACCGCGTCACAACCTCTTGCTTCAGGTGATGGCGGGGCAGGTTCAAGAGTGTTTGCTGGCGCTCCAGTCTTCGGCACGCAGTCGCTGAATGGCGAAAGTGGCCAGAAATTTTTCGGGCCACCCAAAGCGTCTCCTGCACGCCCCTGTCGCTTTTCAGAAAATTCTGCACCACCAAGTTTATTGTGTGAGCAAAACATGGGACGTGCTGGAATTTGCCCAGATGTAATGCCCGCACAATATTGGTGGCGTTGTCAGATATCACAAATCCCCAGGAGAGTCTAAGTGGGGTAAGCCACTGGGCGATGATTTCCCTCAGTTTCTCTAAGAGGTTGTCGGCGGTGTGCCTCTTACTGAAACCGGTGATACACAGCGTAGCCTGCCTTGTAACGAGCTGGCATTTCTGAGATGCTGCTACTGGTGACGCTGCTGCTGTTGCTGCGTAAGGTGATACATCTACCCAGTGGGCTGTCACAGTCATATAGTCCTTAGTCTGCCCTGTTCCACTTGTCCACATGTCCGTGGTTAAGTGGGCATTGTGTACAACGGCATTTTTCAGGACACTGAGGACACTTTTTCTGACGTTTCTGTACAGTCTCGGTATCGCCTGCCTAGTGAAGTGGAATCTAGACGGGATTTGGAACCGGGGACACACTACCTCCATCAATTGTCTAAATCCCACTGCACTAATGGCGGATACCGGACGCACGTCTAACACCAACATAGCAGTCAAGGCCTCAGTTATACATTTTGCTTCAGGATGACTGCTGTCGTACTTCATCCTCCTCGCTAAGGACTGTTGGAGGGTCAATTGTTTAGTAAAAGTAGTGGTGTTCCTACTTCCTCTCTGGGATGATGAACGACTCCCAGCAGCAGCAACAGCAGCAGCGGCAGCAGTAGGCGTAGCAATGCAGGATCCTCCAGAGGAATCCCGGATAGGAGAGTCAGTCATGCCAGTGACATGGCCTGCAGGACTACTTCCGATCCTGACTAAGGAGGAAATTGACGAGGAGGGAGTTGACGGTGTGGTTTGCAGGCGCTTGGATACAACAGGACAACGGGATTTAGGTGTCCCTGGACTGCTTACGGTCTTAGTCAAAGTTTCTGAACTTGACAGTAACTTTTTATGAACGCGCTGCAGGTGCCGTATAAGGGAGGATGTTCCTAGGTGGTTGACGTCCCTACCCCTACTTATTTCACCTTTACATATGGTACATATGGCAAGACAGTTGTTGTCCGGATTTGGATAGAAATATTGCCAGACCAAAGAGGTGGAATGTTTGGTCTTCTGCCCAGGCATGACCGTGATGGGCTTTTTCATCCCACGGACAACAACTGTCTCCCCCGGAGCCTGATTTAAACAAACCACATCACCATCAGAATCCTCCTCGCCAACTTCCTCCTCAACGCCAGCTACACCAGTATCCTCATCCTGTTGTACTTCAACAGTGACATCTTCAATTTGCATATCAGCAAGTGGACTGTGGGTGCTCCTTTCAGCACTTGCAGGGGGTGTGCAAATGGTGGAATGAGCCACCTCTTCGCGTCCAGTGCTGGGAAGGTCAGGCATCGCAACCACCACCACACTTGGACTCTCCTTGGGGATTTGTGATATCTTCTTAGAAAGCACAGTTCTTCGCTGTGCTTTTGCCAGCTTAACTCTTTTGATTTTTTTAGTGGGAGGAGGGCTTCCATCGTCATGTGAAGCTGAACCACTAGTCATGAACATACTAGGGATCGACCTTAGCCGTTCCTTGCCACTCCGTGTCGTAAATGGCATATTGGCAAGTTTACGTTTCTCTTCAGCTGATTTAAATGTCTTTTTCAAGGTCATTTTCCTGAACTTTGCCATTTGGGATTGTATGTGCCCTCTACTATGACATTGGGCATCGGCCTTGGCAGACGACGTTGATGGCATGTTATCGTCTATGTCATGACTAGTGGCAGCAGCTTCAGCACTAGGAGGAAGTGGTTCTTGATCTTTCTCTATTTTATTTTTATCGGAGAAAGTTTGGTCCTCCATTTATGTTATATCGATTTGATATATACGTGCGGCTAAACACAGAAAACAATTTTTTTTTTGGTTTGGACTGGAGTGTACTTTGTGGGTTACAGCACCCTTTAACGGTCAAGCCAGCCGGCCCTTTACTTATGAAACAGGCGCACGCTTGGCACTACTTTGTTGATGCACGTGCGGCTAATGCGCACACAATTCACAAACACAGAAAATAATTTTTTTTTTGGTTTGGACTGGAGTGTACTTTCGGGGGTTACAGCACCCTTAACGGTCAAGCCAGCCGGCCCTTTACTTATGACACAGGTGCACGCTTGGCACTACTTTGTTGATGCACGTGCGGCTACTGCGCACACAATTCACAAACACAGAAAATAATTTTTTTTTTGGTTTGGACTGGAGTGTACTTTCGGGGGTTACAGCACCCTTAACGGTCAAGCCAGCCGGCCCTTTACTTATGACACAGGTGCACGCTTGGCACTACTTTGTTGATGCACGTGCGGCTACTGCGCAGTTCACAAACACAGAAAATAATTTTTTTTTTGGTTTGGACTGGAGTGTACTTTCGGGGGTTACAGCACCCTTAACAGTCAAGCCAGCCGGCCCTTTACTTATGACACAGGTGCACGCTTGGCACTACTTTGTTGATGCACGTGCGGCTACTGCGCACACAATTCACAAACACAGAAAATAATTTTTTTTTTGGTTTGGACTGGAGTGTACTTTCGGGGGTTACAGCACCCTTAACAGTCAAGCCAGCCGGCCCTTTACTTATGACACAGGTGCACGCTTGGCACTACTTTGTTGATGCACGTGCGGCTACTGCGCACACAATTCACAAACACAGAAAATAATTTTTTTTTTGGTTTGGACTGGAGTGTACTTTCGGGGGTTACAGCACCCTTAACGGTCAAGCCAGCCGGCCCTTTACTTATGACACAGGCGCACGCTTGGCACTACTTTGTTGATGCACGTGCGGCTACTGCGCACACAATTCACAAACACAGAAAATAATTTTTTTTTTGGTTTGGACTGGAGTGTACTTTCGGGGGTTACAGCACCCTTAACGGTCAAGCCAGCCGGCCCTTTACTTATGACACAGGCGCACGCTTGGCACTACTTTGTTGATGCACGTGCGGCTACTGCGCACACAATTCACAAACACAGAAAATAATTTTTTTTTTGGTTTGGACTGGAGTGTACTTTCGGGGGTTACAGCACCCTTAACGGTCAAGCCAGCCGGCCCTTTACTTATGACACAGGCGCACGCTTGGCACTACTTTGTTGATGCACGTGCGGCTACTGCGCACACAATTCACAAACACAGAAAATAATTTTTTTTTTGGTTTGGACTGGAGTGTACTTTCGGGGGTTACAGCACCCTTAACGGTCAAGCCAGCCGGCCCTTTACTTATGACACAGGTGCACGCTTGGCACTACTTTGTTGATGCACGTGCGGCTACTGCGCACACAATTCACAAACACAGAAAATAATTTTTTTTTTGGTTTGGACTGGAGTGTACTTTCGGGGGTTACAGCACCCTTAACGGTCAAGCCAGCCGGCCCTTTACTTATGACACAGGTGCACGCTTGGCACTACTTTGTTGATGCACGTGCGGCTACTGCGCACACAATTCACAAACACAGAAAATAATTTTTTTTTTGGTTTGGACTGGAGTGTACTTTCGGGGGTTACAGCACCCTTAACGGTCAAGCCAGCCGGCCCTTTACTTATGACACAGGCGCACGCTTGGCACTACTTTGTTGATGCACGTGCGGCTACTGCGCACACAATTCACAAACACAGAAAATAATTTTTTTTTTGGTTTGGACTGGAGTGTACTTTCGGGGGTTACAGCACCCTTAACGGTCAAGCCAGCCGGCCCTTTACTTATGACACAGGCGCACGCTTGGCACTACTTTGTTGATGCACGTGCGGCTACTGCGCACACAATTCACAAACACAGAAAATAATTTTTTTTTTGGTTTGGACTGGAGTGTACTTTCGGGGGTTACAGCACCCTTAACGGTCAAGCCAGCCGGCCCTTTACTTATGACACAGGCGCACGCTTGGCACTACTTTGTTGATGCACGTGCGGCTACTGCGCACACAATTCACAAACACAGAAAATAATTTTTTTTTTGGTTTGGACTGGAGTGTACTTTCGGGGGTTACAGCACCCTTAACGGTCAAGCCAGCCGGCCCTTTACTTATGACACAGGTGCACGCTTGGCACTACTTTGTTGATGCACGTGCGGCTACTGCGCACACAATTCACAAACACAGAAAATAATTTTTTTTTGGTTTGGACTGGAGTCTACTTTCGGGGGATACAGCACCCTTTAACGGTCAAGCCAGCCGGCCCTTTACTTATGACACAGGCGCACGCTTGGCACTACTTTGTTGATGCACGTGCGGCTACTGCGCACACAATTCACAAACACAGAAAATAATTTTTTTTTGGTTTGGTCTGGAGTGTACTTTCGGGGGTTACAGCACCCTTTAACGGTCAAGCCAGCCGGCCCTTTACTTATGACACAGGCGCACGCTTGGCACTACTTTGTTGATGCACGTGCGGCTACTGCGCACACAATTCACAAACACAGAAAATAATTTTTTTTTTGGTTTGGACTGGAGTGTACTTTGGGGGTTACAGCACCCTTTAATGGTCAAGCCAGCCGGCCGTTTACTTATGACACAGGCGCACGCTTGGCACTACTTTGTTGATGCACGTGCGGCTACTGCGCACACAATTCACAAACACAGAAAATAATTTTTTTTTTGGTTTGGACTGGAGTGTACTTTCGGGGGTTACAGCACCCTTAACGGTCAAGCCAGCCGGCCCTTTACTTATGACACAGGTGCACGCTTGGCACTACTTTGTTGATGCACGTGCGGCTACTGCGCACACAATTCACAAACACAGAAAATAATTTTTTTTTTGGTTTGGACTGGAGTGTACTTTCGGGGGTTACAGCACCCTTAACGGTAAAGCCAGCCGGCCCTTTACTTATGACACAGGCGCACGCTTGGCACTACTTTGTTGATGCACGTGCGGCTACTGCGCACACAATTCACAAACACAGAAAATAATTTTTTTTTTGGTTTGGACTGGAGTGTACTTTCGGGGGTTACAGCACCCTTAATGGTCAAGCCAGCCGGCCCTTTACTTATGACACAGGCGCACGCTTGGCACTACTTTGTTGATGCACGTGCGGCTACTGCGCACACAATTCACAAACACAGAAAATAATTTTTTTTTTGGTTTGGACTGGAGTGTACTTTCGGGGGTTACAGCACCCTTAACGGTCAAGCCAGCCGGCCCTTTACTTATGACACAGGCGCACGCTTGGCACTACTTTGTTGATGCACGTGCGGCTACTGCGCACACAATTCACAAACACAGAAAATAATTTTTTTTTGGTTTGGACTGGAGTGTACTTTCGGGGGTTACAGCACCCTTTAACGGTCAAGCCAGCCGGCCCTTTACTTATGACACAGGCGCACGCTTGGCACTACTTTGTTGATGCACGTGCGGCTACTGCGCACACAATTCACAAACACAGAAAATAATTTTTTTTTTGGTTTGGACTGGAGTGTACTTTCGGGGGTTACAGCACCCTTAATGGTCAAGCCAGCCGGCCCTTTACTTATGACACAGGCGCACGCTTGGCACTACTTTGTTGATGCACGTGCGGCTACTGCGCACACAATTCACAAACACAGAAAATAATTTTTTTTTTGGTTTGGACTGGAGTGTACTTTCGGGGGTTACAGCACCCTTAACGGTCAAGCCAGCCGGCCCTTTACTTATGACACAGGCGCACGCTTGGCACTACTTTGTTGATGCACGTGCGGCTACTGCGCACACAATTCACAAACACAGAAAATAATTTTTTTTTGGTTTGGACTGGAGTGTACTTTCGGGGGTTACAGCACCCTTTAACGGTCAAGCCAGCCGGCCCTTTACTTATGACACAGGCGCACGCTTGGCACTACTTTGTTGATGCACGTGCGGCTACTGCGCACACAATTCACAAACACAGAAAATATTTTTTTTTTTGGTTTGGACTGGAGTGTACTTTCGGGGGTTACAGCACCCTTAACGGTCAAGCCAGCCGGCCCTTTACTTATGACACAGGCGCACGCTTGGCACTACTTTGTTGATGCACGTGCGGCTACTGCGCACGACAATTCACAAACACAGAAAATAATTTTTTTTTGGTTTGGACTGGAGTGTACTTTCGGGGGTTACAGCACCCTTTAAACGGTCAAGCCAGCCGGCCCTTTACTTATGACACAGGCGCACGCTTGGCACTACTTTGTTGATGCACGTGCGGCTACTCGCGCACACAATTCACAAACACAGAAAATATATTATTTTTTTAGCACTTGGGGGGAGCACCCCTGATGGACAGAGCACCCCCTGGACAACACTACAGCACTCCTTTAGGACTGGGACACTGCACAGGACTTTGGAGTGGACACAGCCCCTATGGAGAACTGACTGCACAACACAGTCCAGCCAGCCCCTATGGACTTTGAAGTAGTGGACACAGCCCCTATTAACAACAGCAGCACAGCACAACACAGCCAGCCCCTATGGACTTTGAAGTAGTGGACAACAGCAGCACTACACTACACTACACTACACAGCCCTAACTCCCAGCCTCCCTCTTCACTGTCCACAGCCGAGTGAGAAAATGGCGCCGACGTGGGTACCTTATATAGGATCCAAAACCCGCGAGACTCGGAAGGCGGGATGATGACGTTTTGCCTCGATTTCAGATCCGAGTCAGGCGGGAAAAGTCGAGCCTGATTCGGATCGGACTCGGATCGGGGGGGCTCGGGGGGGTTCGGATTTCAGAAATCCGAACCCGCTCACCCCTAATTTAAACGCCTTGGCATGGGCGCACATAAATTAGCCACTGTGATTGCCTGGCTGGCTCATGCACTGCAATGCATACGCATGCGCAAAACGCAACAGTTGGCCGATTGTGTGCGTATTAGCACTGCGATCCTTGCTGAATCAGACCCTGTGTTTTATGAAGTCACAGTACACACATGTGACTGACACCAGCATTGCAGAATAGTCTGTTCCTGTTTAGACAATAGATGTTCTGAGAAATTTACAACAAACTACACACTCATGGTGTTATGTGTCTGTACACTGTGAAAAGTATTTAGTACCTTTGGAAAATTTGATTAAAAGGAACAGAGGATAAGTTATGACTGCACTGTTATGCATTAAATATAATTCGTCAATTTGCGCTTGGAAATGTGTGTTTGCATCTCGGTTGTCACTCAAACATGAGTTGGTGCTAATGGCTTGAATCCGTTCATTGGTTCTCCAAGTTCATATTTTTTAATTAATAATAAGAGGATCTGAGAACATTGTTATGTATTTCTGCTCCCTGATTCTTCTTACATATAGACAGTGATTTTAAGTGTTTATCAGACATGTTTAGATCCTAATACACTGATACTGTAGTTCCAAAACTAATTTAAGCAAAAGGACCTGTACACATATGGGGGGTAAATGTATTATAGAGGCATGCAATGTGCCGCACTACCGATGGATGCAAGAACATCTCATTTGCCAGAGGTGAAGGAGTGAAAACTCCCCCCTCCAGCGATCCCTGTCTGAGTATAAAGCGCATCAGCCTAGTGCTGATCCTCTGTGTCTCATCTCCCACAGCTGCCGCAGCAGCAGGGACAATGTTGCTGTCCCGGCTGTGGTGATAGGGCACCGACAGCAAACCCACCTTTAGTAAATTTACCCTCAAGGGGTATATATACTAAAGGTCGATTTTATTCTATTTAATTGATCAACATTGATGTTGTGTTTCTGGGGCTAAATCACACATTTACTATCGTCTGTTAGTAAATGTGTGATTTAGCCCCAGAAATACAACATTGAAAATAAACCTTTAATAAATATACCCTTTGAGGGTAAATTTATTAAAGGTCGGTTTGCTGTCGGTTTCAAAACTGACGGAACCTACTGCTAATGATGGCGTGTTGCTATCTAAAAAGTGCAGATTTACTGTATCATCCTTCGGGCTTCAGCTTCATTTGAAACCTGACATAGATGTATGTCGTTTGTTTGAAGCTCTGAATGCTGTTGGTTTTGATTTTTCAGTTTAAAACCGATGGCATATAAAATATGATGACAAACCTATGCAAACAGAAGCACTGCACAGGTCACTATGATCGTCGTGGGTGCGCCCCTAAATCCATAACCAGCCCTGGACCTTTCTGCTTGGTCTAGTATACAAAAATTGGGGGTAAAAAATGGTGTGCGGTTCCCCTTATTTTCTTATAACCGGCACCAAGATGAGCCAGCCAGGGGGCTTAGGGTCTGATTCAGGTTGGTTCGCAAAACTGCGTTCGCACGCACCCCGCTCGCTGTGAAAATATGCTGATGAATGCATTTGCACGGCAACCGCAGCTCTATACCAAGACACCCACCACTGTATAAAGCCTTCCACTTCCCATGACATGTATCCGCAAGTCAGCGAAAACATCGGTATCATCAGAACCATCCGCACAGTTGTGGTTGACCTGACCCTACAGCACAAACTGCTAAACTTCCTGTCGCCATCTAGACCTCTGCCAGCGTATGCAACTTTGCACTTCACTATCACCTTTCTTCCATTTTTCGTGTGATGCCCTGGGAATGGTCCTTGGCTGGATTCTTTTGGGGTGCCTTGCACCTCGGACTTGAACCCCTTAATGTTAGGGATGCCGGTATCGAGGAGCCTTGACGTTGGCCCGGCACTTAATCATATATTTGCAAATGTATGCAACTAATACCTCTGAATTTCTATTATCATGTAGGATGCAAGCATTTTTGCCAATATTGCTGCAGTGTGCTGGAGGGAATATCCCTTTTTTTCTCTGGTTCAGTGTAAACCCCGCCGTTTACAAGCACCTGGGCAATATCATTAAGCTGATGTGAGCGACCACCATAGTTTCTATTTTACTAACCAATCATTCGTAAATCTGGGTGCTTCTATAGTCTTCTATATAAAAGTATTGATTGTGAGTCTGATGTTCTAAAATGTTCTAAACAAAGTTGGGTTTTTAGAATCCCATCAGGTTTTTAGAATCCCCTCGGGTTTGGCTTTAGTAAATTTGCAGTTTTGGTAATTTTTTTCCCAAAACCAATGGTTAGTAAATACACCCCTTGGAGCTGACATACTGTATATCCAGAATTGAGGAGTGGAGTCTGACGTATTTTTTGGTTTTCAACCGGGGCCCCCTGCAAGGAGATTTGGACTTTGCTGTGCCCAATACACAGGTCAAAGCCTTCAGTTTGGGTTCCAAGGTACAGACTGGTGGTTTGAAGGATCTGAGGTAAGGTGGAAACAGGTCAGGTGAACTGGAGAGTGGTCATCAGTAATGTATCAGAACTGGGCGGGCAAAAAAGGAAACAGGGAACAAGCAGAAATCAGGTCATAGGAAAGCCAAAGTCAATACCAGGAAACACTATTAGCAAACACTGGGGCAAATGCTGGAGCAAGGTTATGAGCCTGATACTCTGGTAATGATCTGTGCTCAGAGTCTTTCTTTTATAGGGTGGGGAGTTTGTATCTGGCACCAAACGTGATGTCATGTTTAGAGCGCCTGGTCCCTTAGATCTAAAACAGAGCAGCACGCACATTCCTATGGGAGCCGCACCGCCTGTCAGTTGCTGATGCAGCGGGTCTGCCCACTCGTGACGAAACCGCTGCAGCATCAGGAGACCAGTGCTGGAAACTGAACACCAGGCTCTAGTGTGCTGTGACAGTTGATTTGGGAGTTGAGGTGTCCTATTGTAGTTGATCTTTCATGCATTTTGTCAGCCTGGACTGGCTGCAATGTCGTATGGTCAGATATAGTCCCTAGGTTAATCTGGGATGGTTTTAGGGATTTTGCTTGTAAGAGAATTAATGCAGCAGTTTAAAAGTTTGTATTGGCTATTGGTGACTGCATGGTTCAGCATCTTTTGATACATTTCATGCATCCTTATTTGTATAGGCCTAATGGGGTCCATGTGTTGGATGAAAGGATGTCTTTGTTTTTAGAGGATCTGTTTGGAGTTGTCAGGCATTTAGGTTAAACCCAGACCTATACTTTGGCAGGAAAGAACAGCATTCCATCAGTCCAGGTGCAATATACATTTTAGGTGCCCTCACCTTTGTTGACTAGTAGTTGGGTGTCCCACCCTAATGGGGTCAGCATCATCACCCTTATGGGTGGGTAGTCAAAATAGAAGGTTGAGGTGTTTACCTTTGTTGTGTGGTTTTTAGCGTTAGGCACCCTGGCCGGTATCAGCCTGCAATGCATATTGTGGTTAGTTGGTGATGTATTAATGAATTGTTCTAGTTTCTGACTATCCTGTCTTTGCCACCATACAGGTTATCTTATATTAATGTTTATATAAATAGTCACCACAATTGGTCAACAATCATTCACATGAATTCACAACAGGAAAAGTGGCGCTTAGGGTTCGGTTTTACTCGGATTTACTTGGTTCTTATCGCCACTTTACCGCAAATTCGGATTTATTATATTGGCTATCCAAAACACATGATAGGCGATAGCCAATAAAATGCCGTTTAAAGATCCGAGTAAATCCGAGTAAAACCGAACCCGCTCACCCCTAGCTTAGACTAGCTCTGCTATTTATTTACTTAAAAAATACACAAATGTTGCCCATTGCTCAAAACATTTGATTTTATATATTTTATTTCTGTTTATTGCCAAACTCTCCAGTCAATTCCCATTTCTGTAGCCCCGGCATTACATTCAAAATGGCTGCTACTGGCGTGTGACTAAATTTGATGAAGGAAGACCATTTGGGAATCGTAAGTATTTAAATGCTGCTATTTTGCTATTCTTTTCACTTACAGTAGATTCAGGATGGGGTAATTATACTCCCCTTGGAATAACTTGCCTTAACATTCCACCTTAATTGCCTTGTTGACATCCCCCATAGTGCCATTTCTCAGAGTCACATTGCCCCTAGAGTTACTATGGAAACTGCCTTCCAAACACAGCAAACATTTGAAACGCAATGGGATTTGAATGAACATGTTGTGCTGAAACTGAAATAAACAAATCCACTATTTGTTCATTCGTTATTAGTAATGAGACAGCCCCCAAAGCATCTTAATATAATAATCATGTATTGTTCACACATACTAAACAGTTCGACCACATAGGGGTAAATCATGCAGCATAAAACAGCAAAAATAATACATAAAGGAATAAATACTGACTAAGTAACAAAAAAAATCTGAATGTATCCACGCTACTGATTTCACGCCAAGCATTCCAATAATTAGATTAAATTGAGTTTACAATTTTTCTTATCACTACAGTATTTCTTTGTGTTTAACTAAAGAAAAAAAATATGATGAAAAATATACTGTATGTTCAGGGGATGTATACAGTATATGTGTTTTATATGCATTTAAATTATCTAGAAATTATAAAGTTTATTCAATGCTATGTATAGTTACATTTTAGCAACTACAGCAGTTTCTAAATACAGCCACATTACACTCTTCATGTGTAGGGCATACTTCTAATTCACACACAAATACATTTCATATACAAAATTTAGTTATTTTCCCATAGGCGCTGGAAGTCTCACTCTCCAGTAACTCGTGGCTCCAATGGGCCACAGAACCACATAATCTGCTGCTGTCTACCACTCCCTCAGATGCTGTGATGTGCCTCCAGGCTCTTGAGTCCCAGAGCCAGTTTCGCAAGATAATAATAATGCAGAATCTCGCGAAACCCACAAACCCACATAGTGGCCATTCTCTTCACAGAATGGCAGAACAAGACACTGAGGAGGTTGACCAGAGGCAGGGAAATACTGCCTGTCTGACCAGGCACCGGCGTGCAAGGGCTCCTCATGTGTTGGGATCTCAGGGTGACTGCCCAGGCCTGAAGCAGAATTCAACAACAATTGAGCAATTGTCTGCATGGAAAAATATGTATATCCGCCTCTATGACAGGCCTAGCTTGCAGTGCATCTACCCCCTAACTGTACAGTTTCCTATCAATCATCAGTGTATGCTTGCACCATCCCTATACTTGAAAAAGTCTAGGTATCAACCTTGCTCAGGAGGGACTGTGGACCTCATTCAGAGTCGGTCGGAATCAGAAAAAAAAACAATCGCACAGCCGGGCGATCGCAACCAAAGTGACGCCCATACAGGAACAAAGCACCTCCTCTAGCTAACGAGTGATAGCAGCTAGCGATCGAGTCAATCGTTGTCAGTCATAGTCAGTCGCTGTATGTTAATTTTCTTCTGCTGTTTGCGGCCGCTTGTGTTGTGTGCAAATTACACCAAAAATGAACAAAAAAACGCATAGAATAAGCCATCCCCATGAAATTTATTTATTCTTATTATTCGCTAATGCAAACGCAACTGAATCAATTACAAGCCAATTAGCAGTGTTATTAGCAACAACAAATGATTATTAGCTGCTTGCATTGTGTGGCACAAAATAGAAATATCAGACATAACATCAGTCACATTCGATAGTATCGATTGCACTCTGGGGCTTGAGAGAGCACATACCCAACCTCAAGCTGTACGATCAGCCAGGCCTCTAACCTGCTCACAGAGTGACATTTTACTACTTCCGGCCTTCTATATCGGTCGTAGCAGGAAATTTATGTATGCCCCTGAAACGCCCTGAAAACGGTGAGGAACACCTACGTTGTTAGACCACCACCCCCGTCAACACCCACAATAGACTCCCGGGAAGCCACTTCCTGCTCGTAAGCCATACGATCGACAGCATTTTGGATCGCAAGGTCTCATACGCACATGCGCACAACTAACCGTACGCATGCGTGGTTTGGAAACATCGGATGCGTACGACCGAGCGGCCGCATACGGCCGACTCTGAATGAGGTCCTGTATTCTCTACCAAAGCAGTAACAACTTTAAACTTGCCATGCTTGCTCCCTGGGGACTGTTTATACAAGCAAAATACTAACAGTGACAGCATGTTGGAGCTGGATGGTGGCTGGAGCTATCTAATAGATGTGGATTAATTCAAAGGCTTATCATCTAGAAACAAGTACTTATATTATTCTACCTTTTGTGTGGGACTCATACAGTATGTGCTTGTAATTGAGGAGGACATTTCCCAAAGGAAAAGCTCCTAAAATAAATTCTTATATACTAAATTATTAACTTTCAGTATGCTTAACAATTATACTAATGGCTATACCTACTGTATCATGGATTTGTTAGAGAACAGTGCGCTCTGGCACTGTCTCCTCTCTCTACTGCACATGCAGGGTACCAGGGCCGGCTCTAGGGGTGTTCGACCTGAGTGGTCGAACAGGAGCGCCACCCATAGAGGGCGCACCCTTCCCCAGCATCCCGATTTCAATGGGACAGTACTGTCCCGCTGTTCCACCCGTGGGCCGAAGTGGCCAGCGGGTGGTCAAATCGGGGGGTTGTGGACCCCCACCGCCACAGCTATGCGGCAGTGCTGAGACCCCAGAGTCTGAATGGATGCCAGTTAGTGAGGCTCCCCCCAGCCTGACGTTATTTGGAGGCGTGCCATGCGGGCACACACCTCAGGTAACGTCATGCAAGGAGGCATGGCCTGTAATAATTAGGCTACGCCCCAATTTCGGTCAGCTGCGCCACGCGCAATAAGGAGCGCAGAGCACTCGGCCGGCACAGGGCACTATTGGCCCTGGAGCCGTTCCTGCAGGGTACAGTACTAGGACCCAGAGTCACAGAGAGGCGCCACCACCAACCTAATGATGTCACCGCTTGACTACTGCTCATGTGCAGCTGGAGCCATCTGTACTGTGTTACTGTGGATGCACAGTTCTTTTCTTCTGCGGTGAGACACCTAAATACCGCTGTTAACCCCCGCCATACATTTACTCTACTTACCACAGATACCTGTTACTCTGTTGATATAAATAATCCAAGCATCCTGATTAAGGACTCTCTGATGTGTGGCCTAACAGTTACTTTCATTTTCCACATGACATCTATAGTGACCACCACCCCAATAGGCCATATCAATAGGATTGTGTTATTTTAGACTGCAAAGACCCTGGCTCCTATTTTAGATTGATGCTGTTTTAAATAATATACTTTGATGAATCATTGGATGCATATCATTTTATATTTTGAATATTAAAATATTGAACATTGTGTATTTGTTTGCATCTATGCCGGAGCACCACCCCCATTCACCCCCTTGTGTAAGTAGCCATCAGCACTATCAATGGGGACTTGCACCAGCCTTATCCTTGGTGCAAGAGATCTGTTTGAAATCTGAAAGATCTCTGTATACATTCACTTCTGAATAGCTGACATTGCCGTCTACACACCCACGACACGCCCACAGCACAGTTACATTATGTGCAGTTACCTAGTTGCTGTCCAGTTATACCTGGTCCAGATAAACAATGGGGCGGATGAAGCTACAGCCCCAGGCCTCCACATAAAAATAGGTCCATCATCATAACAGCATAATGATGACCAACCACCAGTTGCCACACGGTCACCCAGATATTCTTAAGGCACACATCCACTAGACGACAGGCAAAAGACTGCACGATTAGGACATTGTAATTGTGCAGTCGTTTGTCTGTCTGTGATGTGCCTTTACTGAACGAGCAGTCGTTTAGTGTAGGCACATCAATCATCTGCAAACATGTTGAACCTGACGATATCGTCAGGTTGTGCAACATGTTTGTATGATGATAGATGTCTAAACGACCAATGATTTCAAATGATGTTCGACATAGGGGCTGATAGTAAAAAGGTGTACACGCCCATACAGCACTGGCCACACCCAGACAGCACTGGTCACGCCCACACATAACTGGCCATTCCCACTCAGAACTGGCCACACCCACACTGCACTAGTCACATCTCCTCTGCTTCTCATAATAGTCCCTTGAACATTTTCAGCCCATGTGGCCCTTATCCCAGCTCAATGTTGTATAACATTCGACACATGCACATTAGCTAATATTTGCTAAATATGGCTTTCGCAGGCGGTATTTGGGGAACAATTGCCACTGCTCAGTAGAATGTCAAGAATTTGTATTAATGGCCTGTTTCAGTAATCCCTAATCTTGAAAAAGAGATACAGACCCATATTTGCAATAAAATGGATACAAACATGCTAACCAATATGCTTGATGAAAGATTGGCAGGTATGATTCTTTGACTGATACCTACTGATTAGCAGTTTCATCCCAGATCACCAGACCATGGATAACATCAGTCATATCATTAACATTATTTATGGTGCTAGTCAGAGTTAAAGGCCTTTGTTTGCTTCTGTTTGACATTGAAAATTAATTTGATGAATTGATGTAATTTTTTCTCTGTGTTGCATCGCTTGGGGCCCATTTGAAGACTGCTTACCAGTATCTCCCTTTAGTATTCTTATTTTTCTCCTGTATTTACAATTCATAGCAGCACAAGGCCAGGACGTACATTATTAACTTTATATTTTACCTCAGCTATTGAGCTACTTGGTATCATTGACATTAAATATAATTATATAGAATTGAAAGTACCTGTATTTGCCGACAATTTAGCATTTGCTGTCACTAATCTAATAGTTTATATGCCTCTATCTCAAGCTTTAAAATCAATTTTACTAAAACATTAGCAATGCGAGTATAATACTCAGCCATTGTAGTATTAGAAAGAGTCTTTAAGATTTCTTTGAAGGCAATTCACTATAGATATTGCGACACAGTCGGGATAGGGGTCCCTCTCCTGGGGTAGATGGACTCCCTCTTTACATACACAGCAGCCGTAGAAACAGGACACAAGTCTGGGGTTCTCGTACAAACTGGTCGGCACCAGTCTTTATTGTGCCAAATGAATATAACAATCATAAACCAAAATCCTAGCCCATCTGGGCAATAACTAAACAGTAGATACCATCACTACCAGGACGGTAGGGCCTACTGCCCACTCCGTCAACAACAGCACGTGCACAATACTTAGAGGGTTGTCATAACGGTGTCTCTGGAAATGCTAGCCTGCCTACTTCCCCATGTGTGAGACACTCAGCTACAACTGAACACAGCTTATATCAGCCAGTTCCAGCTGTAAGTCCTAATGAGCCGGTTACCAGGCTGAAAGGCCCAAAACCTGGAGTGGCCTGTGGATGGAGCCCTCCCTCTCCTCACATCCACACCCCCAGGACCCAAACCAGCTTTTCCAAAAGCCGATACTCTGATCTGCTTACAAAACAGACTTCTCCTGGGGATTTTTAGAACACATAGGCAAAAAACCTAGGACAAATGTACCTGCCATTGACCACTTTACCAGTGCTTCTATCACATATCCCCCCCATTGTTTCGACCTGTGGGGCGGAACAACCACAGCCCCCAAACAATGGACACGTGACAAAGCATCTGCATTGGCCAGCTGGCTTCCTGGCCAGTGTTCTACCATAAATTTAAAGGTTTGTAATGCCAAGAACCATCTTGTTATTCTCGCATTACTGTCCTTGTTTTCTGACATCCACTTCAGAGGGGCATGGTCAGTGATCAATCTGAACTTTCTTCCCACCAAGCAGTACTGAGAGTCTCTAACACCCACTTTGTTGCCAATGCTTCTTTCTTGATCATGGCAAAGTTTCTTTCATGTACATTTAATTTCCGGCTTAAGAAGTAAATAGGGTGTTCTTCACCCTCTTTGCCTTGGGACAGGACCGCTCCGATGCCTACATCTGATGCATCGGTTTGTACAACAAACTCTCTGTCAAAATCAGGGGTCAAGAGAAGAGGTTGGGTACATAACACTATTTTTAACTCCTGGAAAGCCTTCTCTGCTTCAGGACCCCATTCCACCATGACTTTCTGTTTGCCTTTGGTAAGGTCAGTCAGTGGGACTGCAATGGTGGCAAAGTTGGTATAAACCTCCTATAATACCCAGTGATCCCTAAGAAGGCTCTCACCTGCTTCTTATTCAGGGGTCATGGCCAGTTTTGGATTGCCTCAATCTTATTGAGCTGTGGCTTCATCAAACCTCTGCCAATGGTGTACCCAAGATATTTTACTTCTTCCATCCCCAGACAACACTTTTTTGGGTTGACTGTCAAACCTGCCTTATAGATGGAGTCCAACACTGCTTGTACTCTGGGCAAGTGAGACTGCCAATCAGGACTATGAATGACCATATCATCCAGATAAGCAGCAGCATACTTTCTGTGGGTCCTTAGAATCCTATCCATCATTCTTTGAAAGGTAGCAGGTGCCCCATGTAGCCCAAAGGGCAACATCTTATATTGAAACAACCCCTCTGGTGCAGAAAAAGCTGTCTTTTCTTTGGCATTCTCAGTTAATGGGACTTGCCAATACCCTTTGGTTAAGTCAAGAGTAGTTATATATCTGACTGTCCCCAGCCTTTCAAGTAATTCGTCCACCCTAGGCATGGGGTAAGCATCGAACTTTGACACACTGTTCAATTTCCCGGACTGCCCCTCCCATGTCTCTTTGGCAATGTCAAGTAACCCCCTTGGATGTCTCCCGTACAATAAATCAAAAGGGGAAAACCCTGTGGAGGATTGGGGAACCTCTCTTATGGCCAACAGCAATTAAGGTAACAAGTAATCCCAATCACTACCATCTTTGTCCACTACTTTCCTTAGAATGTGTTTTAAAGTTTTATTAAACCTCTCCACTAACCCATCGGTCTGGAGATGGTACACAGAGGTTATTAATTGGTCAATTTTAAACAGGCGGCATAACTCCTTCATGATTTTTGACATAAATCGGGTACCTTGGTCAGTCAGAATCTCCTTAGGTATTCCCAACCTGCTAAAGACATGGACTAATTCTCTAGCAATGTTCTTGGTTGACGTATTGCGTAATGGTATCACTTCCAGGTACCTGGTAGCGTAATCCATTATCACCAGAATATATTGATGGCCCCGGGCAGATTTCATTAATGGCCCAACCAAATCCATAGCTATTCTTTCAAATGGAACCTCAATAATGGGTAATGGAACCAGGGGACTTTTGAAATGTGGCCTTGGAGCATGATACTGACATTCAGGGCAGGATGCACAATAGTCAGATACCTCTTTATGGACCTCAGGCCAAAAAAACCTCTGCACAATTCGCTCAGTAGTTTTCTCTACCCCTAGGTGGCCTGCCATTATATGACCATGGGCCATATCTAACACTGTTCTTCTGTAAGCTTTGGGAACTATTAATTGTTCCACAATATCTTCCCCCTTCTTAGTCACCTGATACAACAAATCCTAACATACTGCCATGTGAGGATATGACAAAAAGACTATCGGGGTCTATGGGTTTACCATTGATCACCTTGACATTCTCCCTGGCTTTTACCAGAGTAGGGTCATTTAACTACTCCACGGCAAAAACCTCTCTGCTGACCTCTAAATCAGGCAGACAATCAACTGGCTCAACAACACTACCCACTTCAGTGGGAGGCACGTCACTTGGTGAGCCACCATCAAGCTCCGCATTCTCTAGTTCACCAATCATACTAGAAAAAGGGAACATCTCTGACTCTGCTACTACATCAGTAACCCTCTCAAACGAGTCATGGTGATTTCCTCTGTCCAAAATCGGCTTTCCCACAACTTCCAGAAGTGAGCTAATTCTCTCCCCAATATTGCATCATACATTAAGCCATGTACCAAACCCACAGAGACTATCCCGGAACCACATGATGTCTCGATGTTCACTTCTGCAGTAATATAATAGCGAGTGTCCCCATGTATGCAGGTCACACCAACAGTTTTCCCCTTACGCTTCAAGGGGTTCACCAGCTCAGCTTTCACAAGTGTCACCAGGCTACCAGAATCTAACAGAGCCTCTACATGGTTGCCTTCTACAGTAAGTACACACATGTGCTTATCAGTCTCAGCCCGCCGGTCGGCAGTACAGGCTGGCTGTGCAAAGAAAGACTCCCTGTGGTATACACGAGCAGTATCACATTGAATAGGTTCAGAGGTAAGTGGACAATTAGCTGCAATATGGCCTAAGCCACCACATCAGAAACACTGAATCACATTATAATCTAGTCTTTTATGGGGAAGGAACCTTCCTGGCCTAGCTGGCCTGTCTCCAGGTTTCTCACCCTCAGTCTTAGGTACATTCCATCGCCCAGCACCCTTCTCCCCTGGAACAGTCTTACCAGTGCTGATGGGAGTTCGCCATTGCGCCATCGGGGCTTGGTGGGGCAGACTCAACAATTCCTCAGCCGCCATGTACCTCTCCACCAGTTCGACTAGCTGGTCTGCGGACTTAGGGCCTGCATGGCTCACCCACTTGCGCAGAGATGCAGGTAGCGATCGTAGATACCGGTCCATCATGACTCTTTCCACAATCTGTGGTCCTGTCAGTGTCTCAGACTGCAGCCATTTTGTGGTTAGATGGATGAGGTCATGCATCTGTGAGCATGGAGGTTTTTCCATTTGGAACTCCCAGCGGTGGACTCGTTGGGCCCGAACAAATGAGGTGACTCCCAAGCGGGTTAGGATCTCCCATTTTAACTTTGCATAGTCCTTGGCATCATCCAGGCATAAATCATAGTAGGCCTTTTGTGGTTCTCCAGACAGGAAGGGTGCCACAAGACTTGCCCACTGTTCCTTGGGCCAACTCTCCCTTTCCGCAGTTCTTTCAAAGGCCGTAAGATATGCCTCCACGTCATCACTCGGGGTCATCTTCTGCAGAAAATGACTGGCTCGTATAGAGCGAGTGTGGGTTGGAGGGTCAGTGGAAGCATCTCCAGTCCGGGCTACCAAGTGTTGTACTATCTCTTTTAAGGCCTGGCGGGTTTCTTCGTTGGTGACTTGTTGTTGCCTCTGTGCTGTCTCCAAGGCCAACAGTTGCACATTGGTGGATTCCTGCTGAGCTCTGGTAGCTTCCTGCTGCAGTTTGTTCATTTCCTGCTGAGTTGCCGTAGTTTGGAGCAAGGCTTTAACAATGTCCTCCATTTTGTCCTGGGGTGTAGGTTGGAAGCAGAATCTGGCTTCCCTAAGCATCTACGCCACCTCTATGGACTTCAAAAGGACACAACTTTATATCCACACTGACGAATTTGTGTCTGTCCCTTTAAATTTTAAACGAAAATGTTTCCTTGCTGCAATTTCAGAGTGTGATTGCCCGCATTCTCCATCACTTGTGACACAGTCGGGATAGGGGTCCCTCTCCTGGGGTAGATGGACTCCCTCTTTACACAAACAGCAGTCATAGAAACAGGACATAAGTCTGGGGTTCTTGTACAAACTGGTTAGCATCTGGGCAATAACTAAACAGTAGGTACCCTCACTACCAGGATGGTAGGGCCTACTGCCCACACTGTCAACAACAGCACGTGCACAGTACTTACAGGGTTGTCATAACAGTGTCTCTGGACATGCTGGCCTGCATGCCTATTTCCCCATGTGTGAGACACTCAGCTACAACTGAACACAGCTTATATCAGCCAGTTCCAGCTGTAAGCCCTAATGAGCCGGCTACCAGTCTCAAAGGCCCAAAACCTGGAGTGGCCTGTGGATGGAGCCCTCCCTCTCCTCACATCCACACCCTCAGGACCCAAACCAGCTTTTCCAAAAGCCGATACTCTGGTCTGCTTACAAAACAGACCTCCTGGGGGGTTTTAGAACACATAGGCCAAAAACCTAGGACAAATGTACCTGCCATTGACCACTTTACCAGTGCTTCTATCACAGTATACGGTATGTTTCTTACTACCTCTTACTTTTCAGAATTCGAGGTAAATGTATTCAGACTCCACTTACTTGGAGAAAAAGCAGCTCTTGCTTCGCTGCAAAGCCGGAGGTTGCTACCGCACGATGTTTATCAAATATTGTCATGTTGAAGAGGGTGAACGTAAAGTCACACCCTTGGCAGTGTTCGCAGAAATGCATAACGCCTATTAAATTAGTTGTGTGCATTCGCAATACAGGTGCTGTGCTGCTTTACGGAATTTTTTATTTGTATAAACTTTATTGACAAATTAACAAAGCTACAGGGAAGACGTCCAGATTGTCTCTCTTCTCTTCATCTGGAGGCATCTGCATGTGAAATGCTACGTTACAGTTTTAAAGCCGCTGACACTGTAATATAGCATTTCACATGCAGATACACCCGCAGTCACTCACAGAATATAGGCATGTCGCATATCATTTTAACCAGCAGAAGCTGCTTGTGCGTCCTATTCACAGCACTGTGCAAATAAGATGCATTTGAAGGTAAAAAGTCGCATGAAAAGATGCTCGGCACTACTGAGTCACACCACGGCATGGTGCGAATAGAAGGGCTGTTTGATGCGCAAGGAGGCTAGATGTATGAGGACACATCTGTACATGAATTGCTGGGCCATATTTATTCACGGTAAGGGAGCAGAATCAAGTATTATTGCAAATCATTTGAAACAATCATTGGAAGAACTACAGTATACAGTACATAGCAAACAATACAATTTCTCTTTCTAAGCAGCAATACAGATACCACGATGATAAAGGAACGTTATGTTCTTTTGAGAAGTACAAATTAAGGCAATTAGGTGAATAAAGCAATTATTCCCCATAAACTACAAAATATAATTGTTTGCTAACTCAAGAGATGTCCTTTGTTGTGACAAAATTTGTTTTCAATGTCAGATGAAAATATGAAACAATAAAATAACTGGGAAATAAGCATTGACCATGGGCATAACTATCATAGGTGCGAGGGGTGCAGCTGCTATATGGCCCAGAGCTGAGGGGGCCAATCTTCTTTGTCAAAGTTACATGTGTTATATACATTTTTCACCATTAGGTGGTACATAGGGGCCCTTACACACTTTTGCTATGAGGCCTTCAAATACCCATTTGCCCTCATTGTACATAGTACAATGTAAGAATGTGTTTTAATTAGCCAAAAAGATACCACTTAATAGAAGGCAGCTCAGTCTTTTCTATACAGTAGTTTGCTCAACAGCTCCCTAAATATCTCTGTAGTAATAAACATATGTGATACACTGCAATAGCGTGGGACTACCATTGGACAAGGATGACGCATGCACTGGACGAGCATATCGTGGTACACTTGTAGGCCCCGAACCAGGAAGCAGAGTAATAGCTTCTAGCTCTTCACCATCTCCTGGCAAGAGCACAATAATACATTTGTGTGAGAACTTACATTTTCATGTTGTGAATTTAGGCACAAAATGATTTATAAAATCTGCATTAAAAATGCGGATTCATATAAACAGGGCTCATGGAAAGATAAAAGTCTTCCCTTTCCGTCACTTAAAGATTGAGCCTCACGACTGTGTCTCACCCAACCAATTGAGCCTCAGTGGTTGGCAGTAACTAAATATGTATATATTTATTCTCTGGTAAAACAGATTAACACAAGAAATTGTTATTCTCAAATGCCTGCATTCAGTGTTATTCTAGAATTTGGTAGTTTTAAATAAAGGAAGTTTAACAGCACATCATAGCTCTACTGTTAAAGAACATGATCTAAGTGAGCAGTACACCTACTTCAGATTCTCCATTGGATACCAATTCAAGAAGAAAGCCGATATATTAGTTTTCAGCAGTCATCAATTAAAGTATTAAAAGGGTCAGATATCAGACAGAGTTTATGTGACTACTTTTACTGTAACAGATAACAGTAATTACCAAGCCTTGGAGAGGGATAAAGTGGACGTAGATAAAGTACCAACCAATCAGCTCATAACTGTCACTTTACAGGCCGTGTTTGAAAAATGACAGTTAGGAGCTGATTGGTTGGTACAGCATTTCCATCCACTTTATCTCTTTCCAAGGTTTAGTACATAGACCCCAAAGTGTGTTTGTAACTCCGGCAGGATACAATTTACCAGAAAAGATCTTATGGTTTGGTTGGAATCTCACTGGAATAACATGTGCAACAATGAAAGGCCTGGCCATTAATATAAACATTGTAATGGACTAAAATGTTCCCAATGTCCAAATAGATTAACCATTTTCTGATTCAGGGTATTAGAGTGGTGTAATAAATGATTGAGGAAAGACTTGAGTAGCAGTTTCTGTATTGACAAAATGTATCTGTATTCCTATTGGGAGTGTTATCAAATACAAATAGTGGGAATAAATAAGCATAACATATTCATGTTACTATTACATATGAGAAAACAGTATATTTAAGAAAATAAATAGGTGATTTGATATTTGTTAGTTAAAATCTTAGGGTGTTTTGATTTGTAGAATTATATGTACTGTAGTGATATCCATTAGGTGACCCTGGATGGAATACTGTAGTTTTATTACTAATTGAGGTAGAAATAAATAAAGGAAAATGTTAACTGCAACTATCCTCTTGTTTTTAGTTCTCATTAGTTTAGTTCTCATTTAATTTAGCAAGTTATTCTTCTATTGTACTGCACTGATTGTCTTACTGTACATGTCATATTGTTATAGAGTTTAGTCTTACACTTCCCGAGAGACAGGAAGAGAGCAAACAAATAGAATGGTGAGTTGGGTTAAACAAGTTCATTTAGCTGATCTGTAGTTCTTCCTAAATATGTACTATACTGTAGCAAGACATACCCCTTTTCCACCAAAAACCCAGCTCTATCCTGGGACACTGAGTACGGGACAGAGGGCCTAATTCAGACCCGCTCGCAAGCGTAGGACGCTTGCAAGCGGGTCGATGGTGCCCTAATGCGCATGTGCTCGACGGAGGGAGCTCCGTCGTGCACATGCGCGAGACCCGCATAGCGACAGCCAAGCTGTCGCTCCGGGTCTCGCACCAAAGGGGGCGTGCTGTCGATGGTGACTGACAGTACGCCCCCTTTGGTGGGCGTGCCTGCCAGACGGAGGAGTTCCCATGGGAACGCCTACCGTCTGGGTCCGGCCCCACTGACATCACTAGTGATGTCAGTGGGAGTGATTTTGGCTCCGATAGAGCCAAAATCACTCCAGGGCTTGCGGCCACGAGACCCTACCGCAGGGTCTCATCGCAAGCCCGATGGTCGCGATGGTCTTGACCATCGCGACCATCTTTTTGGCCGCTTGCTTAAGCTGTGGGTGGTCACCCACAGCTATGCGAGCGGCCTGGAGGTCGCTCCATTTTTAGGTAGGAGGGCCCTGATTCAGAGCGAGTGCTCTGGTCAGAGCGTCCGGCTCTGAATCAGGCCCAGGGCCGGGATTTACCCATTTCAGCTGTTCACAGCAGACCCGGATCTTCCGTGACCCAGGCCGCCTGGCGTTACAGTGGACACTTACAGCTTATGTCATCTCCAAGCGCTACTGAAGCCAGCCAATCCGCTTGTTTGAGGAATGAACCAGGTCATACCGTTTACACAGCACCATTACCAAGGTCCTCCCCCGGGTTCGACCCTGGTAGCTAACAATGACGGATTCCCAGGTCACTTGACCTGGGTTATTTTACAAGGACACTTTTACAGCTAGCTGTGACCAAGGTAGATTCAGCAATAACCCGGGTCATTGTGGCAGTGGAAAAGGGGTATTAGTCAGGAAGGAAGCCTAGGTATTCACTTTAACAGACATACAAAATCAATTTGGGTTCATAAAAGTAAATTTGCTTCTTAAAAACATAAGCTAATCACTGTGGTCCTGTGAAAAACAGTGTCTGTCAAGAGGAGGAGGTCGTGTTGTTACATTATTTTAATGTTAGGACATAGAAGCATAACCGTCAAAAATGGATGACAGTTAATGGAGTTTCCAAGTATTTACTTTTTCATGTCCCACCTCCCTAGAGTTGTTCATTGTATTAAATGTTACTAATTATAGTTACCTTTCGCCCAATACTTCCAGTTTCTTCCAGTACTTCCTATGAGGAGAGATAAGCAAAATATTTTAGTATTTAAGAATGAGCTACAGAGCAGTGGGGATGCACAGCATCATAACAAGCTGGACAGGTGTTATGTGCCAGCACCACCCCCCGGGTGCATGACATCATAACATTGCATAGAGGGGGCATGGCCACCAGCGCCGTGAACTGCAGTACTGCCCAAAGCATCCTCAGGGTGCTCCGGGCAGCACTGCAGTAGTGATACTGGCTGCAGGGTCAGGTGAGTAGTCTATGTCCTGGAGGGGGAGATGATGGAGTAGTCCATGACCCAGCGGAGGGGGAGGTCCTGTTGCGCAATCCCCTGTGCCAATATCCCGACAACCTCTTTAGCATAAAGGAAGATAACCCAAGTTACAGCATCATTAAAGCTTAACAGCAAAACATGCATCTGCATTTCAGCTGTCTACCCGCTGTCTCTTTCAATGTGATGTGATGTGATCTGGTTAGAATGGAGTGTTGCACTCACATATAGGAAACTTAACGTGTAGCTATTTTAATGACCTTTCCATGTTACAATATAAGGCATGTCATAAATATAGCACATTTAGCCTCAAATAAGATTTATTAGAACCGCATGGCAATTTAGCTTCTGTACATATTAGGTTCTTGTACTGGTAATTTATACTGGGTTCATTACACAATAACTAATTATAGTGCTACCACAAGCATGTGGCGCCCGTCTACACCCGCGCCTCCCACAGACAAGGCAAAAAAATAATCCCAAGGCAGCTAGACCCGGCAGGGAAGTTGCACTTTGCACTGGGCGCAGGGTGCGTGCCGAGAAACCTTGCACCGGCCCTGAGGGTATGACAATATTTTAATATGTGTGTGTAAATAAAAGAGGATGTGACTGAAGGTGCTTGGGGAGGTGGCCAGATGGAGTGGGGGGAGGCAGGGAGAAGATAGGGGTGGCCAGGAGATGCTGGGATCAAAAAAAGTGGAAGCTACAAATGAAAACTATTATAAACAGAAAATTGACAGGCCTGAATGGTGCCCCCTGCTCTGTGGTGCCCTGTGCCATGGCACATATCGCACCACCCTAGTTATGGCCCTGGTTCCTGCCTTATAAAAGACTTTATAAAAGTGTGATTAGATGTTTTAGATGTGATGGCTTGGGCCAAGTTGCTGCTAATTGACCACTTACTTCCTAACCTACAATATGCAATATGATACTACTTATGTAAATCGCAGAGTATCCTTCTTTGCTCAGATAGGGGTCTATTTACTAAACAGTGTTAGGAGACAGAGTGAAAAGTGATAAGAAAGTGATAAGGTGCCAGCCAATCAGCTCCCAACTGTCATTTTTCAAACGCAGCCTGTGAGATGGCAGTTAGGAGCGGATTGGCTGGCACCTTATCACTTTTCACTTAGTAAATAGCTCCCTTAGCCTGCATTGCAGGCCGACAGGCTGAGCCAGATAACCAAATGTGTGTAATCACTGTAGAAGGCAAATTGGTAGAGGCCCTGTTAGATACTGGTAGCCTAGTTACTCTTGTAAATACGAGTTGGTGAGCCCCTTCAAGCATAAGGGAAAAACTGTTGGTGTAACCTGAATACAAGGGGATACTCTGTGTTATGTTACTACAGTAGTGAACTTAGAAACACAGGACCTCATTCAAAGTCGGTCGTTGCGGCCGCACGGTCGTACGCCACCGATGTTTGCTAAACTGCACATGCGTAAAGTTCGCAATGCACGTGCGCAAACTAGCTGCTATGATCAGAAATTTCTCTCTCCTTGAACACAGCCAGGTCGGTAGTTTGAGTGACAGAATGAGGCGTTTGTGGGTGGTAACAGGGGAAGGTGCTTGAAAACAGGGGAATGGAGATCCGAACGCAGGCGTGCCTAATTATGCGAACGGCGTTTTATGAGAGTGCATAATTAACAAAGTAGTGTCATGGCACACGTGACATGGGTGGTTTGTACACTGACCTGATCGTAGTGCTTAAGAGAGGGTATGGTCAACCTTAAGCTCTACGACCAGTTCCGATGGTTACCGATGGTCTCGATTAATCCTTATATGGCCGGAGATGATGTGTAATGTGTACGAGAAGGGGGCAAATTATTTGTCTTACGGCAGCATCCTCCCCTTGGTCGGCCAGCTAACGATCCGATCTTAAGGACGCAACTTGCGAGTGCATCAGTTGCATATCTGGACCCTTTTCCCTTACGACCATGCGGCCGCAACGACCAACTCTGAATGAGGTCCACAGTCCCACTGTAGTCACTGTGGTATTAGTTCCTGGTTTGATGTATGATGCTATGTTGGGAAGAGATTTTTACCACTTCTGGAAGATGTGGGAAATCTGATTTGTTACAGACATAATTAACTAAGACCCATTTGTTACTGATACAGTAGTAGTGGGAGTGTACTCTGATTTTGAACTGTTCCCTTTCTCAAGCATAATTAGTGAGTCAGAGAATGACAAGAGGAGCAGTGGGGAGCAGAATGGTGTAACTCCTCCTGAAGTAAAAAAATACCATTAAGGCTATAAAAGGCCTAGTTGGGCGTGGCTCACAGCCAACCCCGTATAGATGTGTCCCTCTGTATCTAGGAGGTGAGTACATTTAACTGCAATGTAATGGTGTGCTGGGTATATATGCTAGTATATCGACCTGCTGAAAAAGAAGGTGTCCTTTGAAGCTGGGCTGCAGACTTAAATGCTTTGATCAAATCATGGCAACATTTTTATTTGCTGCACAAACATAGATTTGCAGTATATTATTGTTTGCGTCGATAGCAAAAGTTTTTCTGTTTTGTAACCATTTATGACATTAATATTGCCATGCTGCTGGTACCATGTATGATATGGGAAAAACCAAGCTCGGGCATACTTCTTTTCTGTTTTGTTTCAAAATTTTGCCTTGTGCTATCATGGCAGCTTTCATTTAAGGCTATAAAAAGTCTAGTTGGGTGTGGCTAATAGCCAGCCCCTGTATAGATGTGTCCCTCTGTATCTAGGAGGTGAGTACATTTAACTGCAATGTAATGATGTGCTGGGTATATATGCTAGTATAGGGACCTGCAGAAAAATGGGGTCCCTTGATGCTGGGCTGCAGGATTAAATGCTTTGATCAAATCATGGCAACATTTTTATTTGCTGCACAAACATAGATTTGCAGTGTATTATTGTTTGCGCCGATAGCAAAAGTTTTTCTGTTTTGTATACATTTATGACATTAATATTGCCATGCTGCTGGTACCATGTATGATATGGGAAAAACCAAGCTCGGGCATACTTCTTTTCTGTTTTGTTTCAAAATTTTGCCTTGTGCTATCATGGCAGCTTTCATTTAAGGCTATAAAAAGTCTAGTTGGGTGTGGCTAATAGCCAGCCCCTGTATAGATGTGTCCCTCTGTATCTAGGAGGTGAGTACATTTAACTGCAATGTAATGATGTGCTGGGTATATATGCTAGTATAGGGACCTGCAGAAAAATGGGGTCCCTTGATGCTGGGCTGCAGGATTAAATGCTTTGATCAAATCATGGCAACATTTTTATTTGCTGCACAAACATAGATTTGCAGTGTATTATTGTTTGCGCCGATAGCAAAAGTTTTTCTGTTTTGTATACATTTATGACATTAATATTGCCATGCTGCTGGTACCATGTATGATATGGGTAAAACCAAGCTCGGGCATATTTCTTTTCTGTTTTGTTTCAAAATTTTGCCTTGTGCTATCATGGCAGCTTTCAATTAAGGCTATAAAAAGCCTAGTTGGGTGTGGCTAATAGCCAGCCCTGTATAGATGTGTGCCTCTGTATCTAGGAAGTGAGTACATTTAACTGCAATGTAATGATGTGCTGGGTATATATGCTAGTATAGGGACCTGCAGAAAAATGGGGTCCCTTGATGCTGGGCTGCAGGATTAAATGCTTTGATCAAATCATGACAACATTTTTATTTGCTGCACAAACATAAATTTGCAGTATATTATTGTTTGCGCCGATAGCAAAAGTTTTTCTGTTTTGTATACATTTATGACATTAATATTGCCATGCTGCTGCTGGTACCATGTATGATATGGGTAAAACTGAGAGCGGGCATATTTATTTTCTGTTTTGTTTCAAAATATTGCCTTGGGCTATCATGGCAGCTTTCAATTAAGGCTATAAAAGGCCTAGTTGGGTGTGGCTAACAGCCAGCCCCTGTATAGATGTGTCCCCCTGTATCTAGGAGATGAGTACATTACAATGTAATGGTGTGCTGATCATATATCCATTGACGATGGGCTGTAGGCTTAAATGCTTTGATCATATCATGACAAAATCCCCTTGGTTTTATTTGCTGCACACACATAGATTTGCAGTATATTATTGTTAGCGCCAATCGCAAAAGTTTTTCTGTTTTATATACAGAAAATGCCATTAAGGCAGATGACTGTCATACCTGATCTTGAAGGAAAAATATAAATATATATTTGCCTCAGAGCAGTTATATGACCCTAGTATGGTACATGCCAGAGAGAATGGAGAAGTGAGTGACGTTAATTATAAGGTGTACAGGCCTAAGAAAGGAAAGCCAGAAGAGATCTCTCATGTAGATATTATACAACCTTGCTCTGTCCTTCATCCCTGTCCCTCCGGTAACCTCAGTAACGTTGGTTCCTGAAGTAACTATAGCTAAAACCCTCTCAACCAGTCAATAACAGGCTAAATAAATTCTTGTAAGAAATAGATATGTTTTCTTAAATATCTGGACAACAATCATTGAACAAGACATAGGGGTTGTTTTTTTTATTTCTGTATACTTTATCTCTCTCCAAGGCTTAGTACTGTACATAGGGCCTAATTCAGCACAGATTGCAAGTCTGCAATCGCACGCACCCATGCGCTGCGAAAATATGCAAATTAATGCGATAATCGCAGCCCACCACTGTATAAAGCCACCCACTTTCCATTACATACATCCGCATGTCAGGGAAAACATCTGTAATGGTAACATCGGACCCATACGCACAGTTGTGGTTGAGCTGACCCTGACTCACAAACTGCAGAACTTCCTGTCGTCATCTAAACCTCTGGCTGCATTTACAATCACAGGGGCTTAATTATGCACGCCCCTATAACAGCGTTCAAACACACAGGCACACCTGTGTACCTTTGACCACCCCCTTCTCCACCCCCAAACGGTGCTTACTGTCATTTATTTGTGCCGCTGTGTGTCCGCTGCGTTCACATACCTGATCGCAGAGGCCAGCTTGCGTAATACGCGCACTGCGATGCATACGCATGCGCAGAACGCAAACCGACTGGTTGCGTGCATCCGCAGCCTTTCGATCCATCCTGAATCAGGCCCATAGACCCAAAAATCACTGAACCTGAGGTTAAGGTTAACCTAAAGCTGATTAGCAGCTTTGATTGCCAGCCCATCTGTGAAAAACTGATAAAAGGTATGTCAATCTCTGTAGTCAGTCTCTCACTGCCTGGAGAACAAGTAAGAGACCTGTTGAGAGATACCGTGATTATGAATGTAAGTGCTGTGTTAAAGAGTTCTGTTTATTGGGAATCATTTTGTTATAGCCAGACAGGCCAGGATTTATTGTGTTGCTAAAAAAAACTAGCTCCAATACTTGTATCAAGGCTAACAAGTACTGGACTTGTGTACTGTTACTTGTTTGCGGCATGACAAGTGCAACCATTTACCCCAAAAGATACCTGATCTTGCCGCTATAAATATATATTCAGATTTCCTGACTCACTGACTGACTGATCAACGCCCAGCCCAAACCCCTCGAACTAGAAACATGAAAATCGGGAAGTCTTTTCCTTCCATGACGTAGTTGCCCAATAAGAAGGTATTTTTGAAATTCGACTCCTAAGGGGGTGAAAAAGGTTAACATTTTTCCTCCCCCCCTGTGCAATGTCCTGCCAGACTGTCTTATCGTGGCTGTAGCACAGTTCATATTCAAACACCAATGCTGCAAAACATCACTGACAGTTGATGTGGCTCCACTATTTTAATAGTGAGGGAAGGAAATGTATTCCTACAGGGGAGAGAGAGGAAAATGTGTTAATACACAGGTGAGGGAGGGAAATGTCAAATGTGTTACTACGGGATGAAGGAAAGAAATGTACCACAACACGGGAGAGGGAGGGGAATGTGTTACTACAGGGGTGAGCTGAGGTAATGTGTTACTAAAGAGGTGAGGGAGGGGAATGTGTTGCTCTAGAAGTGAGGGAGGGGAATAAGTTACTACAAGTGTGAGGGAGGGATTGTATTTCTACACAGGAGGGAGGGGAAGGGAGTTAAAGGAGGTGTTACTACAGAGGTGAGGGAGTGGAATGTGTTAGTACACAGGTGAGGGAAGGTAATGTCTTACTATAGCAGTAATACATTACTATAGAGGTAAATGATTAATGTGTTATTGGAGTGGAGAGATGAAAATGGAAGCAATAAATATCTAAGGTCCACCTGGGTGAAACTGGGTACTTTAGCTAGTATATATATAATGTATCTATCTATCTATATAAATATATATATTCCATAGACAAAAAACTTTACGGTTTCACATGTCCCATTAAGGCTTCTTAGATATGAAATGATATTTCACAAAATCTATTGAATTTCTGACACTCTAACTTCAAAAAGTAATGCAATTACGATCATTAAGGCTGACGCCTTAATGGATGTGTTCCTTGCGTAATACAGATATGGTATGCCATGACACCATGTGGTTAACTGCAGATTCAGCACTCACACAGAGTGAGATTGCTGTCACTCACAAAATAGTGGGGCTGCTAATTCACAGAATTGTGTGCTCATTGGATTAGACACATGCAGTCTATGCAACTGTGGTCTGAGCAGAACATAGAATTCTGCAGATGGGATAAGAGTATGGTGGATGGGGGAGAAGACAGAGCGGTGTGAATGGGGCAAACAGAAAGGCATGGCGAGGGGAAAATTAAGCAGTACAGATGGGGGCGAGCCAAAGTGATGCAGATTGGTGGAAAACAGTGGTGCACATGGGGGGGAGACAGAGTGCAACCAACACTGGGCTCTGATCTGGTCCTGGTTCTGGAAACACAGGGGGAAAACATGCGTAGGGTCCCCCTGTATTATCCAGAACCAGCACTAGACTTTTTCTAATGGGGGTTAATGCCACAGTCAGGGGAGCTCTTTCATCAGGCCCCCAACTGAAGCATTAACCCTGACTGCTAGTCTGTCCAGGCCAGGTATCCCTGGGGAGCTGAGGACTCTCCAATAAAGGGGTCCCCATCTCCAGGGTACCCCAAGCCTAGGATTATAGCCCAAGACTATCCCCAGCACCCCTGGGCAGTGGGTGCTGGGTTGATTGAGTGTAGTAACCCCCCAAAACCACAACCAGCCCAAGGCTTTTCATGGCCAGTCCTGGTTGTGCTTGAATACAGGGGAAAAATTACATAGAGGTCCCCTGTTTTTATGCACAACCAGTACCGGGCTAGTCAGAACCAGCCAGTGTCAAAATTTGGGGGACAAACAACATAGGGGTCCCCATACTTTGCACAACCAGCACTGGGCTCTGATATGGTCCTGGTTCTGTAAATGCAGGGGGAATAAATTAGTAAGGTCCCCCTGTATTATCCAGAACCAGCACCGGACTATTTCTAGCGGGGGCCTAAAGCCACAGCCAGGGGATCCCTTTCACCTGTCAACTCAGGCCAGAGATCCCTGGGGAGCTGGGGACCCCCCAATAAAGGAGTCCATCTCTTAAGGGCACCCCAGGCCTAGGCTGATAGTCCGGGGCTATCCCCGGCACTCCTGGATGGTGGGTGCCGGGTTGATTGTGTATAGTGTATTGTCCTTTGCAGGTGAACTACAGGTCCCAGTAAGTCTCCCCTACATGCTGGTACTTGGATAACCACAAGTACCAGCATGCAGGGCATGAGGGCTTACTGGCACCTGTAGTCCACCTGTAAAGAAAATATTAAAATAAACACAATACACTTTAATATTGTAATATGTAATTTTACTGCATCTTTACCTGAGAAACGGTGGTCTTTGAGCTCTTTTGCATGGCTGCCACCACCCCAGGGCTTTGGCATCTTCGACTGGTGGGCGCCAACCCGCCAGGGCTTCGGCATCTTTGCCTAGTGGTAAGCAGCCTGTGTCAGATTTTTTTCATGGCCAATGCCCACTAGGACTTTCGGTGTCTGCCCCTGGCAGGCGCCAACCCGCCAGGGCTTCGCCATCTTCGCCTAGTAGGCAGCAGCTTGTGTCAGCTCTTTTTCATGGCTGCCACCCACTAGGACTTCCGACGTCTTCGCCTGATGGGCTCTAACCTGCCTGGGCTTCAGTGTCTTTGCCTGGTGAGTGCCAACCCGCCAGGGCTTTGGCAACTTTGCCTTTGGGCAGCAGCCTGTGTCAGCTCTTTTGCAAGACTGCTGCCCACTGGGATTTCTGGCATTTTTGTCTGGCAGGCGCCAACCCACCAGGGCGTCATCGTCTTTGCCTGGAGGGCGCCAACCCAACAGGGCTTCTGCGTCTTCACCTAGTTGGTGGCAGCCTGTGTTAGCTTTTTATCTTGGCTGCCACCCACTAGGATTTCTGGCATCTTTACCTGGCTGGCGCCAACCCGCCAGGGCTTCGGAGTCTTCACCTGGTGGTCACCAACCCGCCAGTGCTTCTGGAATCTTTGCCTGGGGGGTGGCAGCCAATTAGCACAATTTCATGGCTGCCACCTCCCAGTGCTTCTGTTG
The DNA here is from genome assembly GCA_031769625.1 of Taudactylus pleione. Taxonomy (NCBI): domain Eukaryota; kingdom Metazoa; phylum Chordata; class Amphibia; order Anura; family Myobatrachidae; genus Taudactylus; species Taudactylus pleione. The sequence goes on along the minus strand of JAUIMM010000566.1, from coordinate 5,305,971 downwards.
TCCTCTTCACCTAGTGGGCGGCAGCCTGTGTCAGCTCTTTTGCAAGGCCGTCGCCCACTAGGACTTCCGGCATCTTCTTTCTTCAAGAGCTCTACTTTGCTCCTTTCTGGCCATCAGACTACCATACCACCTCCTCGCGCTGGCTTATTTAAGACAGCCGAGGGGGCAGGGCGATGATGTCGCGAGCCGTGATTTGCTCGTGGCGGCCATCTTTGAATTTCAAAAATGTGCTGAGGCGCCAATTTTGAAATGGGCGCCACTGCCGTACTCGGCAGAATTGGCAGAATGGCTGGCAGGGACTGGATCCTCTCAGATCCAAGCCCGCCGCCGACACCCGCACAGACACCGAGTCCTGCCGCTGCTGGGTCCCGCCGCTGCTGATGACGTCGCCTGCCATGATTGGCTCGCGCCGGCCAACTTTGAATTTCAAAAATGTCGCTGAGGCACAATTTTTCAAATGGGTGCCGCTACCATACTCAGTAGAATGGCTGGCAGGGACTGGGGACCTCATTCAGAGTCGGTCGAAGCGGCCGCATGGTCGTACGGGAAAAGGGGCTGGATATTCAAATGATTCCCTCGCAAGTTGCGTCCCTAAGTTCGGATCGGTAGCTGGCCGACCAAGGGGAGGAAGCGGTCAGAATTAAAAAAAATACGCCCCCTTCTCGTACGCATTGCACGTCATCTCCGGGCATATAAGGATTAATCGAGACCATCGGGAACCATCAAAACTGGTCGTAGAGCTTAAGGTTGACCATACCCTCTCTTAAGCTCTACGATCATGTCATTGTAAAAACCTCCCATGTCACATGTGCCATGACGCTACTTTGTTAATTATGCACTCCCATAAACCGTATGCACTCCCATAAAACGCCGTTCGCATAATTAGGCACGCCTGCGTTCGGTTCTCCACTCCCCCGTTTTCAGGCACCTTCCCCTGTTACCACCCACAAACGCCTCATTCTGTCACTCAAACTACCGACCTGGCTGAGTTCAAGGAGAGAGAAATTTCTGATTGTAGCGGCTAGTTTGCGCACGCGCATTGCGAACTTTACGCATGCGCAGTATAGCGAACATCAGTGGCGTACGACCGTGCGGCCGCAACGACCGACTCTGAATGAGGTCCTGGATCCTCTCGAATCCAGGCCCGCCACCGACACCAACACAGACGCCGGATCCCATTGCTACCTGGTCCCGCTGCCAGGTCCCACAGGCTGCACCATCACTGCTGCAGCCCACTTAGATGCCACCACTGCCAGCTTCACTGCCGTCGCCTGGAAAAAATGCTGCAAAGTAAGAATGCTTTCAAAAATAGAAGTGTTAATGCAGCCCCAAACTTGCAAGGAACCTCTACCGTGCTTCACTGTTGCCTGCAGACACTCATTATTGTACCACTCTCCAGCCCTTCGGCTCAGAACTAGCAGAAACCAGTGGGACCCAGGTACACCCATCACCCATCTACTGTTCAGAGAATATACAAAAATAATAAAGATAGAGGGGTCGATTCAGACCTGGTCGCTAAACTGCCCTCTCTCGCAGCACCACTCCCCCGTTCACAAGCACCTTCCACTGTTACCACCCACAAACGGCACTATCTGTCACTCAAAGTAGCACTCAGTCTTTGTGCTAAGAGCACCCGATTCCGATCGCAATGACTGGTTCGCGGACACGCACTGCGATGCATATGCAAGTGCAGGCGTCCAGGTCTGAATCGGCCCCAGAGTTCTTAAGCGCTCTCTACATACTTATAGCCATATAGTAGAAAGCCCAGTTGAAAAAAGGACTACATCCAGCACACCATAAAAAAGCCCCAAAAATTTTATTATAATAATAATAAAAAATACCAGCAGGGTTTAAACAAGCCATCATATATAAAGAAACAAGTTGTGATACTTAGCACATACTGTAATTTCCAGTCTGTATGATCTCTGACCAAGAGAGGATCCGGGGAGCCATGCTCAAAACCTGACTAGTCCCGACAGCTGTTTTGTACCTCCTACATCAAGGGCTGTCGGTCTCTATATACTTATAACCATATACAGATGTTTCCATATGGTTATATTCACATTTTCTTTAACGTTTCTTCTTGTCCTTCAATAATCATACAAAGAAGAAGAAAAGTATATATGTGTAGAATTGCAACAAAGTAAAAAAATTAATTATAAGCTGGTCTGTGAATTCCCGTATTTGCCACTATATACTGGGAAGACATACCATACTCACTTAAAGTATGTATGATAGATGCATAATGGTATCTTTAAGTAAATATCTTCTAATACAAACCAAAAGACGTGTCATACACCCAGTGTCAGGAGAGAAAAGAAAACGTACCCACTCACTTTATTGTTAAAGTGGGATCAGGCTCATAAAGATATCTTTCAACATCCAAATAGAAATTAGCATACCCAAACTCACATATATACGTGGTGGATCAATCCTATCAAGGCTTTTTTTTCCTGTTGTCTCACTATGTTCACAACAAACTTCCAATATTTAGCAGATCATATTCAAAACTTTTATTCTTTGACAATGTAAAATCCAAAAATTAAAATAGGCATCATAAAACAAGGCACAAGAATAACCCCAAAAATTCAGGTACAGATCGTATATAAGGTCTCAATCCAAAAACAGTCCGGAACAGTCTCTAAAATGAAGTCCAGTACCTTATTAGAGAGAGAAATTATTATTATTATTATTATTATTATTATTATTATCGTTTATTTAAATGGCACCACAATTGTTCCGCAGCGCCTTTCTAAGTACATAGCCAAAAAAATTACTTACAGTGTAATACAATGCAGGAGAAGGACATGGATAAAATACATTGATACATTGGTGACCATAACACCCAAATAAGCAACAGAGCATAAGCAACCTAGTGTCAGGTGCCCTAGTGGGGAGTAAGAAGTAGATGAAAGTAAAGTAAAGAGAAGCACAAGAGGGTAGAGGGCCCTGCTCGCAAGAGCTTACATTCTAAAGGGGAGGGGCAGACAAACAGGTGAGACATAGATGGGGAAGACAGGGAGGAGGGAGCATGTACCAGCAAGTTAAGATGAGAGCTGGAGGGCATTGATGAAGTAGTGGATCTGGAGAGCCTGTTTGAAGGATTGCAGAGAGGTGGAGAGACTGATGGGGAGAGGGAGAGAGTTCCAAAGGTGGGGAGCAGCACGGGCAAAATCTTGGAGGTGGGAGTGGTGGCATGAAAGGTGGCGTGCATTTGTTGTATGAAGAGAACAGACAGAGAGTGAAGGGAGATGAGGTCTGAGATGTAAATTGGAGAGCAGTTTGTGAGGGCTTTGTAAGCGAGTGTGAGAACCTTGAATTGGGTTCTGAAGGGGAAGGGGAGCCAGTGGAGAGCTTGTAGGAGAGGGAAGGCAGATGTAGAGTATTTGGAGAGAAAGATGAGTCGAGCGGCAGCATTGAGGACAGACTGGAGAGAAGAGAGATTGGAGTTGGGGAGGCCAGATAGGAGGTGGTTACAGTAGTCCAATCTGGAGATGACCAGTGAGTGTATTAGGGTCTTAGTAGCATCCTGGGTGATCCTGGAAATATTTTTGAGATGGAAATGACAGGACTTTGAGAAGTTCTGTATATGTGGTTTGAAGGAGAGGGAGGAGTCCAGGATAACTCCAAGACAGCACAGTTTGGGGCTAGAGGAGATAGCTGTGCTATCAATTGATAAAGAAATAGTGGGAAGTGAGGTTATGTGCGAGTGTGGGAAGATGATCTTCTCAGTCTTAGACATATTAAGTTTAAGAAATCACTGGGACATCCAGGAAGATATAGCAGAGACAATTGGAGATACGAGTGAGGAGAGAGGGAAAGAGGTCAGGAGAGGAAATGTAGATCTAAGTATCATCAATATAGAGATGATAATGGAAGTCAAAAGAGCTGATGAGTTCACCTAGAGTGGAAGTATAGAGGGAGTATAGGAGTGGTCCAAGAAGAGAACCTTTCGGGAACACTTACCGTAAGAGGATGTGGGGGGAAGGTAAGCCATGAGAGGAGACAGAAAAGGATCGGTAAGAGAGGCAGTTTCACTAAGGGAGTGAAGGAGTTGCAGCAGGAGAGGGTGGTCTCCAGTGTCAAAAGCTGCAGAGAGCTCAAGGACAATAAGCAGAGAGTAGTGGCCTTTGGATTTGGCAGCAAGGAGGTCATTGCTGACTTTTGTGAGGGCAGTTTCAGTAGAGTGGAGTGGAGAGAACGGAAGCCAGACTGAAAACAGTCAAGGAGGGAGTGGGAGGAAAGAAAGGTGGTAAGGCAGTTGTAAACAATATGCTCAAGGAGTTTGGATGAAAAAGTGAGGAGAGAGATGTTGGCAAGAGCGTTAGGATCAAGGGTAGGTTTTTTAAGAATGGGGGAGACAAGTGCATGTTTGAATGCATGTTTGAATGCAGAAGGGACAGTGCCAGATGAGAGGGAGAGATTGAGGAGGTGGGCAAGATGGGAACAGTCACAAGGAGAGAGGTAGCAGAGGAGATGTGAAGGGATAGGGTCAAGGAGGAAGGTGGAAGGGGGGGAGGACTGGATAAGGGCCATGACTTCCTCACCAGTTACAGGGGAGGATGTCAGTGTACTGTAGGTAAAATAGAAGGGGAGGGATGATCTGGATGAGGAGGAGGTGTAGTGCTGGGGGACAGCTGGGATATGATGTCCTGATGTATGGAGTCAATTTTAGATGCAAAGTAGGTAGCAAAGTCAAGGGCAGAGAGCAAGGAGGGAAGGCAAGGAGGGTGTGGGCAGAAGAGGGAGTTCAGGGTGGTAAAGAGATGCTGGGGATTTAAAGACTGAGAGGAGATGAGGTGCTTGAAATATGACTGTTTAGAGAGGGAAAGGGCATCACTGTAGGATGAGAGCATAAATTTAAAATGGAGGAAATCTGCCTTAGAGCGTGACCTTCTCCACTGTCGCTCGGCGGTTCAGGAACACTTTGCAGATATCTGGTGCATTTGGTATGCCAAGGTTGAAGTGTGGATCTGCAAGGGTGAGTAGTGATTGCCGGAGCAACAGAGTCAAGAGCAGAAGTAAGGGAGGCATTATGTGCAGGGCAGGAGAGAGAGCAAAGGGGAGAGAAGCAAGTCAAGTAGGGAAGCTGTGTCAATAGCCTCAATGTTATGCCAGGTGATAGTGGCATTAGGAGGTAGAGGAGGGGTAGTAGAGAGGGATAAGTTAAAAAAGAGAAGGTGATGGTCAGAGAGGGGGAATGGGGAATTGGAGTAATCAGAAATATCACAATGGTGAGTGAAGATCAGGTCAAGCAAATGCCCACTCACATGAGACTAAGGGCCTGATTCAGACCCGGTCGCAAGCGCTGAGCGCTCGCAACCGGATCGATGGTGGCCCACAGCACATGCACACGGTGGAGCCGGCTCCCTTGTGCGCATGCGTGAGACCCTGCTAGTGACGGGCACTCCATCACTCCGGGTTTCGCACCAAAGGGGGTAAGCTGTCGATGTTGAGTGGCAGCTCACCACATTTGGTGGGCAGGCTGGGTGGGTAGCTGCCCAAATGGAGGCGTTCACATGAGAACGCCTGCCATTTGGGGGTGGCCCCACTGACATCACAAGTGATGTCAGTGGAGAGCTTCCGTCTCTGTTAGAGCCAAAAGCTCTCTGGGGCTTGCAATGGGTGAGACCCTACCACAAGGGTCTCGTCACAAACCCGATGGTTGCGATGGTCTTGACCATCGCAACCATCAACCTGGCCACTCGCAATAGCTGTGGGTGGTCACCCACAGCTATGCGAGCGGCCAAGAGGCCGCTCCAAAAATAAAAAGCCCAGCCCTGATTCAGAGCGAGCGCTCTGTCAGAGAGAGCAGTTCTGAATCAGGCCCTCAGTCCATTGGGAGCGACCAAATGATTATGTGAGGGTAAGGAGTTTGGAAGCAGAGGATTCAGTGGGGATATCAACTGGAATATTGAAGTCACCTAGGATAATGGAGGATAATGGATATCCAAAAGTCCAAAGTTTTTCAATAGTGCAAAGTCCTTAAAACCACCAATGCATCTTGATTACCATCTTTATCAAGGTGTAATAATGAGTGCACCTTACCTGCTATATATACTAAGAGAAACAGGAAGTGGTCAGACACTCTGGGTGGAGCCAGGAAATCCACAAAAGATTTATTCCATTTCTATCTAGATTATCAACTTATTCTAACAAACCTAGTAATCCTAATGTGTGACATCTACAACCCGGGACGCTCACTCCAAAAATGGTAGTTGAGCTCCCGAGTACATACTGTAGTCCTCCATCGCATTAGAGCTTACTGGAAGCCGTCATTCCCGGAAGTTCCAGTGTGCGTTCCACCGCAGTGGAATGCAAACACAGTGCTGAAAGAAATATATATCTTAGCGGTGAGTTCAACCTTCTATAATATTAATTAGAAAATTCTTTATTCTAACCATATGGGTATATTAGAAATTCTTATATTAACTTTATGGGACATAAATGCATATATAATCTATCTATTTTTATCTAGAGCTCCCCCTAGCAAACAATATAAATAAGTTAAATGATAAATTACCAATAAATACATAAAAGTTCTTCTGGGGAAATATACAATTATAAAATGCTAATTAATACATAAAATATAAAAGTTTTTAAATACGCAATATTTCATAAAAATTCTCAATAACAAAAATAAGGTATAAATACAAATATATTTAAAAACTTCATAAATATGTCATAAAAATTTACTAAGAGGAACTACTTTATTTCAAAATCAACACTGAGGCCTCCTGGTATAAGTATAGACAACGTAAATATCTGAAACATCTCTGCTTTAGCGAGATTTCCCTCTAGATCCCTATTCCTCCTATTTGACTTTGTTTTGTATCCCAATAGATCTTGCAAGTTCTTTACTTGAACATTTATGGGTTATTCTAAAATTATTTCACACTGTATGTGTATTTAAACCCTTTATGATGTTTTGCAAATGTTCAGATAGCCTTGTATTTAGGGATCTTGATGTGCGGCCTATATAAAAAAAAAGATAGAAGGGAGAAATTGAGATCAATAAATAAAAGAATTATAGTTTTACAAACATCAGTACAACCATTTGAGAGTCTGCCAGAAAGAAATACAAATTTGTATAGATAAAAATACTGAGGATTTAATTGCAATGAAACAAAAGAAACTCAAAAAGGACACTGTGTAGAAGGGAGAATAGATTGTATGAAAGAGATGTAAGACCCTCGTTTTCTGAATCAAATAGATTTGATATAATTAGGGAGATACATTATTCAGGTGAAAATCAATCCCATTTTTAGAGAGAACACATCAATCGAATCATCAACCAAATTTCTAAAGAAAGGTCAAAAATCAAAGAAAATGGGCACTTGGGGGGGGGGCGTAAATGAGACGGAAAAAGAAAAAGATTTTAATACAAGAAAAAGATAACGAAGAAGAAGATATTAAAATCTTCAATCTAAGTAAAAAAACTCTAACTAAGGTTGAAGAATACACACTTAAAAAGGGACTTACATTTGCCCCCAGTAATGGTATAAACCATTTTGACACATTTGTTATCCAGGAAATTGACAATTATTTTTTTTTTTAAATGAAAGAAGGTGAAAATTAAAAAGAAAAAGAAAATTATAATAATAGAGGAGACCCCATTTAAGAAAAAAATTTACGTTCAATCCAGTACATGTTAGGGGCAGCATGATAGACTGTTTTATGAAATCAGTACTAGTGGACTTAAAACAATTAAAAAACAGCAAATGTAAAAGAAAAATAGGAAACCTAATGGAAAAAAGAAAAACAAGCAATAAAAACACTGAATGATGATAGATCTATAGTGATAAAACCTGGTGATAAGGGTGGAGCAGTGGTTGTTTTGGACAAACAGGATTATGTAAAAGAAATTGAAGCAAACTGAAAAAGGATAACACATATCAGAAATTGAAAACGGATCCATCTACTAAAATTAAAAACAACTTTCAGAAGTTCCTAACAAAATTTTTGTACAAAGGAACAGTTAGTAAAATGGAATTTGAATATCTAGATATAGAGAATCCAAAAACTAAAGCAATTTACAGTGCATACAGAAAGTATTCACAATGCTTCACTTTTTCGACATTTTGTTATGTTACAGCCTTATTCCAAAATGGAATAAATTCATTTTTCACAATGACAATGTGTAAAAAGTTTTTGTGAGATTTTTGCAAATTTAATAAAAAAAAAACTCTAAGAAATTACAAGAACATAAGTATTCACAGCCTTTGCTATGAAGCTCAAAATTTAGCTCAGGTGCATCCTATTTCCACTGATTATCCTTGAGATGTTCCTACAGCTTAATTGGAGTCCACCTGTTGTAAAATCAGTTGATTGGACATGATTTTGAAAGGCATACACATGTCTATATAAAGTCCCACACTTGACAATGCATGTCAGAGCACAAACCAAGCATGAAGTCCGAGGAATTGTCTGTAGACCTCAGAGACAGGATTATCTCAAGGCACAAATCTGGGGAAGGGTACAGAAAAATATCTGCTGCTTTGAAGGTCCCAATGAGCACAGTGGCCTCCATCATCTGTAAATGGAAGAAGTTTGGAACCACCAGGACTCTTCCTAGAGTTGGCTGGCCGTCTAAACTGAGCAATCGGGGGAGAAGGACCCTAGTCAGGGAGGTGAGCAAGAACCCAATGATTACTCTGTTATGGCTACAGCATTCCTCTGTGGAGAGAGGAGAACCTTCCAGAAGGACAACCATCTCTGTAGTAATCCACCACTCCTTAGTAAAAACCACATGGCAGCCCACCTGGAATGTGACAGAATGCACCTGAAGGACTCTCTGGTCTGATGAGACAAAGATTGAACTGTTTGGCGTGAATGCCAGGAGTTATGTTTGGAGGAAACCAGGCACCACTCATCAGCAGGTCAATACAATCCCTACAGTGAAGCATGGTGGTGGCAGCATCATGCTGTGGGGATGTTTTTCAGTGACAGGAACTGGGAGTCAAGATAGAGGGAAAGATGAATGCAAGAATGTACAGAGACATCCTGAATGAAAACTTGCTCCAGAGCACTCTTGACGTCAGACTGGGGTAACAGTTCATCTTTCAGCAGGACAGCAACCCTAAGCACACAGCCAAGATATCAAAGGAGTGGCTTCAGGACAACTCTGTGAATGTCCTTGAGTGGCCCAGCCAGAGCCCAGACTTGAATCCAATTGAACATCTCTGGAGAAATCTGAAAATGGTTGTGCACCGACGCTTCCCATCTTACCTGATGGAGCTTGAGAGGTGTAGCAAAGAAGAATGGGCAAAACTGCCCAAAGATAGATAGGTTTGCCAAGCTTGTGGCATCATATTCAAAAAGTCTTGAGGCTGTAATTGCTGCCAAAGGTGCATCAACAAAGTATTGAGCAAAGGTTGTGAATACTTATGTACATGTGATTTCCTAGTTTTTTTTAATTAAATTTGCAAAACTCGCAAAAAAATTTACATGTTGTCATTATGGGGTATTGTGTGTAGAATTTTGAGGACAAAAATGAATTTATTCCATTTTGGAATAAGGCTGTAACATAACAAAATGTGGAAAAAGTGAAGAACTGTGAATACTTTCTGGATGCACTGTATACCTTGCCAAAAATACACAAAAACCCAACTGTTCCACAAGTACAACCAATTATTGCTGGAATAGGAAGCCTAATGACAAATCTCACAAATTATTGAAAACTATCTTCAACCAATAGTACATAAAAGTAAATCATACCTCAAAGACACAGTAGATATTATTAAGAAATTAGAAGAAATAGAAATATTGGAAAACACATGTTTGGTAACAGCGGATCTAACATCATTCTATACCAGTATTAATCACAAGGATGGCATAGAAGCTGTAAAATGGCATCTGGTCCAAACAGATATACCCAAGGACAAAATCAATTTTATAATTGAAGCGATTGGTTTTATTTTAAATAATAATTATTTGTTTTTTGAGGGGGAATATTACATCCAGCGAATTGGAACGGCCATGGGTACCAAGTTCGCGCCTGCATATTCCAACCTCTTCATGTCCCATTGGGAACATGATGGGGTGTGAGGGACGGGAGCGGACTTGGTATCCTGGCATAGATTTATTGATGACAACTTATTTGTGTGGAAAGGTACCGAATTGGATTTAAATTTCTTTTTTGAAAAACTCAACTATAATGATAAGAACATTCAATTGAAATTTGATATTAGTAAAATAAATGTGAACTTTTTGGATTGAAAAATATATATAAAGGATAGGAAAATCCAAACAAAAGGTTATATAAAACCCACAGATTCAAATAGTTACAATCCTCAGACAAGCAATCACCATCCAAATTGGTTAAAGGGAATCCTGAAAGATCAATTCCTAAGCATAAAGCGAAATTGCAGTGGAGACAATCATTTTAAAATTCAAATGACTGCCATCCGAAAAAAAATTTCATTAAAAAGGGTTATAAACCAGAATATATAAAGAAATGGAAAACGAGGTATTATCTATGGATAGAGAAGGTTTATTAAAGAAAAATAGGAAGAAGGAAGATAAACAGAAAAATATGGAATGGGACTTTATTTCAGGGTTTAACTCACAATATAAAAACTTAGAAAGGACACTATTTTGAAAGACACAATTCCACCTAAACTAATTTTTATCTATTGAAAGGCGCCTAATTTAAAGAATACCTTAGTAAGAAGTGCACTTCTGTGTGATACATTTAATCCTATATGCACAAAAGGATTCCATAGGTGTGAAACCATCCCCTAAACAGAGAGAAAATATGTCAATTTTACCGTCAAGGGGAGAGAGTATAAAATAGAAGGTTTTATTACCTGTCATACGACTAATATCATTTATTTACTTGAATATAGATGTGACCATAACAATAGTCACATCATATATCAAACATTAACCTTATAAGTGCAGTTCAATTTTTGTTTTAGTTTGAATGTAGATGTGGACTCGTTTATATAGGCCACACATCAAGATCCCTAACTACAAGGCTATCTGAACATTTGCAAAACATCAAAAAGGGTTTAAATACACATGCAGTGTGAAATCATTTTAGAATAACCCATAAATGTTCAAGTAAAGAACTTGCAAGATCTATTGGGATACAAAACAAAGTCAAATTGGAGGAATAGGGATCTAGAGGGAAATCTCGCTAAAGATTGTCTACAATCTTTTTTTTAAAATAGAAAACAGATAAATCAATGTTATACTACAATATATATTGAAACCTGAAGGAGGAGGATCCTAAAAAACCTGGTATTACCAGTATAAAAATTTGTAATGTGTGATACTCAAGGATTGTAATTCACATGCATTAATGCAATATATTTGGAGTACCGTAGCTAGTTCAGTAGAACTCAATCAAAAGTTCTGTGGAGTTCTGTTAGAAATCCGTAATAACAATGCAGGCTCTGAAGTATGAATCATACGGTGTGCACACAGTATATATATGTGTGTGGACAGAAGGAGACCAAGGGGAGGCACTTCTCCAAATGAAGGTACCAGGCATCAACTATCTGTCAAATAAATGTAGTCCTGTAACTCACATGTTGTGCCCAGCCTCAACCTTAATCGCAACAGTGTACCAACTGTGCAGTGTATCTATGTCTCCAAGGTTCCACGGTTGTCAGGTATACATGATCCTGTGGATCTCCTGATATGCCCAGCTTCCACATAAACAGCAGTAGCGCATCCAGCCATGATATAAAACATCTTAATCTCCAGGGCTCCACAGCAAGCGACAAGTGTTCAACGAGTATACACAATAGGCCCAATAGTAAGCTCTGACACATTTCGCACCGCAGTATGGGGGCTTTTTTAAATGGGCACTTGAATTACAATCCTCGAGTATCACACATTACAAATTTTTATACTGGTAATACCAGGTTTTTTAGGATCCACCTCCTTCAGGTTTCAATATATATTGTAGTATAACATTGATTTAAATGTTTTACATTTAAAAAAAAAAAATTGTAGACATTATCATTGTCTTATATGTGATATTTATTATGTGATTGGTCATATTGTTGTTTTAGGATATTAATTTTCCTTTTATTTTTTGATAAAATGTATTGTGGTTTATTTCAGTCTAGTCTTCTTTTTACTTTAGTGCAGAGAATCTCAATTATTAGTTCTGTGTTCCACCTGTTTTACAGGTATATATTGTGCCTTCACAAGCACTTATTTTCTTCTGCTGCTGTATTTGATTGAATTTTTTTTTATTGTATAAAGTATGTATACTTTGAATTTTTTATGTATTTTTTCATATGTTTACTAGCGCTTGGGTGTTTTTTCTTTGCAATCATTTTTGTTTTATGATGCCTATTTTAATTTTTGGATTTTACATTGACAAAGAATATGAATATGAAATGCTAAATATTGGAAGTTTATTGTGAACATAGTAAGACAACTGGAAAAAGAAACCTTGATAGGATTGATTAACCACTTATGTATGTGAGTTTGGGTATGCTAACTTCTATTTGGATATTGAAAGATACCTATAAGACCCTTATCCGACTTTAACATTAAAGTGAGTGGGTACGTTTTCTTTTCTCTCCCGACACTGGGTGTATGACGCCTCTTTTGGTGTGGATTAGAAGATACTTACGCACCTGTTATCATACACACTTTAAGTGAGTATGGTACATCTTCCCACTATATAGTGGCAAATACAGTAATTCATATACCAGCTTATAATTAAAAAACTTTTTTGTTTGTTGCAATTCTACACATATATATTTTTCTTCTTCTTTGTATGATTATTGACGGAGAAGAAGAAACGTCAAAGAAAATGCAAAGATAACCATATGGAAACATCTATATATGGCTTTAAGTATATAGAGAGTGCTTAAGGACTCTGGGTTCAGACCAGCTGGGTTCAGACCAGCTCGCAAGTGCTTGAGCACTCTCAAGCGGGTCGATGTTGAGCTCTACGCACGTGCAGCGGCTGCACTGCGCGAGCGCAAGCCCCGGAGCGTGAGAGAAATTCTCTCGCTCCGGGGCTCACTACAAAAGGGGCGGCTGTCAATGGTGATCGAAAACTCGCCCCGTGTTGTAGGCATGGCGGGGTGTGGCTTCACAAATGAAAGCATTCCCAAATGAATGCCTGCCATTTGTGGGCGGCCCCACTAACATCACCAGTCAGTGGGAGAGCTTCCGGCTCTATTAGAGCCAGCAGCTCTCTGGGGCTTGCGGCAGATGAGACCCTACCACAAGGGTCTCGTCACAAGCCCCGATGGTCGCGATGGTCTTGATCATTGCGACTATCAACCTGGCTGCTCGCTAAAGCTGTGGGTGGTCACCCACAGCTTAGGAAGCGGCAAGGAGGATGGCTCTTTTTAGAAATACAGCCGCCCTCATTCAGAGCGAGTGCTCGTATTTTATTATTTTTGTATATTAACTAGATAGGGTCTCTAGCTGCTATCTCTAAGTATTACTGTGCCCTGATTACTCTATTACTGATTTTTCATTTATTGTTCGGAGAAGTCTGGTTAGAAGTGGTCTTCATGGAAGAATTGTGGCCAAATGCCATACCTCCAATGTGGAAAGAAGGCCAAGTGACTCAACTATGCATGAAAACATAGGAACTGGGGTGCAGACAATTGAAGCTAGTGCTCCGGCCTGATTGAATATTTGGCTGTAACAGAAAGCAGTTTGTTAACCGAAAGGCTGGAGAGCGGTAAAATAATGAGTGTTTGCAGGCAACAGTGAAGCATGGTGGAGGTTCCTTGCAAGTTTGGGGCTGCATTTCAGCAAATGGAGTTGGGGATTTGGTCAGGGTTAATGGTGTCCTCAATGCTGAGAAATACAGGCTGGTACTTATCCATCATTCATTACTATCAGCGAGGCATCTGATTGTCTCCAAATTTATTCTGCAGCAGGACAATGACCCCAAACATACAGCCAATGTCATTAAGAACTATCTTCAGCATAAAGAAGAACAAGGAGTCCTGGAAGTGATGATGTGGCCCCACTGAGCCCTGATCTCAACATCAAGTCTGTCTGGGATTACATGAAGAGACAGAGGGATTTGAGCAAGCCTATATCCAATGAAGATCTGTGGTTAGTTCTCCAAGATGTTTGGAACAACCTCCCTGCTGAGTTACTTTAAAAACTGTGTGAACAAGTATACCTAGAAGAATTGATGCTGTTTTGAAGGCAAAGGGTGGTCACACCAAATATTGATTTGAATTAGATTTCTCTTCTTTTCATTGACTTTGCTTTTTGTTAATTGATAACAAAATAAACTATTAACACTTCTATTTTTGAAAGCATTCTTACCTTGCAGCATTTTTTCCACACCTGCCTAAAACTTTTGTACAGTACTGTGTATATATGTCAGGCCCGGGAAAGGTAAATAGCGATGGATAACAGCTTGGAGTGATTCAGACGCTGTGTAGCAATGGATGGCAGTTTAGAGTGAACCAGATGCTGTATAGCGATGGATGACAGCTTTGAGTGAATAAGATGCTGTACAGCGATGGATGACAGCTTTGAATGAACCAGATGCTGTATAGCAATGAGAATCACAGGGGTTGCAACTTGATGGAGAACACTTGGGAATAGTGTTGAGCCTAGGACGCAGTCTCAGCAAATGAACACTAGAGAAGCGAAGTTGCACAGGCAACTTCCTGTTCCAAGAGTCAGACTAAAATACCCCTAGGTAACTGGTCATTGGTCAAATGATTCAGCTGACTGACCGCAGGCTACCATTGGAGGATACCAATCAGATGACACAAACCAACATGGCAGCCTCCATGTCCACGCCAGCGGTAACCAACACATGCACATGAGGATTCTAGCGGACTACTCAGCCATTACCGGTTCCTAGGCATGATTCCTCATGCCTCAGAGCATGCAGATTCCAACGTAGGTGTGAGTAGCTGCCGTCCCAGGCAGCTTCCTGACAGTACCCCCCCTTTTCAGTGAGGACTCCGGACATCGGGAAGGCTTGTTAGGAAATATCCTGTGGAAGGAGCGAATGAGCTGAGGAGCACAGACATCTAAGGCTTTAACCCAAGAGCATTTTTCGGGGCCATAACTTGTCCAATCAATCAAGTATTGGAGCTGTCCCAACCAAAGACGAGAATGCAGAATTTGTATAACTTCAAATTCAACTCCCCGTTGGGTGTGAACCTGTGGAGTTTTCGGTGGGAATTGTTGAAACTGATTAAGGATCAAAGGACGAAGCAATGAGATATGAAAGGATTTTGATAACTTTAAGTGAGGAGGCAAGTCCAATTGATAAATGACCGGATTTATGACTTTCAAAATGTTAAAAGTCCCAATGAACCACGGAGTGAATTTCATGTTTGGCACCTTCATTCTGATGTTTTTTGTGGATAACCAGACCTTGTCAACAGGTTTCAACAAAGGAATGGCCATTCGCATTTGGTCAGCAAATTTTTTATAATTAAAAGAGGTTCTTTTTAAAGAGGCATGGACTTCCTTCCAAATTCCCGAATATGATTCAAGAAAAAAAAATAGAATCAAATGCAAGTGCACACTCTAACTATGCTGAACCTGATAATAATACTGCTAAATTGCATCCAAGAGGTTCTTAGCATAATGATGGCCATAATTATGGGCCTACCCATCATATCCAGGTGAACTCCATCAGGCAGGTCCCTAACACTCCTACAGAACAAATACAGGGCACGGGACCCCCCAGGCCAACCCAGAAATGCCTATGTGTTAGGCCCTACATAAGTAGGAGGTTATATTTAAAAGTGTATAAAGTGCTACATATATATAAAAAAAAAAACTAAAGAAGTGAAAAAGTGTACATTACGATGCCATGAAACAGTCCAGCCAGACCAGCCCAGAGAGCCCTGCACCCCAATACCAGTCCCAAAACTGACACTCAGCAGAAGTATAGTAGGTCTTACCCTCAATGTGCCTCATTACATGTGCAGTCTTGGAGTGCAAGGACTTCTTGCTAAATAAAAACACCCAGGAGCAGGTGGGAGGGGTTCTAATCAAGGTGGAAGGAGTCTCATCCTTCCAGTGTACATACATACACACAGTACAGAATACATAGGGGGAGGGGCCCTAGATTGCACACCCTAAGCACAATGTGAAGTGCTACCTGCTGAGACTTGCAGTGCTGCAAGCAGAAAAATAGAATCAAATGCAAGTGCATACTCTAACCAAGCTGAACCTAATAATAATACTGCTAAATTGCATCCAAGAGGTCCTTCGCATAATGCTTGCCATAATTATGGACCTGCCCATGATATCCAGGTGACCTTCATCAGGAAGGTCCCTAACACTCCTATGGAACAAATACAGGACCCCCCAGGCCAACCCAGCAGAACCGCCCCATGGCATCACATTAGTGTGAGATTGAAAGTGAGGGTTAAAGAATAATGAAGAAATGCCTATGTGTTAGGTCCCACATAAGTAGGACTTTATAAATAAAAGTGATTCAAGAAGCTTCGTAACTGCTGGATCTTCTAATGGAGGCAGACCTTGAAATTCCAGTACCTTGGAATGTCTACCAAACACTGTGAAATAGGGTGTAGAATTAGTAGAAGTATGGTATCAGAAGTTGTGAGCAAATTCCGCCCATGGTAGCAGATCAAGCCAATCATCCTTGGAAGAGGATACGAACAACCTTATGAAGGTTTCCAGCTCTTGATTCACCCATTCAGTTTACCCATTGGTCTAAGGGTGGTATGCCGAGGAGAATTTCAGCTTGATTACACAGGATAAACACAATGCACACCAAAATTTAGCCACGAATTGTACCCCCCTATCGGACATAGACCGTGCAGATTAAAAATCTCTTGAGTAAAAATCTTGGCTAGTTGAGGTGCAGAAGGCAAACCTTGTAATGGAACAAAATGAGCCATTTTGGAAAAATGGCCCATGACCACCCTAATAGTGTTGTAACCCTGGGAGAGAAGCAAATCTGTGACAAAATACATGGAGGCATGGGACCATGGTCTAGTAGGAATGGGAAGAGGTTGAAGAAGCCCCACCATTTTCCTATGAGGAGTTTAGTGCTGGACACATTTGACACATGTAGCAATTAATTCCTTGACATCTTTAGCCATTGTTGACCACCAGTATGCATGCTGTAAACATTTTAGAGTTTTCAGGACCCCAGAGTGCCCAGAAAACAAAGAAGCATGAGCCCATGTAAGAAGTTGTTTTCGAAGATCAGGAACCACAAAAATGTTATCTGGAGGTGAAGTGTCTATTTGGGTTTGAGCAAACACAGTAAAAAGAAGTATGGTCTGGGATTCGGAGCAATCTTCATTATCCTCGACATATACAAAGCGGGAGAAAAATAGTGACCATCTTGCTTGTCTGGGATTGAGTCTTAAAGCAGTTTTTAAATACAGAAGATTTTTGTGGTCTGAAATTAGAGTAACTGGATACTTAGCTCCTTCTAGAATATACCTCCACTCCTCCAAGGCCAGCTTTATTGCTAAAAGCTCCTGGTCTCCAATGGTGTAGTTTCTCTCCACAGGGGAGAATTTACAGGAGAAAAATCCACAAGGATGATTATGGCCATCTGCGGCTACTTGAGACAAGATTGACCCTACTCTGATGGAAGATGCATCCACCTCTACTGTGAATGGTCTTTCTACAACTGGCTGATTGCAGATAGGAGCAGACACAAAAGCTTTCTTGAGAGTTTAGAAGGCTAACACCACAGGAGGAGGCCAAAGGGCAGGGTTCACACCCTTCTTGGTCAGAGCAGTAATGGGGGCGACTATGGGTGAGAAATTGTAGATGAATCTTCTATAATTAGAAAAACCCAAAAATCATTGGATTCCCTTAAAAGAACTTGACTGGGGCCAACACTTTCTCAGAATCCATCTGCAAAGATTCTCCTGAAATAATGTGACCCAAGAAAGGTACAGAAGATTTCTCAAATATGCATTTAGAGATCTTTACATATAATTGATGTTTTCAGAGCTGTAAAAGAACTTCTTTGACATGTAGGCGATGAGACTTGAGTTCTTTTGAAAATATTAGAATGTTGTCTATGTATATAACAACGAAGATGTAAAGAATGTCTCGAAAAATGTAATTGACGTACCCCCTGGAAGACTGCCAGGGCATTACTCAATCCAAAGGGCATTGCCAAGTACTCGTAATGCCCTTCCCTAGTGTTAAAGGCAGTCTTCCTCTCTTCTCCTTCACATATTCGAATGAGGTTGTATGCACCCCGAAGGTCTAGCTTAGTGAAGATAGTGTCTCCTCGCCTCCTTTTCAGGTCTATTGATGATAGACTTTCTATCCTTTGTTGACTAAACTATATGATATATATAAAAACTTTTATTTGGACTCAAATTACTGGAGTTCTCAACAAGAGACACCTGGAAAACATGCACTAGTCTGAAAAGAATCTTTTTCTTTGGACACATTTTTTACAGGATTTATCACATCTAAAACATCCTTATTTTTATGCTATTCTTTTATATCTTTTTCCACATAAGCTTATATGTTTTGACCGTTTAATTTAGTTGTCTCAGATGAGTGTTATTGTTATTATTGTTATTTTATTCATTACTGCATCATATGCAGTAAATTCTAATAAATAATATATTAATGTATATTTTTCATATTGGCTGTTTTTAATTTATAATGCCTATTGAATTGTTTTAAATAAGTTGGGGCACATTAATTTAAGTTAAATTGTCACAGAGCTTAATTGCACTTCCACTTTTTTCTGCATATTCTTTGTAACTTTGGAGGGACTGATCACCCATTATGAGGGAGCAGCATTAAGTTTCTGTTACACCAATAGAGCTTGGCGTCTGAATCTATTTTTCTTTTGTCTCTGAGTGGGGAAATTTTGGGGCAAGCATTCGAAATGAATTTCACATTGGTTGATAAAACCTCTACAATTCTTAGGGTTGCCATCAAAACGGTTAGGATGGACCAGCTGGAGACGAGACTTAGGGAGCATCGGAACTACTGGTGGACTGACAGAAGATGCTTGAGAAGGAATCATGGTGGTGAGCAATGTTTGAATCAAGGAGAGTTGATGAGAAACATCATGGAGATGTTGTATCATATGTTGTCGAGTTGTCTCTTAGGCCTCCATACGAGCCAGCAAATTCTGGAGGACTCTTTCCCCTTGTGACCCGGAAGCTTCCACCTGGCCTGTGCAAACTGTCAGGCCCGGGTATGGTTTGTTCTTAGTTTTAGGCTTAGTAGCCGGGAGGCTAGGATGAGTTGGAGGCAACAGACGAGGAGGTAATATATAAGTCTTCCTCATAGGCTACTCACAGATGTTGGGGAGACCTACTCCAGGGCGCGGAGTCTAATCCACCCAATGGTATTCACCAGTGACCCCTCCAAGCAGGATATGGGTATCGCTGCACCAGGTGAACAGGTTGCGGTCCCCGGAGTAGTATCAGAGAGCAGCAAGAAGACAAGGGACAAGAACACAAATGTACTGGAGGGACAACTAGAAGGACTAGCAAGACGGGGCAGTTGCCAATAGTGATGGGGACAACTGTGGCCCTCCAGATAATGTTTGCCACGGATAGATGCACTTGGACACTAGATGCTGTACAACCATGGCCAAAAGTTTTGAGAATGACACAAGTATTGGTTTTACAAAGTTTGTGTCTTTTGAAAACCACTAGACAAACGAATGATATTCAATTTAATATCATAGGATTCAAAGTTGAATAGGTTCTACAACCAGAGCTGTCAATGTTGACAATGAATGTATTCTATCAGCTAAAGGCAATAAGTGCCAGGTGGGCACAAATATGTTGTTCCTACAATAATTAGCAGAAATTGTACAAAGATTTATTTATTTTATTACCAGTTATTTATATAGAGCACACATATTTTGCAGTGCTTTACAGAGAATATATGGCCATTCACATCAGTCCCTGCCCCAGTGGAGCTTACAATCTATATTCCCTATCACAAGCCCACACACATACACACTAAGGTTAATTTTTGTAAGGAGCCAATTAACCTACCAGTATATTTTTGGAGTGTGGGAGGAAACCGGAGTACACGGAGGAAACCCACTTAAGCATAGGGATAATATACAAACTCCACACAGGCCATAGCCTCATAACCTCAGTGCTGTTAGGCAGTAATGCTAACCATTACACCACCTGTGCTGCCCCCTTTAGAGAAAGATTCTGCCCAGTTACCATTTCTCCATGTTTCGTCCTCTTTCTGACTAATAATCCTGAAATGCAATAAAAAGTTTGTGTGACAGAAAAAAAAAATTCCTTCTGTTGATTTCATTAGTCACAACACTTTCAGACGGTGCAACTTTGAACGGAATACTTTGAACTGCCTGTGATGTGTATTTTTCCCTCACTTTAGCACTTAAAGGTTCAAAGAAAATGCTCAACTTTAGCATTAGTAGTGTAGGCCATCCAATGAATAGTGCCATTTGAATAAAATCCATTATTTAATCCTGGAATAAAGCAAACAAAAACAAATTGGAGACCACTTCACACCAGTGAGAGGGCTGTTAATCCTTTCAGCCTATTTTCAAAGCCTGCCGCCATCACCTATTGCTCAACTTTGGTCTCTTGACATTTGCCAAAGATCAAAGCCGAATTAGACGGTGGAGGAAGACAAGCCCTGCAAAGCCCTACAAGTGGAAATTACTTACAGCTAATGGAATCAAAGAAGAGAACCACAGGTGTAAAGAAAGGAGCAAGAAGAACCACATTAAATCTTGGTAAACTGAACACATGTGGAGATTGAGAAGAGGATTTATTTCTTTATTTTTCTGTATTTTTTTTTCTTTAAATAAAATTTGTATATGAAATTAGTAGCATTCTAAACAAGTATGTTGTACATTGATAAATATGTGCATACACACAGACAAACACATTATACGCAGTCTACATAAAATAAATAAAACAAAACTATGGCCCCCATTTATCAACGAAGGTAAACACTGGGGGAATTTTTCGTTTAGTATCACTGTGATACGAATAAAAAATACACTGGTATTTATATTTACCAAATCTTACCCCTCTGGCGAGGTCCAGCAAAGTCCAATGAAGTCCTCTTTGTCTGCAAGATCCTACGCTGGGCTGCTGGCAGCGTTAGACTGGGGTCTTGTGAAATGTGCATGGGCGATGGTCCGTTAGCGCATGTGCATGACACGAGGACCCGGGAAGGCTTCGTTGATGTCAGAAAGGTGGCGGCGGGTCCCTATTGCCATCTAAAGATGGCGAGAGCGATGCTGTGTCAAACAGCAGTAAATCCAGAAAAAAAGTTTTGCGCTCGCTAAAGGGGGGTTACGCTTTGATGATAAATGGAGACCTATATTTCCAAAAATATCTCTATGCTCCTTCTCTCCTTCACTTTCCGGAGAGTAAGAGAATAATTATCTTTGTTGGAGTCTTATGATTATTTAGTGTATTTTTAGATGAACATACAGCTAGTTGTGATACCTTTTGTTGTTGCCCCCTACCCCCAAAAAAATACATGGATTTGTCACCTTTGTACTTATATTGGGGCTTTGATCAGCAGAGCACAGGCTTCAAATACATTTTTCCATACAGCAGTGACTTATGCAGATTTTACATTGATGATTGCTGAAAATCTGATTAGCATTTTCTAATTTCTCTACACCTCTTAAAATTATATCCAGAATATAAGTGAAAATATTATCAAATTCTCTATATTCTTTCCCATAGATCAAAGCCATATTTGCCTACTCTCCCGGGACTGCGGGAGGCTCCCAATTTTTTGGGTAACCCTCCCGCACCCACAGAAGTGTAGGCACTTCTCCCGCATTCTGCCCACTTCCTAGTAATGGGGAGAAAATTCCCAGGGATCAGTGGGTCTGTGAGTAGACGGCAAATTCTTATGCAGCGTTTCTCTGAGAATTGCGTCATTTAGCCGCACCCTCTAATTAAATATGCGTAGTTAGTGGTGAATTCCTGCTAGGGGGTGGGCTTAATGACGTGACCCATCTGGCCAAACCCCCAACACCACACACCTGCTTCTTCTCTTCGGGCTTCTCCCAGGAAGGGAATCTTAGATGTTGGTAAGTAAGGCCAAAGATGATTTCATATGGTATAACTGCTACTTCCTTAACTGGCAGATGACATAATTTGTATGAACACTGCAGGGTCTCATTCCCCAGGGAGTATATCACAAATTTGTATTACAAACGTTCTCCTTCACATTCAGGTTATACAAATGTTCTCCTGTCATCCCAATGGCAATATTGGTTCTACTGAAGCCATTCAGAAGCAAATACTGTTTAGTGAATGAATGAAGTGGATGCCCCGGCTGGCCGCGTCGAGTTACAACACTGGACCAATATGTTCAGTGGCATTACGCTTGGTCTCATTTTATAGCTGTCCTTATCAGTCTGTCACTTGCACCAGCTCTATGATTGGTGTAAATGGTCCATCTTGAAAAAAATATTTTTACAATACTAGAGAGACAGTGGTGGATTTGTACATAGAAAATGCAGGGACACAGCCCCCTCCCCCCCAGTAAAATCCACCACCGCCAGTGAGCCTGTGTACTGGTTTCACTGGCAGTGGCTTCGGTGGCGTAAGTTCATCCCAGATGCCCGGAGGCAAGTTATAATTTGGTGCCCCCCCCAATCTCAGCCACTGACACTGTAATGTAGCAATTCGCATGCATCCAGGCTATAGATAGACAAAGGCAGCAGCTGATGCAAGGGCAGATGTATGGGAGACAATGGAGGCGCCTGCTGCCGGGCACCAGCACTGAGGGGGTACCTACCTCCATCACCCACAATATATTCATATATTCACCCCATTTAGGGCTGTAAATATGGGGGATAGGGGGGCACTAAATGATAACTTGCCACCGGGCGTCTGGGATGAACTTATGCCACTGAGCTAATGGTCTGACATGGAGCTCTACACTAGTGCCGGGAAGGGGTGCCATGTATCGGCCGTGATGGTACACTCCCGGTACATAGTTACTGCCCTAAGTGGGGTGAATATGTTATGGACAATGGAGGAGGTGCCCCTTAAGAGCAGGAGCCCGGCGGCAGGCGCCTCAATTGTCTCCCATAGTTCTGCCCCTGAGTGGCTTCTCATTGGAAGCACTACCTGCAGTGGCATAACTAGGGTATTTGGAGTCCAGGGCAATTTAAAGAACGAAGCCCCCCCCCCACAAGCAGGTGAGCGCTCCGAAGGCGCATGCTGAAAAAGTGGGCATGATCACATGCCACAAGGGGTGTGGCCATTGAAAAATGGGGGCGTGACAACATGACACACAACCTTATCTCATCACACTGGGAACATTCCTTTCCAATCCATATGCTCTAAGTAGTAGTGCCCCTCTTGCAATAATCACTGTAATAGTGCCCCTTATGCAATGTCCCCAGTAGCAGTGCCCCTTATCCAGTGCCCCCTGTAGTAGTGCCCTTATACAGTGCCCCCAGTAGTGACCCCTATACATTGCCCCTAATAGTGCACCCTTATACAGTTCCCCCAGTAATGCACCATTATACAGTGCCCCTTATGCAGTGCTCCCAGTGGAGCACTGCATATTATACTATATTATATTATGCACCATTATACAGTGCCTCCAGTAGTACCACTTATACAGTGCCCCCAGTAATGCCCCTTATATAGTGCCACTAGTAGTGGTCCCCCTATTCAGAGCCCCCAGTAGTGGACCCCCCTATGCAGAGCTCCCAGTAGTGCCCCTTATATTGTGCCCTCATTAGTGGTCCCCCCTATACAGTGCCCCATATACAGTATCCCAGTAGTGGTCCCCCCCTATGCAGTGCCCTCAGTAGTGGTCCCCCTTATGCAGTGCTCCCAGTAGTGTCCCTTATACAGTGCTCCCAGTAGTGGTCCCCCCTATGCAGTGCCCCTTATACAGTGCCCCCAGTAGTAGTACCCCTATGCAGTGCCCCTTATACAGTGCCCCCAGTAGCGGTCCCCCCTATGCAGTGCCCCTTATACAGAGCCCCAGTAGTAGTTCCCCCTATGCAGTGCCCCTTATATAGTGCCCCCCAGTAGTAGTCAACCCTATGCAGTGCTCCCAGTAGTGCCCCTTATATAGTGCCCCCAGTCACCTCTATGCAGTGCTCCCAGTAGTGGTCCCCCCTATGCAGTCCCCCCAGTAGTGCCTCTTATATAGTGCCCCCAGTAGTAGTCCCCCCTATACAGTGCCCCAAGTAGTGGTCCCCCCGATGCAGTGCCCCCAGTAGTGCCCCTTATATAGTGGCCCCAGTAGTAGCTTCCCCACCCTGCAGTGCCAGACAAAGACAAAAAAAACTCCTGAATCCCCGCTCCTGCTCCTGAGCCCAACGCCGTTCTCCACTCCTCTGTCCTCCCGGGCTGGCCTGCTCTGCATTATGGGAGAGATCTCCAGCCAGGCTCTGGTAGTGGGCACAGTGCAGCAGTCAATAATAGTCTATTTGACTCTCATTGGCTGGCTGCCAAAACAAACACACTGCTGCCGGGTAGTATGAGTGCACTAGCCGGCGGCTGTATTTGTTACTGTGTAGTGTGGGCTGCACTCCGTGCAGTCCGCGCTACACTGACCACCTGTGTCCTGGACCGCAGTAGGCGGAGTGGTCACCCACAGCTATGCGAGTATCCAAGAGGCCGCTCCATTTTCATGGAGGAGGGCCCTGATTCAGAGCGAGCGCTCTGGTTAGAGCGTTCGGCTCTGAATCAGGCCCTCAGTCTTCCCAAGATTAAACCCATAAAAGAAACACCTTATCTTATATATTTGAGAATGTTGCTAACAGTATTTTTACATGCAGTAATGTAACGAGTTTGCAGGCAACTGAGCTTTAGAGCACATTAGCGCATTGGGTGTGTGGCCAAAGGCACATCTTATATCAGAGATGTTATGATATTCCCCTGATTGCCAAGTTCTGGGTGCTTTATGTTGGTCTGTCTAATGTTAGAAGGGATAGGTAGTTAGAAGGAATAACCTGGACCATTAAGAGGGTGGTTTCTTCCCAGTCCACTTTGAGTTTTGGGCGGTTGTTATACCTAGTATATATTACGTTACGATATGCCGTCCTGATTGTCTGTAACGCTCTCTCAGCCACCCTGATTTATTAATCTAGCAATAAAAGCTGTGACCTTTATAGCCAACTATGTTGTAGTATATTCAGGATAGAGTCATGTCATGGTTTAGGCTGTTTTAAACCCATTAAAGCACAGGTAGCTTGTAGATTTCGTGGTCCTTTAAAATATTTTTTCTCTAACAGTGTCTTCATTTTTTAAAGCCTTATGTACCTGCATAGCATTAAGAACATGAGCTATAACCTCTAAATATAAACATTTAAGTGGTCCTTGTAATAGGAAAAATGATAGACCCAATAATGGAGGGAATTATAGAGAAGTCAGAACAGTGGGCAGGTTCTTCGATTCATTTTATACTAACGGATTAAAGCTTTTATTTAGCTATTTAAAAACCCTTGTTAGCTTCTGAGAAAATACCATAAACAATATTTTTTTGTTTTGGTAACTGTATTTTTTTATATACAGTAATTGCAGAGACTTATTGTTTGGGAACATTTGGATATACTAGATACAGAATTGAATGCATTTACAATCTGATGCAGTTTAAGTATAAAATCTTAAAGTCTATTTAGTTACATGTGATTATTACTATTATTTATTTATTTATTAATGTATTTATTTTTTAACAGTTACTTATATAGTGCCAGCACATACCATTGCTCTCTACAATTGGCAATAAAAAAGTAATAAGACAAGACTGGGTAATACCACAGACACAGAGGTAAGAGGGCCCTGCTCACAAGCTTACACTCTATAGGAAAATAGACACAAGAATAAGTGCTACCTATTGCATATTGGACCAGCCAGATTGCAGAGGCTCTTGGTGGGCTGTATGATCCAGTCACACAGAAATGTTGGCCTGGGATCAGTGGGATATGAAAGTGTAGAGAAAATATGTGTGGCCTGTATAGAGGGGAGGTAAGTGGGTAGAACAGCTTATGTTGGTGATTCTGGAATTTAATAAGCTTGCCTGAAGAGGTAAGTTTTCAGGGAACGCTTAAAGGTTTGGAGACTAGAGGAAAGTGTTATTGTGCATGGGAGGACATTCCACAGATTGGGTGCAGCCCAGAAAAAAGTCCTGTAACTGTGAATGGGAGCAGGTGATGCGTGAGGATGAGCAACGTATTGTAGATCTTGTGCAGAGTGGAGAGGTCGGATTCGGAGATATGGGAGCAATGGTTCCAGGTGTAGCTGGCAGGAGCCTGGGAGGAGCAGCTACAGGTGTCAGTGTAGGAGCCTGTTGGAACAAGAGGTTCCAGGTGTTGTTGTAGGAACCTGTGACTGCCTAGTGGAGCAATGTAATTTGTTCACTAGCAGAATATAGAAATGTCCCTCAATATACTATCTCTTATTCTGTGTTATATGTTTTTTTTCTGCCTCTTCTAGAAATGGAAATCATTGTTCAGATCAATTTTCCAAACCAATTTCACAAACAGCGTACATTGCACTTTCAAAGCCTCAGGCAATTTCTGCAAATAGGTTTCTGCCTTTACTGTATATCATATGAATAGGCTATAAACTGAATTGTGTCAGACTAGTTATGTAGAAACCAATCTTTTAATGTAAAGTACTTCCTGTATGCGAAGTTCTGGTGTATATGATTAATATTTGTTTTGTCTTATAAAACGTCACAAACCCACATGAATGTACTGAACACACACATAATGGGCCTGATTCAGACCCACTCGAAAGTGGGCGTACGCACGTTCGGCGTACGTAAAAAAATATTTAAATTCAAGCACTCGCTCGTATTTTCGTACGCAGCTAAAAATCCGCCCCAAACTCAGGCGACCCCTCCTCTAACTAACGAGCGTGCCAAATAGCGAGTGTACATCCCCGAAATGGCTTGAAGGGAACGTACGCACAAGTACAAACCGGAAGTGGGACTGTCAGATTTCGATTACCTGCTCATTTTTTCTGCCTACCTCCCTCAATCGTATCATGGCAATCAATGTATCAATTAGCTTAATTGTTTTTTTTTGTTTCAACACAATGCAATAAACTAATCTTGTCCGTGTTTGTATTTGCTCTCAGAATACATACGGCTGAAACCTTCGCTTTTATTGTTCAAAAGACATGTTAGCCCCAATTAAACAATTGTTCTATTTGTTTGTCTCCCCACAATTTTTCTGTGGTTCATTTCTTTATTTAAATTTGCTTACGCATGTCACTGCATCAAGCCTATCATAACTCTCAAGAGATTTGTGGCCCTGTCGAACACATGACTCATACACTAACCAATAGAATTTGTCCTGTTAATTTCCCAAATACATTAGCCAATCAAATTTTTTTGGGGTGCTTTATTAAAAATATTTTGTCAAAAAAACACCATTGCCATCATGAGATCCGCCGCATTCACCAGGCGCGAACTGCTGGTGCTGACGGAGGTGATGGACAGGCGGATCACCAGTCAGCCTCCACCCATCTCCAATAGGCGCAAGCGTTCTGCATATGCGGAGGTACGTCGACGCCTGCGCTCCTTCGGCTCACGCCGACATATTGGCCAGCTGGAGCGCAGGTGGTCGGACCTGCACCGGCGGATACCCCGCTTGCTGGCATGCTTTCGCATGCAGATTGCGGAAAGTAAGTGTTCTGGACTGTGGTTTTCAAGTTTATCTTGTGGGCCCTAACCGCGTGTGCATGTTTTCATGTCTGTCCTATTGAGTCATTGTAGTCATATCTGCATGTGCATGTTTTCATGTCTGTCCTATTGAGTCATTGTAGTCATATCTGCATGTGCATGTTTTCATGTCTGTCCTATTGAGTCATTGTAGTCATATCTGCATGTGCATGTTTTCATGTCTGTCCTATTGAGTCTTTTTTTTTTTGGTTTCCTGTTGAAACTAACCACAATATTTTTGTCATTTTTAGGGGCACAGCAAACACTACGGCGGCATCGCCACACAAGACGCCGGTCCCGGCCCCTCTCTCCAACCCCCAATTCATCTATTACCCCCTCCTCCCCAGACCCTGTGGCCGAAATTTCAGGCCTACTTCCCCTCCAGCCCAATTCCACTTCTCCTCCATCCGTCCCTCCTCCAAATACCCCTTCCCAGGATTTCTCAAACACCTTGCCCCTAGGGTTGGGGAATGTAGCCACCTCCGAGGTGGTCCAGGGAGTGGCTTCTGGCTCTGTCGTTTTTGAGAACGGTATGTTTTTAAAGTTTATTTTGGACACCACAAACTGTTTGTATGTGATCATGTGTCGTCCCCATTATTTTTGCCTTTCTGTCGCCTTAGGGTATTTTTGGGGGTTGTCTTTACCTGTTCCTGCTGATGTCACCATACACATATCACACCTGTGTGGCTTTTTTTAGGGCCCTTGTATTTTTGCCCTTAGACATTTTGGGGTGCTGGGTTTTATCCGTGTGATGTTTTTTTGGCCCACAAGCTTGTAAGTTTTGGTTTGCTTGTTTTGTGTTTTTTTAGAATGTTGCTTCATTATCGATTTATTAATCCACAAACTTTTGTCACCCACAGAGGAACAGAGACGTCGGGAAGAGCTAGTGATTTGTGTGGGCCGGATGCGGGAGCAGGTCACCGGGCTTATGCAGGGCCTTGACCATCTGTTGGTCCTCCTTAGGAATTAGTTTTTTTTTTATTTTTTTTTTGAATTGTTTCATAATAAATCAGTTTTAAATCAAGCTCTGTCTCATGCGTTTGGAGTAAATCCAAGATTCTTTACACTGACATAAGTAGACTCTTCAAGCAAGGATTGCCACAGAATCTCACTACAGATTGTGTGTTGTATTTTGAATGCAAACAGGCACAAGAAACACCTCCCAGTACCAATGTCATTTTCCTTTTTTGTGGTGGTCAACATGATAGTTTACACCATTTTTCAGGTTCCTATTTGGTGGCCAAACTGCTTAGGACAATCTTACGAAGGCAACTGATTGTACACGATTCCTTGTTGTGTTGGTTAGTACCCCGAAAACATATTACATTTTAGCTCAACTTGCTTCATTACTGGGTTACCCCTTAGGTAAAATTAACGTTTGGGAGTTTGTTTACACTTGCTTCTAACATGCCCAAAAAGGAAACAAATTACACTCTCCAAATATTTATTCACAACAGAAATCAAAATACAAAGTGGTCACTCACAAACAAAACACACAGTGATAATCAGAAATACACCACATACCAAAAACACGAAACAAACACACAACAAATCAAGAACTGGTTGACGAAGGTCCATGCCCACATGTTTTCAAAAATATGGCGTTGCAATATTGGTGTCAGAATATATTCCCGAAGTTTCAACATAAAGGTTTTTGAAGGGTAGCAGGAAGTAGTCATCGTGGGAGTGCCAAAGATTATGCAAACAAACAGAAGATGGTGCAAGAATTAATATCAAAAAAGATGAACGTTAAAAAACCGTAACACATTGGGTATACACACTGTTGTTTGGTCAATAATTACCTAAAATATCGGGCCACCACATCATCGCGTATGGCCCCCCCACATACTGACCTCCGACCAACCTCGGGGGGGCCATCCTCAGGTAAGGCATCCTCTGGCTGCATTGGAACACCACTCCTTATGGCGATGTTGTGAAAGATCCCACACAGGACCACAATTTTTGAAACCATATCCGGCAAATACATGAGCTCGCCACCAGAGCGGTGGAGGCATCTGAATCGGCCTTTTAAAAGGCCGATACAGTGCTCCACCACTTGCCTGGTGGCTGTAAGTGCGGTATTAAACTCACTTTGTGGCCCTGGTGTGGGAGCCAAATAAGGAGTGAGCAGCCAGGGCGTGCAAGGGTATCCACTGTCTCCTGTGAAAAAGAATAGACAACATCAGGATCACTGTGTATCAAGCTTAACATTGTTATGTACTAAAGGTCTACACTTACCCAGAAGCCACGCATCACCAGCTTGTAGGTTGGTTAATTTGTGCCATATCCCTGATTGCCGGATGACGAAGGAGTCATGTGCACTTCCTGGTAATTTTGCATTCAGGGACAGGATCTGGAGGGAGGCATCACATACCACCATTACATTCAGGGAGTGATAGTGTTTCCTGTTTCGAAATATGGCCTCCAGCCATGCTGGAGGCTGAAGTGGTATGTGAGTACCATCCACAACCCCTATGATGTGTGGGAAGCCAGCTATTTGGTAAAAATTGGCCTTGGCCACACTAAGGGCACCCATATCCAAAGGCATTTGAATAAAATGATGGAGGTGCTTGAAAAGTGCCTCCATCACTGCCCTCAGGATCCGGGGAAAGGAGGATTGTGAGATGCCCGCCACTATTCCCACCGTTGTTTGAAACGATCCTGAGGCACAGAAATGTAACACCGCCATAATTTGCGTAAGTGGTGGTATTGCTGTTGGACTGTCAATTTGCCGCTCAAGATCACTCTCTATTAATGAGAGAGTGTCTATGATGATTTTGGGAGGAAGACGGTAGCGTCTTAAAACCTCATCATCGGGCATTCCAAAAAGGGTGACACGTGTTCGAAATATCTGGGGCCTTGCACGCCTACGATGCCTACGCCTGGGACGAGATTGAGGTTGGTCGGCTTCTGGGAGCATGGCCAGAACAATCCGCCCAAGATCAACCTGAAATGGCAAGATTGGAATGTAAGGCTTTGGACCCACCCCAAAAGAAAATTAAGAACAACTTAGCTTGATGATACCATCCATTGATGCTTACATGCCGGGGTATTGTCATGATACGTCCCAACTGAAATTAATCACAAAAATAATTTGAAAAATTTTACTCTGTGCATTTATGTTTTTAAATTTTGTGCTAGACAAAACTTAAAATATGCGAAACACACATTTGGCAAAAGAGCAAAACGACATTGCACACAGTACATCAAAATGGGTTGAAATGTTTGCCAAAAAAGCGAAAGGGCAACCACAAAAAATTTTACAGGATTAATAAGCATTTAAAAATGCGCTAATTAGTTCACAAATACAAGTTACAATAGTAAGTAGTAAAAATGCGCTAATTAGTTCGCAAATACAAGTCACAATAGTAAGTAGTAAAAATGCGCTAATTAGTTCGCAAATACAAGTCACAAAAGTAAGTAGTAAAAATGCGCTAATTAGTTCGCAAATACAAGTCACAATAGTAAGTAGTAAAAATGCGCTAATTAGTTCGCAAATACAAGTCACAATAGTAAGTAGTAAAAATGCGCTAATTAGTTCACAAATACAAGATAAAAAATGGACTTACCAAGAGCAAATATATAAGAGTCCAAAACAAAAGGTCTTTGGGTCCGAAATTAATAAAAAGCTAAAAGATATGAAATTATGGATCCAAAAATTAAAAACAAGAAGAAACACAATGAGACACCAATTGAACAAAAGTTAGACTTCACAAAACTTACCAAATCAAGAAACGAGGCCAAAAAAAAAAAAACCAAAAAAGAGAACGGAAAATAAAAACGCAAATCTAGCAAACAAAATAAACTCCAAACGCCAACTCCTTTATCCGCAAACAAGAAACTCCAACCAAGGTAACCTCCAACAATCCAAAAACGCCACCTCGACTCGAGACACATCAAGCCATAAATAGTGTTTCGTTTCCCGCACAAATTAAGGAGGGATCATAGGAACGCACAATCAATGATGCGGCCGCAAAATAAGGACGCATGTATAAATACGTCACGAAAACACATTAGAATTCTGGTGTATTTCTTGTTTGGACCTCAGACATGGCGACAGACCAGGGAAACAATGCCCAAGAGTCAGGCGGTAAGTCTTTCATGCATTTTGTATCAATGATTAATTTGAAACATAAGATTGGGCAAGTTGTGAATTTGTGAAATCTGAATATTTACACAAATAGGTGAGGAGGATGACATGGAAGAGGCAGCTGGGCCCAGTATTCCGGCCAAAGCTGCAAAAAAAAAAAAGGCAGCCACATTTCACAAGAAAGGAGATGGAGGTTTTGATACAGAAGTGTGTGGACATCCTGCCACAGGCAGACAGGAATATGAGTCTAAGCCAGAAGTGGAGAATGTGGGAAGAGGTAGCCGTTGCTGTCAATAGGGTGGGTGATTATGTCCGTCTAGCCCGGGATGTCAAACGGCGGTAAGTAAACACTTGCCCCCCCTAAAAACAAACACCATTTTAAACAAAAGGATAATGGCTTCCATTTTTTCCCACAGATGGGGCGACTTCAAATATCGGCTAAAGCAAAAACTCGCGGACAGGGCTAGGCATGCAAGGGGGACAGGTGGGGGTCCCACCCCTGTGTCATTGGAGTTGACGGATTTAGAAGAGCTAGCACAGGGGTGTGTGCAGCCTGTGGAGGTGTTTGGCGTGTCCAACATGGATACGGACATGCCAGACTTTGCGGCTCCTCATGTTGTCCCAGGTAAATCTTTTGATGTCACCAACTCTGAAATGTTATTGTGCCAATATGTAGATTCTTATGTGAGTCTTTTCTCTTTTTACCTAACAGAGACACAGGCGGATGAGTCTGCTCCAGAGGGGAGCCTTGGCCGCCGAATTTCTGCTGGCTCGGCAGGGGAGGAACCAGTACATCCGGCTGAGGACCCTGCAGAAGCCAGTCCAGGGCAATCCCCCTCGCAGGCAGTGTCCCTCCTCACAGAACTCAATTTCAAATCGGATTTCCATACGGAGATTCTGCAGAGGATGGACGCCAGTCTGCTACGGGTGGCTGAGGCCCTGGAGCAAAATGCTGCGGCCAACGTGACCATTGGTCAGGCCCTGGCGGAAAATACCAGGGCCAACATCCGCATCGCCAATGCCCTGGAGCAGCTCGTTCGCCAGCACATGGTGGAGCCGACCTCCCTTCCTGCCGGAACATCAGGATCCTCCACCTCTGGCACAACATCAGCCAATCCTCCAAATGTGCCTAGCCCTGTGCCTAGTCCAGAGGCCACAACATCTGCCTCTGGACATACCATCCCGATGACATCCCGGACCCGGTCTGGCGCCCTCCCTCCCCCATCCAAACGGGTGAAAAAACGGTGACAGCAATGGCGACTTTTCCCACACTCCTTCTGTGCTTGGCTCATATTCCTTTCTGGTCAAAACTTCCCTCTCCTTTCTTGTGAAATGTTTTTAATTTTTTGTTGTATGTTTATGTCAACAGTTATGTTGGGCCAATTTGTTTGATTTTGGGACTGATCTTTGGCAAAAAAATATGTCCCCAAATTTTTTATTAATTTAGTTTTGGTTTGACCAATAAATTGACACCAAAAATCTGACATTGTATTGTGACATTATTGTACAAATGGGTTACATTTAATCCTGGCCCAAAAGGCAAAAACTTGCAAAAAAAAATATAAAATTTTTTTTAAAAAAAGGGCTCTTTAAGGAACGTTTAAAAATTCATATAACGAGGCAAATTCAAGAGGCAAAAATAAAATGGTGAGAAAATTAAAACATGATGACATTATTGTTACAATAGGCCCTAACCACCAAATTGAGGCCAAAATAAACCCCCACAAATGTACGCAAATTGATTGTGTCATCCTGACATTAGCAGCTCTGATTTCCACCTGCGTACGGTTTTGTGCTATCCCAAAAAACTGATTTCAAAACACATACCAAGCCGGTTTTCAATCCAACACTAATTGCTTTTCAAATCACCCGCGATTAATCGCAACAACATCGTGGAGTCCCGGGACGGAGGAGAAGGCCATCGCCAATGTGGTCGAGTAACCCAGACCCTAAGCTGTGCGAGCATTTTGAAGGGAAAGAGGATCATCCAGTGACGTATGAGTCGGTCCGAACACATTTTACGCTCGCATCTGCTAATGTATGTACGCCCCAAAAACGCCTCGCCACGCCTGCGTTTTTCCATCTCCACCCCCGTCAACACCCAAAAACGCCCTGTTCTGTCAATCACATTTGACATGTCACTTCCTGTACGCTATTTGACGAACGAGACCAAAAAAGCTTGCAATCTGCCGTACGCACATGCGCAGTGTTACACCGACGCATGCGCGGTTAATCAACATCGGAACGCAACGAGCGTACTGCTGTTTGCGAGTGGCTCTGAATGAGGGCCAATATACGTTGCCGTGAATCATGCTCTAGATAAATACATTTAGAAGTAGCAAAGTATGAATGTGATAAAATATACAGCAATAAGAAACAGTGATTTGATTCTACACAAGGAAATGTTTATCTATAGCTACTGTATGCTGGGGGATCCTGGGGGTGTTAGACACTACAGAACATTGCCTTCATTGGATTTCTTGTCGTAAATATATTTTTGATTGATTCTGTCCTACATATTAACTGTATTATATCAGAAACTAAAACATTAATTTAATTATTTTTCTCAGAGGGAAATATGCTAGCAAGCTATGTACATGAACTTCGTAATATTTCCCAGTTCCCACAAAAAACAACAGTGTAAAAATACAAAATGGTAAACGTTGGGAAAATAAAGAGGATTTGTCTCATGCTGAGTACACATTGAGTGATGTGTACCCAGTCAATATGTTTGCCCGACGACCTGCAACGGGGTCGCTCGCGAAATCCGGTTGGACGTGCAGCACGGCCGACTGGATGATGTCACAAGCGGCAGCGCACATATTGGCTGTACACACTGAGCGATGCAGTTGATATGTCGTTCCGATATGCCTGGAAACTATATATTATGTTGACATCGTCTCATTGTGTACACAGCTATACAGTACATATGAAATGTATCAGGAAGTTAAATCTGTCTTTGGACAGATTGTTTTATGCTTCATACTGTACATCAGGGGTCGGGAACCTTTTTTCTGCCGAGGGCCATTTTGATATATATAACATTATTTGTGGGCCCGATGTAAGCCACACCCCCTCCATGTGACATCACATGGGGGCGGGGTCACATTCACCTGTGATTACAGCAATGCCCGGAGCATCCTCAGGATGCTTCGGGGAGCTGTAAGGGCAGTGGTATTACCGCCTGAAGCGTCCTAAGGATGCACTAGGTGTTACTGCTGCATAGATTCTGGCTGAAGGGTGCAATTCTAGGTACCCTGCTAGCCAGATGAGGCTAGCAGAAAATAGCTCTGAGGGCCATACCAAATTATTCCGTGGGCCTTATACGGCCCCCAGGCCTGAGGTTCCCCATCCCTGCTGTACATACTCTAGAGCAGCGATTTTCAACCAATATGCCAAGTGTGCCACCAGTGAAGCTCCACCTGGGGATGCCTGCAGTTGAACTCCTAACTTCGGGCTCGGGGCAGTGCTGGGCTCTTCCAGGTGGCTCAGCCGCTGTCTGGGCCATAATCAATGGAGACCGCGGCGTGACATCATAGGTCACGCACGCCGCGTCGCCGTCCCACCTGCACAGTGCTCACTGCTGCTGAGCAGTGAGTGTGACAGGCTGCTACAGCTGCAGTGCTGCACCCACTTCCACGGCTGAGGGACAGGGAGCTCCTTTCTCTGCCATGGACAGGTAGGGGGTCAATGTGTATTATTTTGTTTT
Organism: Taudactylus pleione; assembly: GCA_031769625.1. Lineage (NCBI taxonomy): Eukaryota > Metazoa > Chordata > Amphibia > Anura > Myobatrachidae > Taudactylus > Taudactylus pleione. Next base: position 5,270,569 of record JAUIMM010000566.1, on the reverse strand, counting down.
CTGTGGGGGCCAGTGTAATTGTGTTTTTTTTATGTGAGGACAATATATTATTTTGCCTTCTGTGGGGGCCAGTGTGATTTTTTTTTTTTTTTTTAATATGGTGGCTAATGTCAGAACCATAACTAGACTTTTTGGTGCCCTGTGCCAGAAAGAGCATTGGCGCCCCCCTCATTTTTCAAAGGGACATAATGCACCCAAAAAAGGGCCATGGCTTCATGGGGAAGGGGCAGGGAAGAGATAGGAGAGGCCAGGAGATGCTGGGGATGAAATAAGAGGAAGCTACAAGCAAGAATGATAATAAACAGAAATTTGACAGGCCCAAACAGCGCCCCCTGACCTGTGGTGCCCTGTGCGATGGCACCGGCCGCACTACCCTAGCTATGGCCCTGGCTAATGTGTTTTATTTTTGTTTTCTGTGGGGGCCAACATTTTTTACTTTGTTTTCTGTGGAGGCCAATGTGTTTTATTTTGTTTTCTGTGAGGACCAATGTATGTGTTTTTCTATGTGGGGGACTGATGGTGTGACTTGGTAATTTTAAAATCTTGCTCTGCATGTCGTGAGTTGAAAAAGGTTGAAAATCACTGCTCTACACATGAGCGCCGACCCCAGTGTTTTGGTTTTGGATCTGGATTAACTTTCGTGTTTCGGTTTTGGTTTTGCAAAACCATCCTCACATGTTTTGGTTTTGGATCTGTATTTTTTTTTTAAATTGATAAAAAATGCTATTATCACATAATTTGGGCTTTTTTTGTTCCTACGGTATTACTAACCTCAATAACATTAATTTCCACTCATTTCCAGTCAATTTTGACCACTTCACAGCTCAAAATATTGTTTTCATCCAGTTTAGGGCAAAAGGTGCTAAACTGAAAAAACCGAGCTCGCTGGCTGACTAAGCTAAGTGACAGCAGTGGGCAGTACAAACATGTGGCAGTTCATCTTCCAACATGGCACATCTGGGAAGCAGATTGGCACTGCAGTGGCAGACAGGATGACAGTTTAATAAACTATACGACCCCATAGAGAAACCAAGGATGTTTTCATTAATCAAGAACTAGGTCAGAGGCCCGAGGGAGATAGAGTATGTGTATGGGGTAGTTAAAGGTAGACAAATTAAGGAAGAAAAGATTGATTCGTTTGTAAATCTAATAAAAAAATTTGATTCTTAAGAAAATTATGAGGGAGGATCAATGTAGGATCAAGTTCTTCAGTTACTGAAAGACATCTCTGACCTGGAGAAGGTTTTCTATTCGAGTGAGGAGAGTTTGTCAGAAAATATTATGCAGTGTCTGCACCATTGCACAGAGATGCTTGGGGCTTACATGGGAGCAGGCTCACTGAAGCCCACTTGTGCCCACTTGTGTCCAATCCTACAGATGCATCCAGGTTCATTGTGGCTGATCGTGCCACAAAAGTGTGTGTGCATTGCGCTATGTACCACGATACACTATTGCACATCCCTAACGTGGGAGTGCATCTCCATTCAATCCTATGGAGATACGAATGCACATCTCCGATCTCGGGAGTGCTTCCACCATTCAATCCTAGGGAGACGCGAATGCACATCTCCGATCATGAGAGTCCATCGCACGCCAGGCTAACACACAGTGAGTGCAGCCATTTTGTGCCACATCCTGATTGAATATTGATTCAGCCCAAATATGCTGTATATTTGTATACATCTAATAGAAATGCGGTAGCCTTGCTTGTGGAGGTGCTAAATAGTACTCACTGTAAACAGAAATTTACTTTGTGCTCAGGGAAGTTGTTGGGGATAATGGGACCAAAACTTGCTGTTTACTGTACATCAGAGGAAAGGTGCCTGTGGCACTCTGGCTGAACTTCAATGCCCAAGGGAGATGGAGTATGTATGTAATTGAAGGCAGGGAAAGGAATGGCTGATTCGTAGTAACCAATAAAAAGAAAAATTTTAATCTAAAGGCCCTCACACACTGTACAATTTTTTAAAGATATGGCCATTTCCGTCAGTTTGGAATTACATTTTGTTTAAAAATGTGCCATGTGAGGCGATGCTAATGTTGTGATGCGTGCTCCAACTAGTCGTTGGTTGTGGTCAGTGATCTCTTCAACATGCAGATAGATCACCGACCTGTCTTTGAAGATTTGCCACGGTGAACGATGTGACGCACGGATCAGGGAGATCCGTGATGCATGCATCTGTGTGTAAAAATCCCCCACAGATGCATTAGGTAGATCAGTGAGATCCGTCCGTGCTTCTGTGATTAAGAAAATGTAAACCTATGTAAAAATGTTTTTTAAAAAATGGCGTGGTCCCCCAAAAAGCACAACAAACCCCAGGCTTTGGAGACTCAGTACTGGTTGTGCTAAATACAGAGGACAAACAATGTAGGGGTCCCCTTCATTTAGTGCAACTTGCATACAGCATACATACAGGGGACAAAAGCGAAGAGGCCCCCTGTATTTTCCATAACTAGCACCAAACTTATTCTAGCAGGGGGGTAATGCCACAGCCAGGTGAACCCTTTCACCGGGTCCCCCGGCCAAAGCATTACCCCTGTCTGCTAGTCAGCAAAGGCCGGGGATCCCTGGACAGGTGGGGACTCCCCATTAAAGCGGTCCTTCTCTCCAGGACACCCCAGGCCTAGGCTGATAGCCTGGGGCTATCCCCGACACCCCTGGAGTGGTGGGTGCTGGGATGATTATGTAAAGTGTGGTGCGAAACAATTAAAAATATTATCTTTTGCAGTGGAACTACAGCCTTCCCCGCATGCTGGCACTTGGAGAACCACAAGTATTATGGGCCCGCTGGTACCTGTAGTTCCACTGCAAAAGAAATATAAAAAAATGACAGAACACACACACCGGCCATTTGTTAAATGCTTTGAATCCAAGTGGCTCTTTATATTATTATAGACTCATGAATGTACTGTTTCTGCTGCCACACAACAATGATTTGTGTCAATAGATAGAGGTTGATTTGGAACCTTCTAAAGATTTACTGCAACCAGCTGATACATTGTATTTATTTATAACCATTTGTCAGGTTTCTGCATTTTATGGTTTATTATCCTATTTTTAAAGCATTGAGATGGAATGAATACATTTAATGTATTAAAAATTTCTAATTGTCATATGGTGCAGTTTTCATTTTATAATATAATTTCATTTGAATATACCTGTAGCGTGGTTATTTTCACTTTTGATTTTTTTCTTGATTCATAGTAAATTTAATTTAAGTTTTGGATTCCAAAGCAAATTTATGTGGGAGGAGAGAGGGCATTTACAAAAAATATTTTAATCATTCACATCAGTTCTTGCCCCAGATGAGCTCTTTGTTGGTTCTGAATTTTTTTTCAAATGAAAGGGGCATGCAGGAGATGCTGTCTGTGGCCTTAAAACTTTCTGGATATTTTTGGCATTCATCAGTGGTAGAAGATTTCAGTGGCTGTAGTAGTTCAACTTCCAACATGGCACATCTAGGAAACAAGAGTGGCAGTTACTTTTCATTATTATTTGAAGAACTAGATCAGTGGCCTGAGGGATGTAGAGTATGTATTTAGTGGAAGGCAGGAAAAAGAACAGTTGAGTCGTACTATACTTAATTTTAGTTTTGGATTCCAAAGCAAAATTATGAGGGATGAGAGGAGGCATTTACAAAAAATATTTTAATCATTCACATCAGTCCTTGCTCCAGTTGAGCTTTTCGGTGGTTTCAGATTAAAAAAAAAAATGAAAGGGGCATGCAGGAGATGCTGTCTGTGTCCATAAAAATTTGTGGACATTTTTGGCATTCATTAACTGCATGTAGAAGATTACAGCAGCTGTGGCAGTTCCATTACCAACATGGCACATCTAGGAAAGAGAATGGCACTGCAGTGGCATACATGGATGTCAATTTAATAAACTATAACAATAATGTTTGCCATCTACACGAAACAGCACTCAGCAATGCGCATAATGCAAAGAAAAGAGGTGCAAGATGGGCCATTCCACCGGCGGGAGTAACGCTGGTGTTGCACATGCCCATTTCGATTCTTGAATGGGTGGAATAACTATTAATGTGGCAGCACACAAAACAGAAGCTCTGAATAGGAAGGGGGCAGAGGGATTATTAAAGTCTGGTACTAAACATCTCTCATCATTGTGCTTCTGGGATTATGTAAGGGAAGGCTGGGAGGGGAGGAGGGAGAACATCTCCAGATACCATCAAAAAATAGCCTCTCCATTTGGTGCTTGAGTTGCATCTGACCAAACATGGCTGTTTTGATCAAGGAAAGCCAAGCCCACCAAGTTGGTATCTACAAATCAAGGTTGAAAAAGGCATGAGTATTTTGCAAGTAGTATACATATTTTTCCACAGGTGCTTGTAAAGGGATGAGTTTACTCTGGACTACAGAAAAAAAGAAAAGGTTTCCCTCCAGCACTCTGCTCTCAACTTATCATGTGGCACAACAGTATGCAATTATGACCTAGAGTAGGTGCTATTATTATGCAGCATTAGGGACACCGTTACAGAGGAGCCTTTACACGGCCTGGCACTTAACCATTTATTTGCAAATATATGCAAGAAAGATCTCTGGATTTCTATAATTGTGTAATTGTCAAACCTTTTTGCTGGATGGAACTTTTTTCTTTGATTATGTTTTCCAGCTTAATTTGTAAATGCACCATTAAAATACATAGAAATAAATGTGTATACAATATGGGCGTGATTACCAATTTAGACCAAATACAACTTCATGTTGAGCTTTACGACCATCATTGACAAAAGTAATAGATACTTCCCAAATAATAATGCATATGCTGCATACAAATTCTGTTAAATTGTGTTTTTCTATTAACTGTTTGATTGGTTAAAAGGTCCCACCATCCAAACTTTTAAACAACACCACACATACTGTAACATTATTGTTTTGCCATCATACTTCTTAAATTAGCTACAAGTACATCACACTTTATGGCTAATAACGTTCTAAATGTATGGCTACTGAAATAATTCAATCACATATTTCTTAAGGAGAACATTTTTTATCATTCATATTAGAGGCATAAGATAATGATGATTTTGTTTTTTACATTTAAATCTTTTGCCTGTAGGCTCTTGATTTGGCCCTTGAAGATCTACAGTATCTGGCCATGGGTGAGCTGAGCTTCAGTAACTGCAGGAGCAGAAAGAACTGTGGCTCTTATTACCCATGCTAGATGCACCACCATGACCTAATTCTTGGGGACCTTGAATAATTTGTGCCCTCCTAGTTTTAGCTCAGCCAACATTGCCCACATTATAATGAAAATGAAAAAAGTATTTCAGTGGGCGCTCATATTTCATAGCACACGTCTCGTACATCACATACAAATATAAAATACAATGTGATCATTATAATCGTATAGATTGTCATTGTTCAAGAAAAAGTCCTAAATGGAAGATAGCACTCCCCTGTAGGATCTTTTTCACGTACAAATATTAGCACCACCATGCATTTCTTCTCCACGGGAGGTTTATGTCCTCCCTGAGCTTGCCAATTGCACACAGACTTCCCACTGCTCCAAACTAAACCCCACACAACCTTTTGGAAGTCAAGAAAGAAAAGGGTCCTCTCCGTACACCAGAGTGACACAAGATTCTACTTGATGCCGATAGAATGATTTGATTTGTATTTATAGTAAGTGCATTCTTAAAGTAATGTAACAGGGATCGGTATGATTGATGGTGCTGATCTTTCCTTCATACCTTAAAAATAACCTACTGCGGGGAGCGGGTAAATCTTCCATTTAGGACAACTGTATATGATGATAATTATAACATTGGATTAGTCTCAGCCCTGCATTGTATGTGTAGATATGATGCGCTCTATGTAACAGGAGTGCCCTTTGAGATACATTTTTCATTTCATTATAGTTCATAGAGATATGGTGGTAGCTTTTGTATATTGATACAAAACACTTTGCGCCTAAAGGCCCCCATACATCAGAGATGGCTTGCAGCAATCGTGCAATTTGCAATCGATTGTGTATAAAAATCTGCAATGTATGGGCTTCACAGATCGCAGATTGCAACCAAAAAGTGATTGGAATTGTTTAATCAGATTGTCCAACATTTTGGATTTTACAGATCGATTGGGGCTGTAGATTGCTACTGTATGGACATGATCAGCAGATTTGCAGACCGTTCCTAGCAAAATGATGGGCCTTTCAAGATTGCCAGATCTGTGTTTGCCGCAATCGATCTGCAAATCACTGAAAAAGATCTGTAGTGTATGGGCGCAGATTGCTCGATTGGGACATCCTAAGATCGGGCAATAAATCTTCAAATTGTTCAATTGTGGTTTTCAGATTGCTGATGTATGGGGGCCTTTAAGGAACAACTATTTCTCTTGCTTTACTGTATATTGCTTGTGTAATATTTTGTTTTACCTGGGCATAAGCCAGTCTTTCTTGTGAAGATATCAACACATTCTAAAGCTGTTAGGTGTCTTTTTTGGATTGCAGTTGTTTTTCTTGAAATGCCATTTGCTGCTGCTAAATAGTCAGGACATTTCAGGTGTGCGTCTTTGCTGCAGCCCATTTTTGCTGCCACTCCAGGGCATTTTTGTCCCCTGGAGATCTATAATCAGGTGCTACTGTCCCTTGCAGTGCGGTTGGTTAGGGTGGTGCAACTTGTTCTTCCTCAACATACCGTATGTGGATATGAGAGAAACAAATATTATAAAAAAAAACTTATTGCTTACAAATTTTACACATACTGTGTAGTGGTAGATTTGTGGCTTTCAAAAATCTTTACATCAATTTAAAAAAAAAAAACTTCAACAATAAAGAGCACCTTACATTGTCCAAATAGAGCATAAAATATAAAAGAGAGAGTAAGAAAATACTTATACAGTACCAAGCAGAAGAAGCAAACACAAGTGCTGGACATTCATGGTGACTTAATGGCAGAATACTAAGAATCAGTGCCCGCCTATTGTATTTTTAGAGCGGCCTCCTGGCCGCTCGTATAGCTGTGGGTGACCACCCACAGCTATAGCGAGCGGCCAGGAATATGGTCGTGATGGTCAAGACCATCACGACCATCGGGCTTGCGACAAGACCCTTGTGGTAGGGTCTCGCTGCCGCAAGCCCTGGAGTGCTTTTGGCTCTATCAGAGTGATGTCAGTGGGGCCGGCCCCATGGGAATGCCTCCGTCTGGCCAGCCACGCCCCCGGGACGCCCACCAAAGGGGCCGTGCTGTCACTCAACATCGACAGCACACCCCCTTTATAGCGAGACCCGGAGCGACGGTTTGCCCATTGCTATCCGGGTCTCGCACATGCGCACGACGGAGCCGTCCCTCCGTCGTGCGCATGCGCACTGGGCCAACATCGACCCGCTTGCGAGCCCTCAGCGCTCGCGAGGGGGTCTGAATCAGGCCCATAATCCCTAAAATGTCATTGCCAGCAGCAGCTCCTTACCTGCCTGGCTGGGGGGTCTGCACATTATAGGCTGCAGTCTATGCAGCCCTTTCCTCCCTGCCACCCTGGTGATTGACAGCTGATGTCACTGGGAGGCGGGGCTTAAGTCAGCAAGGGGCGGCACCTAAATAAGGGGGTATCGCTTAAGACTGGCACTGCTAGAAAACAGGCTGGCTTCTAGGGACTGCATCAGCTACAACCTTTAGAAGCTGGCTTCAGATGTAGCACCTAGAAGCCAGATAGGGCTGCTGTAATAGGAGAAGAGTGCCATTGCAGTCCCAGTGGGAGAAAACACCTCCCCCTGGGACTGCCTGTCTGGGGGTGATCAGCAGGGAGTTCTTCCAACGGGAAGTCACTGCCACTGCTAGGTGGTCCCTGCAGTCCTGCAGCCCCTAGGTAAAATCCGTAACTGGTCATTACTAATACAAACTGCTGCCTATAGTAAGGGAAAATTGTTTGGAGTACTAGAATGTGATAGCATTTCCTCATACACCTAGCATTTATACACTATATAGCACAAGACACCCAACGTGACTGAGCCGATCTGAGTGTGTAGCATATGGCCTTTTTCTTAAAATTTTGCAGACACATGAAAACGCCACTCACAGTGTACTAGAGAGGCTGGGCTGCGACATTCACCGCACAGGAATTAGTTTTAAACACATATAGGGTTTTATATATATTAAGCAATGAAATTCCTGGAGAAGTGGACCAGTGGAGACGTTGCCCATAGCAACTAATCAGCTCCTACCTATTATTTTATAGACTGTACATGATAAATGCTACTTCAAAGCTGATTGATTACTATGGGAAACTTCTCCACAGGTTCACTTACCCACACTTTTCACTGCTTGATGCATAAACCCCATAAATTAAAAGATGAAGCACGACGGAACTTGGCGTGAGAAAAAGCTGAATATGCTTCATTGTAGCATTACAGATTCAGACTCATTTGTGCACAGATGTACAAGCGTTACAAATCAAATTGATCAATGTATTCTAGCTTTGTAGTTTTGTCACTTCCAGTTATTTTATGTATGAGAATAAAGGCTGTGTTTGAAAAATGACAGTTGGGAGCTGATTGACTGGCACCTTATCACTTTTCACTCTGTCTCCTAACACTGCTTAGTAAATAGACCCCATAAGACGCACATTTTGAGCAAGAAAGACACTCAGAGTGTGGCTGAGACGCCTAGGATAGGGGCTGTTTGCTGCAACGGAAGCCGTAGTTTATAAGAATACATCTGTACAGTATTTGTTCATCTGGGGTTTTTTCTTTACATTTTTCTTTACAAATAACGTTTTAAATTAATACAACTCTGCTGACATAGCTTTAAATAGACATGTATAGTGACAACTGGGAGATACTGTATGTTCTAAGATAAATTATTGCTCTGATTTTTCTTGATCCCCAGATGCAAAACTTATTTACTATGTTACTGTCTTATAAAAAGAATGTCAGAAAAATGATTAGAAAATGTCTAATTTTGCGCGAGACATGATTAACAATATAATCAGTAATTATAGAGTGGGTTGTAAAATTTACATTCTTTCAGTTATTACCAGTTTACAAAAATAAAACAACAGATTAGAGTCATTATGGGTCAGAATACAAACAATTAGCAACATTTATAAGACAAAGTTAATAACAAAGATTACATAAATGAGCATAGAAAATGTCATAGTTTGGTGTGTTATTGTTATAAAGTATTTTTTACCATTAATATATTAATGTGAAATGTTCAGGCACAGAACAGAGACAGAATGACAGAAGACTAATTGATTAATGCATGTAATGTGTATTACTGCTGATTAGATAAAAGAATCACAGTAAAGGGGCCTATCCATTAGCAGATGTTTTTCTGAAAGATGAAAGGCAAAAGATATCCCTTGAAAATTCCGGTGGCTGTGCTGAACGATATCTGTCATGTACATGACAGATTTTGGCAAACGACGAACGATGAACGATATCGCATGACATCATTCAGGGAGTGGATTTTTTTCTCTGTAGCGCTCTGTAGCTGCTGCTAATATCTTTCGTCGTTCGTCGTTTACCGCATATAAACTGCACAATATTGCTAATATCATACAGCTATATGCGATAATTGACCAACATGTTGGAGAGATGATAGATGCAATTTATCGGCCGCGGGAGTGCGCATCTGCCATCGTTCAGGGCCTATCCATTAGCAGATATAATGAACGATTGAACGATATATCGTTCAGTCGTTCATTTTATCTGCTAAGAGGCCCCTTAAGAGATTTTTGTGTAATACAGCACCTACAGAATAGCATCCTATCCTTTGCTTCTGTCACATTACACCATGGAAAATTAAATAAATAAATTAAATCAAACTTTTTCCAGCTTTATTTTCACTTTACAACATTCTAACTAATGGAAAAAGACAACAGTTTTGAAAATTAAAGAAAAATTACTAGACTAACAGGATTGAAAAATAGTCCCTGAAAACAGACCCCTGATTAAATTGCAGAGCCACCGTTTGCTGCAATCACAGCCATCAGACTGTTTAAATGGTATGAATTCAGCATCCCAGCGGTCTGGATGCCGACGCTCCTATTACCGATCAGAAGCCCAGCGCCAGCATACCGACCACCGGGATACCGAAGGTAAGTATCGGGGTGTTAGGGGGGAATAGGTGTAGGGGTAGGCACATGAGGGAGGGTTAGAGTTAGGCACTAAAAGAGGAGGGTTAGGGTTAGGCACCGGGGAGGTTAGGGTTAGGCACTAGGGGGGAGAGTTAGGGTTAGGCACCAAAGAGGGGGGGTAAGGGTTAGGGTAGGGAGAGGGGGAGGTTTAGCATACCAACCAACAAGTGTCGGTATGTTAACCCTTTTGGGATGACAGTGTCTAGATTCTAACAGCTGGGATCCTGAGCGCCGGCATCTCATACCGATTCCGTTTGAATGTCTCTACTAGCTTTGACCACCTAGATTGGGGAATATGTGCCCATTCATCCTTGCAGAATTGTTAGTTCAGGCAAATTTCATTGTGAGTGGTGATGGACTGCTGTCTTCAACTCCATACACAGCTTTTGATTTTGGTCAGGCCTCGGACTGCATTGTTTTCTTGGTGGTACAAAGGCCACAGGGTTTCCTCAAGAATTTGGGTTTAATTGGCTGCATCTATCTTCCCTTCACTCTGACCAATTGCTCAGTACCTGCTGAAGAGAAACACCCCCCACAGTAAGTATGTTATATGTGAGAGGTGCTGTGTTTGGTTTTCAACAAACATAGGCCCTGATTCAGACCCACTCGCGAGCGGCTGTCCGCTCGCAAGTGGGTCGATGTTCTGCACTGAGCATGTGCACGATGGAGGGAGCTCCGTCGTGCGCATGCCCCAGACGCGACGAGCGAAGGAAAGTCCTTCGCTCGTTGTGTCTGATCAAAGGGGGCGTGCTGTCGATGTTGATTGACAGCACGCCCCCTTTGGTGGGCGTGCCGGGGGCGTGCCTCCCTGACAGGGGCGTTCCCATGGGAACGCCTCCCGTCAGAAGCCGGCCCACTGACATCACTAGTAATCACTCCGGGGCTTGCGGTTGAAAACCTCAACCGCAGGCTCCGGCTCACAGTTTCGATGGTCACGATGGTCAAGACCATCACGGCCATCAAACTGCACGCTCGTATAGGCTGTGGGTGGTGACCCACAGCTATACGAGCGTTCAGGAGGACGCTCCATTTTTATGGAGGGCGGCCCTCATTCAGAGCGTGCGCTCTGCTCAGAGCGTACGGCTCTGAATGAGGGCCATAGTTCTTGAAGTTCAGTCCAAAAAGTTTCATTTTGGTCATCTGTCCCATAGCTCATGGCATCAGAAATTTCTGAGGGTTTTTTGCAAAGTGCAAATGAGCATGCAGCACTTTTTCAAAGAGGCTTTTTTCTTGCCATCCTGCCATACAGGCCAGCTTTGTGTAAAGCTTGTGAGATACAGCAGCTGTCACATGCACAGACCGACCTATCTCAGCCATAAAGTAATTCAAAGTTGCCATTTGGCTCTTGGTAGCTTCCATGCTCAATATCCTACTGGCTCTGTCATTCTTTGTTTGGAGGGACAGTCCGATCTTGGCAAGGTGCTGGTGGTTCCATACTGTACTTTTCCACTTCTTAATAATTCTTTGAAATAAGCAATATTGTAGTTTTTTTATATCTCATATATCCAAGAGAGAATGCATCAATGCTTTTGTCCAGCCGGACCTTTCTAAAGATATCCAACAGTACAATAAAAAAACATATAACCACCATGATTATCCAAAAATGGCATGAAAACTAACACTCACCTGCAGCTCCATAAATACTTTATAATTCGCCATGCAATACACCTCATGCTTTTTTTTATACATATTTTCAATATTTTTGTGAAGGATGGTGCAGTCTACATATACTGTATTTAGGATCACAATCTGCTGACATCACTGTAAGGTATGCAAAATATTTGTGAAGGGCACTGAAATCATGCCATGTATGCATTTGTTATCATGGTCAGGGCCACCATCCAGGAGGTACAGAGACGGTACTAGTGTGCTGGTCTCAGGATCACAGGGGGGCCTCCAGCGCACAGATGATCCAGTCTGCAACCTGCTTCTTATTCACAAGCAAATGTCTGCCCCTGGCTAAGAAGCAGTTTGCCGCTAGCCTCACTGGTGCACTGTGGGGCCCTCGGCTATCTGACACAAACAGTGATCTGCTGCAGGTTGTAGCTGTAGAGCAGGATTTAGATTGGGGAAAGGGAGTTGCAAACAATGAGTCCCCCTCTCATAGGAGAGTGGAGGCTTCAGTCTCACCATTGGCTCAACACATTCCCCATCTCAACTCATCCTCCTTTATTCTCCTTCTCCCTCTTCTTCCATTGTAGCTGCTTGCCCTGACTGCCATACTGCACAGTAATAGAGGCACAAAGCGGCAGAGGTTTACCAGGTGTGCCTCTGCTCTCACCCTTCCCCAAGTGTGCTTCTGCCCCATTCCTCGCCATGTGTTCCTCTGACCGATACAACCCATGCATGTAACCCCGCCCCCCTTCCCCATCTCCGACCACTGAAACCATCTGCAACTTTGATTCCGCTCTCCATGGCTGATGGCTGCTGATCAGAAGAAGCTTGGATGAACAGAGGCAAGATCATGTTCAACGCCATATAACTGAGCCTAAAGATGGTGGGTAAGCACATAATTTGGACTTTTTATCACATCAAAGGGTTATCGTCCTCTATGAGCATACTATCCCAGGCAATGAGCCCTGACAATTATACTTTGTAAAGGAAGGCTCAGAGGAATCAATACTTGACCATTTGAAGCTTTATCCCTTGAATAAAGGACTTTTTGTAGTCTTCAGATAATTGCATATGTGTGTGAGTGATGTAAGAACATCTGATATCCTATAAACTTACATATGTTTGACTTAATGTATAGGAAGTCTAAGTGACATTACAATATTTTGTCACAACGAAACGCATTGTGACAAATATATATGACATGTTCTCTTCAAAGCCACTGATTGTTGGTGATACAGACCACAGGACTTTAAAACAGCAATAATATTAAGTACAAAACACAGCTACTTTTGCATTTAAGATTATTACCATTTTAAATCCTGAGGGCCAAACCGCCACTGCTTAGTTAATACACCCCTTAAAGACACATTTTTCTGTTTTTTGTAGATTATTATTTTCTGCCCCATATGTGTCCTTACAATATATCTACAGCTGATAGCAGACTATTACAAAGCTAATCATGTGTTTAAAGTTTGTTATTAATAATTTAAGAAGGTAGTCACTCCTCCTAATCAATTAATTAAAACTGTCATAACACAGCAGTTCTTATTAACGAATATACAAACATTCATGTAATTTGAATTATGTACACAGAACAGGCAAATAGAATAATATTGCATATATAAGAACATAAGGATAAAAGAAAGATAACAGTTTGAATAGATAAAAAAAGAGTCGTGTCTCAAATAGCACTACAGTGACTGACTGACATAAAGAAACTCATTCACGCTCCCGGCATGAGTATCTCAAAAGAAATTACAAATTATTTTTAATAATATGATAAAACAGGGGATTAGTCACACCAATTTGTATTGTCAACTTTGGGGTCTATAATAGGAGTATAGAATAACAAATGTTCATTGGTAAAATAAAACTATTTAACCCTTCATTGAAAAGCCGGCTTTATTATACTGTATATGATAGGTAACAAAATTGCCCCAAATCTTCCCATGCTACTGTATATTGGGCCTCATTCAGAGATCGATGCAACCCCGATATTTTCACAGCTGGCTGATGTCTTAATTACTGTGCATGCGTCAGAGTTGCACGGCACATGTATACCAATGGTCTAGCGATGGCAGTCACTGACGGATTATACGCAAAGTGATAGTCAGGAACTGTGGGTGGTAATTGGTGAATAAAACGCATGTGGCGACCATTTGGGTGGGTGGGAGCCTATGTTTGCTATTCAATACACAGTTGTAAAGGGTCCGGCGTCTTAATTCCATTGGTCATTCTGTCTGACCATATGGTTACTCAGAAGACCGATGATCAAATGGTGTGCATACAACGTTTGCAATACAAATCCCGCCGGATATGACATTTGCATATTTTATCACAGTCTCTGCATTCAAATGCACAGTCGCAATGGGATTTGTATCCATCTCTGAATCAGGCCTATTATTCTGAGGATAATATTATAAGATACCGCGTCATATGTATTTATACAGTACACTCACCAGTTTATTAGGTACATCTGTACTCTGAATGTGAGCCACTGCGCTTGTTAAAAATACAAATACAGTAGTATTGGCAGGGCAGACAAATAATCAAGACACATGTGAACTAATTAACATTTAATAACCTATGTGCATAATTATTACAGCCCAAACATAGTACAGTACAAACTACTGAATGGGCAAATGGAAGTCCTAATACTGCACCTTATTGTGAATGATCCAAATAAGTTATAACTGAGAAATCCTATTTACCAGTTTGTAGAGCGGCATAAAGACGGGTGTTAATAAGGAGCCATATGAAGTGCAGCTCCAAGCAAAGTCCTATAGGTGGTTGTGTCACTCAACAAAGCTAAAAATCACGATGTGAGCTCACCTAAAAGTCCCGGAGCAGCTGCTGAAGTCAGTGCAGGTGACAAAGAGCTTGTGGTTGAATCTTTTAGCATGATGTGGAGACTGCAAACAGTGAATGGTATCAGGTGGATAGATTCTCTTCCCGGTTTCGCCTCCAACAGAGGCTTTATCAAAAAGTGATCAAGTGGAGAAATTGTCCAAAGCAACAAATCAGCTGCTGTCATTTAGATAGCACAGTCTTTGATATGACAGAAGCGGATTGGCTGCTTTGGCTACTTCTCCATTTTATCCCTTGATATATCTCCCCCTTATTGTGCTCATGGCTCTTCCATTGTACTTCTCTGGCTCTGCTAAGGAAGACCTGTGCCCAAGCAGTGTGGACTTCTACATATTACTGTGATACCCCACAATCGCAAGGTATCACACATTGGTGCCCCAATTTTCCTCAAACCATCGGCTGTAGTCACAGGGAAGCCATGTGCAGACCAGGACAGGGCTTGTCTCCATGGTGACTGGGCCCGGTGATGGAGAAGAAAGGAGCCATTGGAGCAATGCGTGTCTGGGGGGAGGGGGAGGAGGAGCCGTGCACTGGCTTCTATATAAGGGAACTGTCAGGCAGCAAATGAGAGAGTGGGCAGTTGTGAGGTACCTCCCAGCAGTACCAGTTCCCCTGCTGGGTGCTGCTGTGAGGTGCTGTGTCAGAGCCACATCAGTGAGGGGTAGTTTCCAGGGTCAGCGTGCAGATCTTCAGAGACAGACACAAGGTCTGTAATTTTTCACCACCTTCTACCTTCACAATATACCAAAACAGGGTATGAACTCCGTCAATCCAACTCTAATACATCAAATAAAGGACAGTGCTTTATTCAGATTAGAATAAAGACAGCATATTAGAGCTATTGCAATCCCTTCCTGAACATCTCCATATACTAACAACTATTAATGTATGGTTGAAGATTTAGGAAGTACTATTCCACCTAGTCATTCTAATAAGCAAGAAGGATACTGAATGTCTTTCTGCCATTTAATCTTGGATGTCATCTCGCCACCTCAAATGTAATATTTCCAAAACAGAATTAATTATATTTCCCCCGGCCAATAGTAGTTACCAACCTGATCTCTTTATCACTGCTGATAACTCAACAACCCACCCTACCCCACAAGCTCGCTGCTTGCTTGCAATATCATCCTTACTGGTCTTCCCAAAAACAGGCTCTCACCACTACAATCCATTATGAATGCAGCTGCGAGGCTGATATTCCTCTACAAATGTTCATCGTCTGATGCGCCACCCTGTCAGTCCCTCCATTGGTTACCAGTTTTCTACTGTTTTCAATACAAAATATTTTTACTTACTCATAAGGCTATTAACCAAACCACACCAACATACATCTCTTCACTTATCTCAAAATATCTCCCACCTTTCCGCTCAGCACAAGATTTGCGTCTCTCATCCACACGCATTACCTGCTTCCATTTACGGTTACAGGACTTTTTTCGGGCTGCACCCACTCTGTGGAATGCCCTCCCATGCACAAGACTTTCCTCTAGTCTCCAAATATTCAAGCATTCCCTGAAAACTCACCACTTCAGACAAGCTTATCAGATTCCAGAACTGCCAACATAACTTTCGTAGCTTCCGTATCTAATTACATCCCCTCACACAGTCCACACATAACCTCACACATTTTCTTTCTTCATGCCCTGGAGAGGGGTACCCCTTTATTGGGGGGTACTCAATTCTCCAGGGATCCTCGGCCTGGACTGACTAGCAGTCAGGGGTAATGCTTTGGCCGTAGGAAACCGGTGAAAGGTTTTCCCTGGCTGTGGCATTTTCCCCCCGCTAGAAAGAGTTTGGTGCTGGTTCTGGAATTTTTGGGGGACCCCTACTCGTTTTGTCCCCTGATTTTCCAGAACCAGGACCAGCTCAACAAAGCCCTGTGCTGGTTCTTAATATACAGGGGCCCCCTATGCATTTTGACCCCTGTATTATTAGAACCAGAACAGGCTTTATAAAGCCCGGGGGCTGGTTATGTTTTTGGGGAGGGGGTGCACTTTTTTTTTTTAACACACACACAGAAGCCATCACGGATCTCACTGATCTGTGATGGCTTCTCTAAAGCTCGCACCTTTTAATGCTACTCGCATTAAAAGGTGTCAGTTTACATAGTCCTAAACTCGCCTGCACTCGCAAATGCAGTAGTCTCGAGCTGAAAAGTTCGCAGGCTATTGAATTTGTGAGTTTCAGTACAAACTCGCACTTTCTAAAAGTGCGAGAAAGTGCGAGTTTGTACTGTTACTAAAACTGACTACCTATTACATTTGGCCCAGAGTGTCAATGTGCAAACAGATAATTTTTTTTAGTTTGACATCTAGCGTTAATAAAAACAAACCCAGATTTAACGGTTGTGTCATTTACTGTGTCAGGATTTGGGAACTCTTGCCTCTAGAAAGAAGAAGAAACAGGTGCGACTAGAATAGTGAGACAGTCCACGCTAAAGATCTTCAAACACCATAGGGTATTACATTACCCATGTCCAAACTACATTAAAGGAGATATTGTATATTAATAGCAGTAGATCATCTACAAATTATATAGGCTTACATTTCATGTCTGAATGGAGGCCTATTAGCTGATTAGCCATTGCAGGCTTGCTCAGCTCAATATTTTTGTGTGTTATAAATTTCCTTGAACCGACTGCCTATCGCTACTGAAAATATGCCATTTGATGAGACAAGAAAATACATATAACAGGTATAATTGCTGAGACTTTTCATTTTACTACAAATCAAAGAGAAGAACATTTGAATCCAGTGGACACATTCATTATAAATTCTCACCTGCCGAGGAGCCAAAAATTGAACTGAGCAACAGATTGAAAGCACTTCACACCGAGGAGTCTCTACATGCCGGTACATTACCAGAATATGTGAAAGCACAGTGTAGTCCTTGTAAAATGAGAATTACATTATATCCAAATTTGCTTAACAATGAATCTGTGTAACTGACAAAATGGGAAACAAAGTACAGAGGTTTCTCCATTAATTTCAACTTCTTACGATCAAAACATTTGCATTTACATTTAGATGTGGCTTAACATTAACTGGAAATTCATAAATTAGGCTTTGATTTAACATCTACATAATGCTTGAGTATTATACATTCTGAAGTAAAAGCTAATATAGAAGCTCTGAAATGGAACATTATAAAAATAAATGTAAAAGGGGCAGAAGGAATTATGGATACACATATGCGTTTCAAAGCTTGTTTCTAAAACATACATGATGGAAAAGAAACAAATCAGACACCAGGTAATGTATCTAAAAAGGCTGATGCTGTAAAACCTGGGTTTAAGAAAACTTCTCAGCAGCTTTTTTTTATAATACAGGCCAAGGGGTAAATTTACTAAAGTTAGAGTTTTTGGAATGAGTTTTAAAAAAGATGTTGCCCATAGCAACCAATTAGATTTTACTACTTTTAACTAGCACCTTCTAGAAGATAATAGCTAGAATCTGTTGGGTTGCTATGGACAACATCTCTTCTAAACCTGTCATGACTCTAGGAAAGTTGGCCTCCTGTGACGAATCAGACTCTGCAGGCTGAGACCGTGGTAGCAAGAACTGAAGAGGTTTCAGATAGCTTTTCCTCATAGGAGAAATACGATTCGAATCTTAGTAGATTTTGAAAGAATACAAGGCTTTATTTGAACAAGAAGAGGGATGTTGGGAACGATGGGTAGAATCAGAACTAAGAGTCCAGAACGATAAGAACATGAATCTGTGATGGGAATGTAGCAATGTAGTAGGAGTGATTGATATTAGTGCATAAACTCCACAACAAGCAGGACACTGGTCAATAGATGCTGAGTTATCCTCAATAGACGGATGCAGGAATCCTGAGTCCGAGTCACCGGGGTTCACCCTGTAAGACGATATGGCGATCCTATGTCAAAGGTATAGAGGTATACCCAGCTAGGCTGTGATGTCTTTGGCTTACGATGAATGTGTGTCTTGAGTACACAATGGTGCGCCGAACTCCAGATGTAGTACATATAGGCAAACGCAGGGGGGCTTCCGGTTGCCTGGAAACCCCCCTCTCCTGCCCACACCATGACTACAATAGAAATAGTAATATAATAGAATTTTCTAGTGCTGCTTGTTCTTCTCAGTATTGCATATGAAATAATTAGCACCACCTGTGGATCTTAAAACATGTGTCAGCCAGTAATAAATATACCTGTGCACCAACTAGGAGATCTAGGAATCATGCACTGTTAGCGGTGCTCTGCTAGAGACAAATATATACATATGTGTCCAGGGCAGCTCTATGTTCTTCTGCTGCTCCCCCAGACTACTGAACTGCTACAATGCTCTGTAAGACTGTAATGGTGCCCACATCTGAAATAAAAACATTCAGCTCAGACAGGATGGCCCTACTGCCACATGTAATCTCTTACTGTGATCGCTGGTCCTGTATATGCTGCAATTATGACACCCAATACACTTTGCATGACGCATATTAAAGCTGGTTAAGTGTTAGTTATGCCCTCTTCATGGACTGGCCACTCTCGCTCTAAAATCAAGCATTTGGAAACCCCCCTCTAGAAATCCTGCGTTTGCCACTGGTACACTGAGATGTGTCACAGAGATACGGACAGAATGCGCAGGAGCGCGTCTATAGGTGCTCTGGGTTTGTACCCCGAGTGGCGTCTTTTAGATGCTTCAGGTTTTGTACCCAAGGCAGCGTCTTTAGGCAAAGGGCGAGACACGAAGATATACTGGATGCCAAAGGACTAGACAAATGCATATCGTCACCTGTATGCTGTATTGTTTGTATCTCTGCAGCCAGACCATGACTATCATTAGTCTTGGTTTCATACCCGTCATCGTTGTCAGTGCACACTTACACCGGATCTGTACAGTATGTTAAATGCAAAAGATCTGTATAAAATCAGGCATAATTATTTGTATGTACAACTCTACATAACACACAGTGAAATTAGCTGACGTGAGAATGCCCAGTTATGCCCCTACAGTCACAAGTGAAGATGTGAGCAGTTTACGTATGACTCCGAATCACCAGTAGTTGCATATGCCTGGCTCCGGAGCCAGCACAGTGCTAAAACACACTCTGCAAATAGGCATGTGTTGAACTCTGCATCAACCATATAAGCTACAAATTCAGAAGAAGATGCTTATTTCAGTAACCTCTACAGTATAGAACACTCAGAGACTGAGCTAACATGTAATTAATGAATTCCGGGTAATGTCTGCGCTTTGTCACTCACATGTCCACATACCTCATGAAGAACTGTGGAGAGAATAATGTAAATTGGCCTCAGCATTTCTGGATTTTATAGATAGATAAAGCAGTTAGCATCACGTCTATAGCCACAAAAATACTGTTTATCGTTATTTTTTAGTTAGCTTTGGGACAGTACTCTCCAGGGGTCTAATTCTGAGCGGTAAATTAACTAAGAATCGTGTTTGATCGAGATTGCAATCTCGGGTGAGTTTAGGCATTTTTACAACTCACAAATTCACTAAAGACAAACTTGGGTGAGTTTAAGAGAGATTTCTAATTTTTCACTGAAAAATTCAGGTGAGATTGCAAACACGATTAAATACACCATCGGCCAAATTCTCAAGTACTTTCACTGAAACATATACAACTCAGA
This sequence comes from Taudactylus pleione, assembly GCA_031769625.1. Lineage (NCBI taxonomy): Eukaryota > Metazoa > Chordata > Amphibia > Anura > Myobatrachidae > Taudactylus > Taudactylus pleione. Next base: position 5,250,369 of record JAUIMM010000566.1, on the reverse strand, counting down.
AATGTACCAACAATCGTGATTACAATCACGTAATTGTAATTGTAGCAAACTCGCAGCTAAATAGAAGTTTCAAATACTGTAGACCACCTCCTGAGCTGCGAGTTTGGCAGAAGCATACACAGATCAGTGTGATTTGTGTATGTTTCTGCATGTGTAATACCTAAAGTGTAAAAAAAAAAATTCTTTAAGAAGGACATAGGGTCCCCCACCAAAAAGCATAACCAGCCCCAAGCTGCTCGCCCAGTCCTGGTTCCTAAAAATACGGCGGAAAAAAACATGTAGGGCTCCCCTGTATTTTAGGAACCAGAACTGGGCTGCTGAGCCTGTCTTGGTTTTAAAAATAGGGGGAGCCCTAAGCAATTTGTTTCCCCCTACATTGAACACCAGGACAGTCTCAGCAGCCCAGTGCTGGTTCCTAAAATACGGGGAAACCCTACACGTTTTTTTCCCCATATTTTTAGGGACCAGGACTAGGTGAGCAGCCCGGGGCTGGTTATGCTTTTTGGGGGGGACCATACGTACTTTTTTTTAAACATTAAACAATTTTTTAAAAGATATAACACACAAGCATCCTTCAAATATCTTACTGATATGTGCAGGCTGCTTGTTTGGTAGAGTTTGGCTGAGAGAAGACACTGCAAACTTGGGTGAGTAATCGCGTTCTTAACTTGCAACTCGGGGGAAAAATCAGATACACCATCGGAAAACACACTCTCAGCAAAACACGCTTCTGGGTAAATTTGAGTGTTTCGGAAGTCTAATCTCACCTGAGTTTCAGCGAGACAAGTCGAGTTTAAAAGCAGTAAAACTCAACTAAACACGAATCTTAGTAAATTTACCCCTGAGTCTCACACTAAAGAGTCATAGTCGTGTCTGTGACTATATGCTAATGCTAGTGTTAGCATTAGCTTGAGTGTGCAACATTCATATAACTTGCCCATTAGAGGTGTGTCTGAAGAGCCTGTTCAGAGTCACCACCCTGGAACACCCAGCACATTTGAACAGCATTTATGATACTGTGCATGTGATACAGTGTTTGACGGTGTAAGGGTGTCTTATGTTGTGTTAGTACCTTATTGGTGAGGATGGATTCTTCCTCTCTGCTTCGATCCTTGTTATTCTCTTAGTAGGCCAGAGAGGTAAGGAGGGTTATTCCAGATGCAAAGAATTATATCTGATTTTTTCAAATATTTTCACTAAATTCAAGTAAACTATTCTTCATATAATTTTCAAATAGCAACAGTCACAAACACAGCTCTTCCAAAATACATACATCCAAACAATAGTAATTTACATTTACAGTAATACATACACGTAGAAGAAATAACACTTTATTGTACTGGAACTTGTGCTATTTTGGGAAGAATAATTTAGTATATCATATAAATACGAATAATGCATTAAACCTAATGAAATTCATTTTACAGCAAAACTACATGGACATCTAGTAACATTAAACCTTGCAATACTCTTCAAATTAAACTTCTCTAAAGGGTTGAATCCACACCTGCCTATTCCTATACTAGACAGTATTATATCCTATTCCACTATCAGAGCATTTCAACAACACATTTTCGATACTATATTAATCCCCTTAAGGGAGTCTACTCCTTTTGGCCAAGCTTGTATTCGTTCGTGCACATAGAGTGCATCCGGAAAGTATTCACAATGCTTCACTCTTTCCACATTTTGTTATGTTACAGCCTTATTCCAAAATTGAATAAATTCATTTTTGCCCTCAAAATTCTACACACAATACCCCATAATGACAACGTGTAAAAAAGTTTTTTTGCGATTTTTGCAAATTTAATTTAAAAATAAGAAACTAAGAAATCACATGTACATCTCAAGTGCATCTCCACTGATTGGGCATAACTGGGTGGCAATGGGGTATTTGCATGTAGGCTAAGTTTAGTTAGGGCATGTAGACGGACCCACAGGTTATGAAATGGTGCATACACAGAGAGCCATCTGTTCTCACTCGGATCTCTTGCACCAGCTACAGTACAGGCAGGGCTGCATCACAAATTGTGGAGCCCAGCACAAATGATACTTTCAGGGCCTGTGCCCCATTCTCTTACTCTTTTTACCCACCCCCTTCATTTTCCACATCCCTTTTACCCACGTGGGCACCTTTGTAATGCTGATTTCACTGCACTGAAAATGCATCACAGTTTGCAACTAAGATCTGGCACCATTGATCCCTATGTAAAATGGATCTTCTATGTACAGGGGTTTATAAGGTCACTAGCAGCAAGAAATCAGGAATGCTGCCTTCATCACTCATCCTCCTTTTTCTTAAAATCATATTTACATTTAAGACCAGTTTTACAGGTATAAACAATACCCAAATTCCTGCCTCCTTCCTGCCTCTTTCTGCTCTGCTGATGTGCAGCACAGAAATAGTAACTGGGGCCACCCCTTCCTGAGGATGGAATCCTGGTCAGCTAACAGCATTCTGGCATGTCATTCTACAGGACCCACATACCTGAGTCTGTCACTCTCAGTAACATGTTATGACAATATATCAGTATTTACTGAGTATAGCTCAGCACCTTGCTCTAAGAACTTTTTGCTTATTACTGAACACAGTTCAGCACCTTGCTCCAAGAACTTCTGCCAGATACTGAACACTGTGTTCAGCACCTGGCTCCAAGAACTCTTGCTAATTACTGATCAATGCTCAGCACCAGGCTCCAAGAACTCTTGCTAACCACAGTTCAGCACCAGGCTCCAAGTACTCTTGCTATTACTGAGCACAGCTCAGCACTTTGCTCCTAGAACTCTGTCTTTTACCTGGGCTCAACCCAGTGCTTCAGCATACAGTCTTCAGTCATTCACGGATCGTTTCAAGCATCTGTCTAGTGGTATATTACTACATATTACCGGGACTGATTCTGTGCTTATACCATTATACCCTCCAACCATTCTTGTCATCATTAAAGTTCAATTCTTCTGATCTACTCGTGTCTTGTGCCATCATATAAGGAAATTATATCTAAGACCTCCTCAGTTTGTGTTGCCGGTATCACGGCCCGCAAAGCCTGTTTCATCATTGGAGGCCCATTTCCCCAGAGTCATGACAGATTGTACATACCTGCTGAATCCTGAACAGTTCCAGGCTTCTGGGGTTCAAGTCCTACAAACTCTTACAGCCAGACAAGAGGTATATAAAAAAATAAAGACAAAAAGAACTCCTTGTATGAGGCACACTCCTGATAATACAGAAAAAAGAAAAAAGATAACAAAACAAAAGGATATCAAATATGTAGAAAAGGAATTATATTAAAATATAACCTTTATTGATCCAATTCTAAAACCTAGCATAGACCAATAGGCAATAGTCAATCTGCAACCAAACAATGCTAAGACAGTATTAAACCTGCAGATTTATCTGCACATTAAATCTTTTTGTACATGTACTAAAACCAGTCCATATCATAATATTCCCTGAGCCAATATTATAGCTACAGCGGCTGGTTAATAAGGCATGAATTGTAAGCATACATAGAATTTGAGTTGATAACATTCAATTGTTCATAGAGGTATGCATCCTCTTATACCTTGGCGAAAATATGACAAAACAAATATGACAATACAGTGTAAACACAACACATAATTAAAAAGCTGTACACCAAACCCATATATCACCTTAAAACAATTCAGTGGTATTGGATAATGAGAGGCGTCCCTCTATTTGGAAAGCATGGAGATTATACAATAATATCTATATAGATGTGAAAGGTAAAGTGTGTGTACTTATGGGTCAAATTCTGCTGTTCCACGTCATATGAATATAGAGGACGTGGAATGAGTTTCACTGGCACCTGACACACATGGATGAAGAATTCATAGAGTTCTTAGTGTTCCAGCCATTACTCATGAAATTGTCCTGGGACTACCGTGGCTGCATCGACATAATCCTCATATCGATTTGTCCAACGCTCAGATTTTGTCTTGGAGCTCCTATTGTAAGCAGCATTGCTTAGCTCGAGATGTCCAACTCAGAGACACTAAGACTGATTCCTTGGACTCTCTTCCTCAGCCATATTGAGAATTTGCAGATGTCTTCTCTGAACAGGCAACAGATGTACTTCCGCCTCATCAACCGTGGGACTGTCCAATTGATTTGATACCTGGCAAAGTCCCTCCTAGAGGGCGCATCCATTTCCTCTCAGTTCCTGAGACTCAGTCCATGTCTGAGTATGTTCAAGAGAATCTACGGAAAGGGTTTGTTTGGCCTTCTTTGTCTCCTGCTGGAGCAGGGGGCTTTTTTGTAAAGAAAAAAGACAGTGGACTACATCCTTGTATTGATTTTCGGGGCTTAAACAAGATAACCGTCAAGAATCAATACCCATTGCCCCTCATCACGGAGCTTTTTTACAGAGTCAGGGGTGCCAAAATCTTCACCAAGCTTGATCTTAGGGGTGCCTATGATTTAATAAGAATCAAGGAGGGGGACAAGTGGAAAACTGCATTTAATACACGTGAGGGACATTATGATAACCTTGTTATGCCTTTCGGCCCTTGTAATGCTCCAGCGGTGTTCCAAGAGTTCGTAAATGAGATTTTCCGTGACATCCTGTATCAGTATGTTATCATCTATCTGAATGATATTTAGATTTTTTCACATGACCTTAACAATCATCGACAACATGTCAAAGAAGTATTACTGCGTCTCCGTGCTAATAAGCTCTATGGAAAGATATCAAAGTGTGTATTTGAAGTTCCAACCATCTCTTTTCTAGTATATGTGATCTCCGGTTCTGAGTTATACATGGATCCTGAGAAACTCAAGGCCATTCAAGAATGGGTGTTACCTACATCTTTGAAAGCTATCCAAAGATTCCTGGGCTTTTCCAATTACTACAGGAAATTTATCAAGTCGTTCTCCACCATAGTGGCTCCCATCACAGCCATGACCAAAAAAGGGTCTAATCCAGCTAATTGGTCTCCTAAAGCTCTCTCCGCTTTCCAAATGCTTAAACACGCCTTCTCTCTGGCTCCTATTCATGTACAGCCTGACTTGGAGAAACCATACGTGCTGGAGGTTGATGCCTCAATGTTTGGAGTAGGAGCAGTCTTGTCACAAACATCTTCTGATGGGAGGTTCGTGTCCTGCAGATTCTTTTCTCGTAGATTTTCTGTTGCCAAAAATAATTATTCCATCGGGAATCAAGAAGTGTTGGCCATCAAGCTTGCCCTGGAAGAGTGGAGGTATTTATTAGATGGATCAAAACATCCTAAAACAAGTTATACTGACCACAAAAATCTTTTATACCTGAATTCCGCCCACTGCTTAAACCCTCGTCAGGCTCGCTGGGCCCTTTTCTTTTCTCATTTTGTTCTTAGGTGTCGACCTGGTTCTTTGAATGGAAAAGCCGATGCTCTCTCTAGATCCATGCTGGAAGAGAAAGAATAAACAGTGGAACAAAAGTATCCAATCATTAATCTTGGTCACTTTGGTGTACATAAGACTTACTCTTTTCTCCAACGTGGTTATTGGTGGCCCTCAATGAAGAAAGAGGTACAGGAGTTCATTCGGTCTTGCCCCAAGTGCGTACAGCATAAGACCTCTCGAAAATCTTCTGCTGGATTACTTTGTCGAGTCCTATCAAACCTTGGACCCATCTTTCAATGGATTTATCACAGATCTTCCAGAACGTTCCTTAGGATTTATTTCTCTTCCTCTCAGGATAACTGGGCTGACCTTTTGCCATGGGCTGAGTTCGCCCACATCTTTCATTATCATTCTGCTACAGGAGAGAGTCCTTTTTTCAATAATTATGGTCTACACCCATGCATTCCAGAATTTCAGTCTTCACCTGTGGTAAAAGTACCTTCAGCCAGTGCTGCGCTCCAGCAGTTTTCACAAATTTGGAAACAAATTAATTGATCCTTAAAGAAGGCTTCACATAACTACAAGGTATTCGTGGATAAGTTCTGCTGTGCCCAAATTCTCTCCTGGAGAGAATGGCTGTCTACAAAAAATCTAAGACTTAAAGTGCCCACCATGAAGTTCGCCCCCCAGTACAGTTACCAATCCTAAATCCTGGGATCAGCTGTTTGTATGTGGCCAACCAGCAGCAGGCACTGGGTATATAAGTCCATCCTGGACATTCAGTCAGTGTCTGTGCAACGTCTCCTTAAGGTTTCCTTTTGGCTCCTGCCGGATTTTCATTTGTTCCTGACTCAGTACACTTACTGGCTCCAAAAAAATTTGTATTTACTGAGTATAGCTCAGCACCTTGCTCTAACAACTTTTTGCTTATTACTGAACACTGGCCCTGATTCAGAGCCGGACGCTCTGAGAGAGCGCTCGCTCTGAATCAGGGCCGTCCTTCCTACCTTTTGGAGCGGCCTCCTGGCCACTCGCATAGCTGTGGGTGACCACCCACAGTTATAGTGAGCGGCCAAAATGATGGTCACGATGGTGAAGACCATCGCGACCATCGGGCTTGCGACGAGACCCTTGCAGTAGGGTCTCACTGCCGCAAGCCCTGGAGTGCTTTTGGCTCTATCAGAGCCAAAAGCACTCTCACTGACATCACTAGTGATGTCAGTGGGGCCGGCCCCAGACGGTAGGCGTTCCCATGGCAATGCCTCTGTCTGGGCAGCCACCCCCCTGGCACACCCAGCAAAGGGGGCATGCTGTCAATCACCATCGACAGCACGCCCCCTTTGGTGCGAGACACATAACGTTGGCTTGACCATCGTTATTCGGGTCTCGCGCATGCGCACGATGGAACCGCCTCCGTTGTGCACATGCGCACTTGGGCAACATCGACCCACTTGCGAGCGCTCCACCTGGCTCCAAGAACTTTTGCTAATTACTGAGCACTGCTAAGCACCTGGCTCCAAGAACTCTTGCTTTTACTGAGCACAGCTCAGCACTTTGCTCCTAGAACTCTGGGGTCAATTCAGACCCAGGTGCTAAGCTGCACTCTCTCGTTGCCAAAAGGGGCCGGGTATGCAAATTCCACAATCACACTGTGTGGCGTAAGGACGCCCTCTATGTTTTAGAGAGAGACGGCAGAGTGAGTGCACGCCGGTATAAAGACGCCCACTTTTCTTTCTTAGCACATGTCATCTCCAGGAAGTGTATGATTAATCAGAACCATCGTGAACCATCGGAGCTGCACGCAGCACTTGAGGTAGAACCTACCCCACCGCAAGCACTGCGATAACTGCAGGCTGTAAAACGGTAATAGTAGGTCAGCGCTCACTCCCCCATGTGTTGGTGGCGGCAGCGGGAACTTAAAGAGGAACCTTTTTCTCTTTCTTTATTCAATATGGTCTAGAAAGGGGGCACCCGCGCTCAACTACCAATGATTGTAGATGCATGAAAAACTAATGTAATCAACCAATAAGATTATGTCTCAGTATGATTTTCCAATATGATTTACTTTATATATTAAAATCTTAGTTGTACAATCAAATGCTAGTGCAATATATGTATTAATTGGAATACAATCACAAATGATAATAGAACAAATATATAAATGCGAGAAAATAAAATAAAATAAATAAATGAGAATAAATAAATGAAAATGAAAAATAGAACTGAATTTAGAAAATAAATATAAGCAAATCATTAAATTAATAAAATAAATAAATAAATGAATAAATAAATAAATAAATGGGGGAACCAAGAGTACTCTGGTAGGAAGATATAAATAAATGTATCAATAGTCACTACTGATTGAACCTTAAATTGAAAGAAAATATATAGAAAAATATGTCTCAATTGCTGTTGGTGATACAGTGTTAGTATTGGCAATACTGGTCAAGGTATGCACTTGTGTACAGTGTATAGTTCCATTGGTATGTAGGGCCTAAATGTGCGGCGTTCCGTGACCCCAGGTACCCTACTTACCCACAGTGTTCCTCCAATGAGCTGTGTTCCAATTCACTCACTTTTCCACGACTGGAGTCCCGGGGTTCGGAGTGAGGGATGCAGACTGACGCTCGTCCTAGCTTCTCCTTGGTTCCGTATTCCGGAGTGCGTGGACGTGCTGCACTCCGGCACGGTTCCTTCGGCAGCCTCGTTGGTTACTCTGTGTCCGCGATACTTCCGAGTGCGGGTCTCGCGGTGATGGATACAGATACAGTTTGTCCTACAGACGGCCGTCTGTGTTACCTCTCAGCTGAGGTATTGTGCAGCTTAGTGCAAGTCTTTGGGGGGAATGGTGCAGCTCCAACGTGTAGCGGCCTTAAGCCTTCTTCAGGGATGCAGTATGGAGTGTCCGGAGGGATTTCTATTTATCCCTACCTATTTCGTGACGTCACTTAATTGAAGGGGATCCCGGTTGTCATGGTAATGTGATGTATCATTGTTCAGGTTACGTGGAACATTCTTTGCAGCGGTGTTTCTAAATCCCATGTTTTCTCAGTTCTATGTATGTTTAAACTTCCAAAGGTGAAGTTCACCTCGAATGCAGTTTAGTTGTATCCATTTTGTGTATGTTCTTGGCTTCCATGTGTAAGGTTCACCAACAGATGTAATTGTTATATTGAAGGCATAGGTAACTAATCTCACAAAGTGAATAAATCAATATTAAATAAATAAGGAATCGATGAATGATAACTCATAATAATTGAATCATAAATAAAATAAAATTAAATATAATAAAATATGTGTTTGCAACTACATCTTGTTTCAATATTATTGATTTATTTATTTGTTTATTTATTTATTTAATTTTTATTTATTTATTTTATTTATTATTTAATTATTGTGAGTTATCATTCATCGATTCCTTATTTATTTAATATTGATTTATTCACTTTGTGAGATTAGTTACCTATGCCTTCAATATAACCAATTACATCTGTTGGTGACCCTTACACATGGAAGCTAAGAACATACACGAAATGGATACAACTAAACTGCATTTGAGGTGAACTTCACCTTTGGAAGTTTAAACATACATAGAACTGAGGAAACATGGGATTTAGAAACACCGATGCAAAGAATGTTCCACGTAACCTGAACAACGATACGTCACATTACCATGACAACCGGGATCCCCTTCAATTAAGTGACATCACGAAATAGGTAGGGATAAATAGAAATCCCTCCGGACACTCCATACTGCATCCCTGAAGAAGGCTTAAGGCTGGTACGCGTCGGAGCTACACCATTCCCCCCAAAGACTTGCACTAAGCTGCACAATACCTCAGCTGAGAGGTAACACAGACGGCCATCTGTAGGACAAACTGTATCTGTATCCATCACCGCGAGACCCGCACCTGGAAGTATCGCGGACACAGAGTAACCAACGAGGCTGCCGAAGGAACCACACCAGAGTGCAGCACGTCCACGCACTCTGGCATACGGAACCAAGGAGAAGCTAGCACGAGCGTCAGTCTGCATCCCTCACTCCGAACCCCGGGACTCCGGTCGTGGAAAAGTGAGAGAATTGGAACACAGCTCATTGGAGGAACACTGTGGGCAAGTAGGGTACCTGGGGTCATGGGACACCGCACCTTGAGGCCCTACATACCAATGAAACTATATACTGTACACAAGTGCATACCTTGACCAGTATTGGCAATAATAACACTGTATCACCAACAGCAATTGAGACATATTTTTCTATATATTTTCTTTCAATTTAAGGTTCAATCAGTAGTGACTATTGATACATTTATTTATATCTTCCTACCAGAGTACTCTTGGTTCCCCCATTTATTTATTTATTTATTCATTTATTTATTTATTTTATTTATTTATTGATTTGCTTATATTTATTTTCTAAATTCAGTTCTATTTTTCATTTTCATTTATTTATTCTCATTTATTTATTTTATTTTATTTTCATTGTGTATATATTTGTTCTATTATCATTTGTGATTGTATTCCAATTAATACATATATTGCACTAGCATTTGATTGTACAACTAAGATTTTAATATATAAAGTAAATCATATTGGAAAATCATACTGAGACATAATCTTATTGGTTGATTACATTAGTTTTTCATATATCTACAATCATTGGTACTTGAGCGCGGGTACCCCCCTTCTAGACCATATTGATAATTGCAGGCTGAAATACAACCAAGTGATGTGTACAATGATGCTTCCATGCTAATGCACACCCATAAAACTCAGTTTTGACGCCCAGACACACCTGCGTTTGCACCACCACTCTACCATTCTCAAGCACCTTCCCCTGTTACCACCCACAAACGGCACTATCTTTCACTCAAAGTAGTGCTCAGACTTTGTGTTAAGAGCGCATGGTTCCTGATCGCAATGACTGGTTCATGTACGCGCACTGCGATGCATACACATGCGCAGACAGGTGACAATTGCCCATAGCGTGAGTCCGCGGCTTAGCATCCGGGTCTAAATCTGGCTCTCTCTCTTTTACCTGGGTTCAACCCAGTGCTTCAGCATACAGTCTTCAGTCATTCACGGATCATTTCAAGCATCTGTCTAGTGGTATATTACTACATATTACCAGGACTGGTTCTGTGCTTATACCACTATTCCCTCCAACCATTCTTGTTATCATAAAGTTCTATTCTTCTGATCTACTTGTGTCTTGTGCCATCATATGAGGAAAATATATCTAAGACCTCCCCAGATTGTGCTGCCGGTATCACTGCCTGCAAAGCCTGTTCCATCATTGGAGGCCAATTTCCCCAAAGTCGTGACAGAACCACAAATCTCATCTCAGAATGAGGTGTCTATAGACTGCAAACTGACTTTGCGTTTTATGTCGTACACTTGCTGCAATGTCGGCACTGCTGTGCTGCTTGGAGTTTATACAACATGTCACTAACATGTCGGTACACATCGGTAAGTGCCGGTCACTGTGGCACTGCAGGAAGTGGTGTCAGGTGCTCACACAGTGATGGCATGTCTTAGAAACTAATAGTAGGGTCTGGGTAGTGGTGCATAAAACCATCACTGAACTACAAGTCTCAGCCCAGAAAGAGGTGTCTCTGGAATAAAAATTGACTGTGCATTTATGCCACACACTTATGACAAGGTTGGCACTGCTATGCCACTAGGTGCTTGGACAATGTCACTAATCGGAACACAGCCGCAAGTGTACCGATTATTGTGGCACTACAGAAAGTGGTGTGCAGCGCTCACATAGTGATTTCATGTGTTAGAAACTAGTAGTGGGATTTGACTAGCGGTGCATAAAACCATCACTGAACTACAAGTCTCAGCCCAGAAAGAGGTGTATCTGGATTACAAACTGACTGTGCATTTTATGCTGCACACTTGCAGCAATGTTGGCATTACTGTGCCGCTTCGAGTTTGTACAACCTGTCGCTAATCGGTACATATCAGTAACTGCCAGTCACTTCTTTCTGGGCTGAGACTTGTAGTTCAGTGATGGTTTTATGCACCCCACATTAAACTACATGCACCCCACTACTAGTTTCTAGGACATGAAGTCACTATGTGAGCACCGCACATCACTTTCTGCAGTGCCACAGTGAAGGCACTTATAGCTATGTGTTGAGTAGTGATATGTTGTACAAACTCCTAGTGACACAGTAGTGCCGACATTGCAGCAACCGTGCTGCATAAAATACAAAGTCAGTTTGTAATTTAATGACAGCTCTTTCTGGGCTGAGACTTGTAGTTCAGTAATGGTTTTATACACTGCCCTTCAAACCCAACTGTTCATTTCTAAGGCATGTTATCATTGTGTAAGTGCCACACATCCCCGCAGAATAAGGTCGCACGCCACATGGACTGAGTTTTCTAAAATGAGGTGATATCTTGCTGATGCGTGTATCTAGCACTGTAATAATGATGGCAGAACACATTTATAAATTGTTTTTCAAAAGTGTACTCAGGACTCACATACTGAATGATTTATTCGTTTATTACACACTCAATTACAGCTCTGGATCCATGACAACTACTGTATAGTGTACCAAATGACAGGTTCAGTAAGCCAAGCAGCGGGCGGTAATTCAGACATTGCATTGTCTTGTTTTATGCATGCGCAGTGCATTTTAGGAAAAGAGACATCTCGTGGACAGAAATTTGTACTACACTCTCTGGTTTTCCTGCGCATCAGTATGTTACGATGTGACTCAATATGCCACGGCATAACCCGACTACCAGGGCGTGCTACATGGCGTATGGAGCAACAATGCAGCAGGACACATCTGTATGTGTAATTGCAGCCGTCTGGCATATGTGACCAACTTTACCTTTGTGTATGAGTGTAGATGATTAATCTCACCCTCTGTAACACCCCTTTTCTCTGCAGTTTAAATTGCTTATTCTTGCCTCCATATAAGACCTATTAGCAAATGAAGGTGAAGATCCTTTGTGCTATATGAGAGACAGAAGGATTTGGATTTAAGTGAAAAACATGGAAACACCTGGGCCTCCCGTAACACCTGGGGCCCCTGTAACACCTCAGACCCAGTAACACCTGGGCCTCTGTTACAACAACTTTCCAAGGCAATAACACCAATAAAGCCTTGACTTCTACATTTGGTCACTTACTATCTTACTATCTTATTATTTCTCTTTCTCGCTTTGATAGCAAGTCATTGAATATTCAGATTATTGCAAAATAATTGAACCTGATACAGAAAGGCAAATGAAATATGTGACATCATGATGTCACGCTGGGATATTGCCACCATCACCAGGAATTAGAGCACTGCTGACTATAAGGTGATGTTCCAGGCACCCCGAAAGCCTAATTCAGGTGCAGACTGTGTAGTGGTGCAAAGTGGGTGCCGCCCACAGGGTCTTGCGTCCTTGGCAATGGCGCTGCTCGCACACCCTTAGTTACTACCCTGCATCAAACACCTTAAAGGTGTAACAGACAATGCACATAATACATTACTTCTCACTAATTCAGCATGTTTAATGAATCATTGTATTTCTGAACCAGTTTTCAAATACTCCTGTTCTCCATGGGGGGAATTCAATTCAACGCGAATTGAATAGCGCAGGGAGCGAGCTCCCGGAGCTATTCAATTCAGTGCGCTGTGTGGTCGGAGAATGCCGGTTATCACGCCTTAACAAGGGTGTTAAGGTGCGGTAACCGGCATTCTCTGACCAAAGTGCCGGGTGCGCGGCTGTTAGCGCCGCGCTATGCAGAAAAACAGCTGTGCGCCCGGCAATTGGTCGGATTTCTCCTCGCATCCCAAGGGGGGTGCGAGGAGAAATCCTTAGCCCGCCCAAACAGTGCGGTGTATTGAATAGCTTCTGGAGCTCCCTCCAGCGGCTATTCAACATCGCGCTGAATTGAATTCCCACCCATATAAGTTATTAGAAGATATTACAAGTGTGTGTATGTCTGTAATAAGGACTCTCATAGCTGTATATAAGGCATCTGCCCACTTACACATATTGTACATAAGCTATTGTTACACATCCACTAAGCACGAACACAGACGTGCAGTAAGGTCAGTGGCTAGTATCAGAGCAATGTCGTGCTGGGTAAACATCGTGTAATGTGTACCCAGCTTTACACAGAAGGTGCCAGTCCCTGCATAGTGACGAGGTGTTAGCTACTAGTGTCTGTGGGGAAACTGCCTATCCTGTTACACAGTGATTTACTAGCCCCCAGTCAGTGTTTGTTTTATTGGCTGCCTTGTGGCTATTTTGTTGCCCGGCCCCTAGCTCCAGGCAGTGTCTGAGGTATCACTGGTGAGGCTGAGTTTTTACTGCCTCATCTCTCATCTCTCCCTGTATTTCCAGGGAGTGCTGCAATTTTGTTGAGTTTTCCCTATAAAAACGATCAGAATAATACAAAGATTATATTTATAAGTTATAAATATCTTTTTTGTATTATTGTAATCATATTTATAGTCAAAACTCTGCAGTCTGACAGGGAGTATGACAGGGGAAGCTCTGCCTACCCTGACAGCACGTCCCTGCATGGACATCTCACACTGACATTACCCTTAATGTTTCCAACATCAATTACACGTAGGGCCTGATTCTGTATCACACTGTATCACACGCCGATGTTCACGTAATTGAGCATTTTATTTTGCAACTGCTCAAAGTGTCACGGCCAGGGTATTTCAGCATGGCGCTAGGCGAGTGTTACCTGTGAGGTCATTGTGGCGCGGGCTGTCTGGTGGCGGAGCTGGTGTCTGGCGGGGGGCTTTGGCTGCACGCGTTGTTGTGCGGGCCTGTTGTCACTCTGCGCTGGTAAGGCCTGGCGGCGTCTCCATTCCGTTTGGCATGGGCGCTGCCATCTTGCCTTCTGGCCATGTGATGCGGCTGGCCAATCCTGGTGAGTCACATGTTCCCTCCAGCCAGTAACAGCATGGCATGGGGTATTTAGGAAGGGTCAGTGCCTTCCTTCTTTGCCAGTGCAACGTGTATCTCAGCCTAGCTGAGAGGGAGTTCTCTGTGCTTTCCTGTTCCTGTGAATCCGCTGTCTGCCAGTCTGCCTGTCAGCTCCTAGTTCCCACTGGACTACCCCGCTACCTCCATCACCCTTGCCCATACCTGAGTGCCTGAGCCTGCTGACATCCTGCACTTCAGTTCACTATCTGAAAACCTGGCTTGTTTATTTTCAGTTTCACTATCTGCAAACCTGGCTTGTTTATTTTCAGTTTCACTACCTGCACACCTGGACTGCTCTAATTGTTTCTACCTGGACATTAACCCTTTTGCTCCCACCACAGAACTCTTGTGCACATTTATATTTTCCTGGACTTTTATTTACTGCCACATTATATGTCCACTCGAGCACTTATTAAAAATCCTAGTTTTATTTACAAATCCGCTTCTGTGATCGCTCCTGCTACCACCCCGGGTCCACAAATAACCCAGAACGTAACACAAAGGTGCTGTTGTGAGCAGGTCAGACGGTATCAGAAATGTTGTGGAAAAGTGATGAACATTACTGGCGGTGACTGGGAAGTGACTGGGAGGTGGCTAGAAGTTAAAACAAGAATGGTCTGTTCAGTGGGCATGTTATGGGAGCGTCATGGGCGTGTCTATGTAAATGGCTGCATCCCCAGCAGCACAGCTGCAGGCATAGGAGGTCGAGGTCAGACTGGGAAACTGCACCTAGCATAGGTCTTTCGATGGTGTGACTGATGGTGGCATCTAAGGATGCACCAATCGTTATTATAGCATGTACGGGTGCTAAAAGTGGATGTCTCAGACCTTGCACTTTCGGCCGCACAGATGTACATGAAGGAAGGAGTTTGTAACTGCATTTACATAAAGTCGCAGATGTGCGAATGCTAATATGCGCTTCTGCGTCCGACTCACAGTCAAGTCTTTACTCACATATTTCAACAAATATAACATACTAGCTGAAGTACCCGGTGGTGCCCAGGTTTCAATTCTCAAATTATTAAGTTGTATTATGTGATGTCATCCAAATCAAAACAGATATATGCACTGCCTACTGGCCTTTTGTGCTTTATAAATAACCTTCTCTGTTTTCCAGTAGTACATAAAACTACGTACAGTGCCTATGATTCTAGAATTTTGATGATTTAATTTATTTTAGTGGAAAGTGCAAGTTCAATTCATTTGAGGAGCAATCGAAAGCTCAAAAACTGCTTCATAGACCAATTTGCCTGTGTGCAACGGCTTTCAGGAGATAGTGTGACATTTCAGTGGCAATGTCACAATTTGATAGTGGAGAAATACCAGTTTCCTTCACATGCTCTTAGAACATTGAAAAGTATTGTGTAGTTCTAAACACATACTTTTGCGACTCAATCCCAAACATTCCTGTCAACAGATACATGGTTGACATTCAAATCAGGATAGAAGAGAAGGTTTATATATGCAGTGACCTTTACTTACATTCCATGGAAAGGTTTGTTAATTGCTGCTAGACCTTTCACTTGGCTAGTTTTAAATACAATGAACTCTGATAGCTTAAAGCTCATCATTAAAAGACCTCTAAACCTAAAATGCGGATAGTTCATAAATATTTACAGTAAAAGAAACTCTGAGCCTGATTGAGAGATCCGCGCACTGCCGATATTTTTTGCATGCGTCCCGATTGTGTCCATACAGGGTCACAGTTGCAATTGTTAGGCACATGCAGGGAGAAGTGTATTGAAAATGTATTGGATTTTCCTGGCAGTGGCAGGGAGGTGTCTTAGCACACTGATGGAGATGGTCTGTTTTATGGGTGGGCTATGGGAGTGTCATGGGCATGTCAGTGGAAGTGGTTGTGTATACAGATGCCCGACTGCTCACATAGGAGGCCATACTCTGATGGAGAACCTGCAACTGCCATTGGGCTGGTATAATTTTCGATGGTGCGACCGATTGTGGCATCTAAGGACAAACCAATTGGTATTGTGTTATAGCATGTACAGACGCTGAAAGTATCCGTCTCAGAGGCTATGTGAGCAGTGCACGCAAGTGCACTGCTGAACGCAGATTCCCGATTATCGGAAATCTGCGCATGAGCAGGACCCATTCTGCGCATGGACCAGGACGCATGCTAGCCCTTGAATGCCTCTGCCTTATTAAGGGGTGCTGTGGGGGCAGGGGCGGCCAGCGTTCCCACAAACAGGACGTTTCCACCCCATTTCCCCGTGAGTGGCTAGCCCAGAGACTGCGTGGACATGTCACTTACATGACAATTGGGATTTCTGTATGTATGTATATATATAAATATATATATATATATATACTATATAAAAATCAAAATTTGTCCTTCTGTCATTCTGTCTTTCTATACAACTCCACAGTTTACAAGCCAAGATCGTGAAATTTTACATACAAGCGTATTAAAACACTGCAGAGGCAACTAAAAAAATTTGAAATCGAAATTAATTACTGTTAATTTTTAATTAATTAAAAAAACAAATTTTTGCATAGCATTCGCCCTCTACAGGTCAGGTACGGAATTACAAAAGGATTTAGGGGCTGATTCAGACCCGCTCACAAGCGCTATGCGCTCGCAAGCAGATCGATGTTTACCCCCTGCGCATGCACCGCCTCCGGCATGCGCGAGACCCGGACAACGACGGGCGCTCCATCACTACGGGTCTCGCACCAAAACGGGGTGGCTGTCAATTGTGATTGACAGTTCGCCCCGTTTTGGAGGCGGGCACGGGGGTGGCTGGACAAACGGAGGCGTTCCATTTGTGGGCGGCCCTACTGACATCACTAGTGAAATCAGTAGGTGGACTTCCTGCTCTATTAGAGCAGGAAGTCCACTGGGGCTTGCGATGGACGAGACCCTACCACAAGGGTCTTGTCGCAAGCCCAATGGTCGCGATTGACGCGACCATCGCGACCATCACCTGGCTGCTCGCAAAAGCTGTTTGTGGTCACCCACAGCTTAGCGAACGGCCAGGAGGCCGGCACAAAAACAAAAATTCTGCCCTAATTCAGAGCGAGCGCTCTGAAAGAGCGTGCGGCTCTGAATCAGGACCTTAGCCCACAGTTTACAAGCCAAGATCTCTCATGGTTCTACACCTAAAACACCAAAGAAGAATAAAGCATTGTCCTGTTTGGTTTATTGTTAGATGCAGATTTGGACATCATTCTTCTTGGGCCATCTGCAAGGTCAATTATAAAAACATTAAAATTTTATTTTTGTTTCATTTCATCAGTTGATTTTATAACATGCATTTCCTACATACTAAGGAATTATGGAATTTTATTCTGTAGCATCATCAAGTCTCTGAACATCATTTACTATGGTTTTCGCACGGAGTTTACAGTACCTTTTAAATGCTGTATGAATTTATTAGGGATCAGCGGGTTCGGTTCTCAGAGACCCACCCGAATTTTGGGGATCCTGGGCGATCCGAACCAAGCTTGGATCTCCGTGCCTACCCTGGATCCCTCACCCGAGGCAAAACCTCGCGATGCCGCTGTCGGGTCGAGGTTTTGTATTGAGCGGGCTTAACGCTGATTGACTGAGAGAGCCGTCTATCACGGCTCTCAGCCAATCAGCATTAAAAGTCCATTTAATATGCACACAGGAAGCAAAAGAAGATGGCGCCCACCATCCCTCACTGCCTGACACTGCCGGCACCCCCCGCTGGCAGCATCCCACACTGCCGACACCCCTGCAATGCTGCCCCACATACTCAGGACACCCGTAGCGGCCCCCACACCGCCAACACTGCCGGCACTCTCACACTGAGGACACCACCAGCACCCCTGCACTGCCAACACTCAGCACACATGCACTAGGGACACCGCTGGCATCCCCGCTCTGCCGACACCGCCAGCACCCTGCATTGAGAACACCCTTGCACTGCCAACACAGTCAGCAAACCTGCACTGAGGACACCGCTGGCACCGCCGCACTGCCGACATCGCTGGCACCCTGCATTGAGAACACCCCTGCACTGCCGATACACTCAGCAAACCTGCACTGAAGAACCACTATTGAATATGGTCAAAATTCATATCTGCATCCATGAGGAGAGATCCATCTGATTTACAGTCAGGGCATAAATATGGCAACTATACTGGGATGCAAAAACGCAGCTCTGCAGCACAATTTTTTATTTATACTTGCTCATGCATCAGCTCACATAACTAGATGGTGTCAACAGTGGCGACCAAACTTTTTTGTCTACCTCCTTGGTTGCTACTTCCGGTTCATTCCTTTGTCAGCTCCTGAAGGGTAAAACTGATTGGATGACACTCTTCGTGAGGCCTGCCTAAGGAGAGGTTTGTTGGAGGATGATGTGTAAACAAACATTCTTAAAATCCCGGGCAACGCCGGGTACTCCAGCTAATATATATATATATATATATATATATACACATATATATATATATATTATATTGTTATGTTCTGGGTTGTTTGTGGACCCGGGGTGGTAGCAGGAGCGATCACAGAAGCAGATTTGAAAATAAAACTAGGATTTTTAATAAGTGCTTGAGTAGACATATAATGTGGCAGTAAATAAAAGTCCAGGAATATATAAATGTGCACAAGAGTTCTGTGGTGGGAGCAAAAGGGTTAATGTCCAAGTAGAAACAATTAGAGCTGTCCAGGTGTGCAGGTAGTGAAACTGAAAATAATCAAGCCAGGTTTGCAGGTAGTGAACTGAAAATAATCAAGCCAGGTTTGCAGGTAGTGAACTGAAGCGCAGGATGTCAGCAGGCTCAGGCACTCAGGTATGGGCAAGGGTGATGGAGGAAGCGGGGTAGTCCAGTAGGAGCTAGGAGCTGACAGGCAGACTGGCAGACAGTGAATTCACAGGAACAGGAAAGCACAGAGAACTCACTCTCAGCTAGGCTGAGATACACGTTGCACTGGCAAAGAAGGAAGGCACTGACCCTTCCTAAATACCCCATGCCGTGCTGTTACTGGCCGGAGGGAACATGTGACTCACCAGGATTGGCCAGCCGTATCACATGGCCAGAAGGCAAGATGGCGGCGCCCATGCCAAACGGAACGGAGACGCCGCCAGGCCTCACCAGCGCAGAGTGAAAACAGGGCCGCACAACGCCAGACACCAGCCAGACACCAGCCAAAGCCCCCCGCCAGACACCAACTCCGCCACCAGACAGCCCGCGCCACAACGACCTCACAGGTAACACCCGCCTAGCGCCATGCTGAAATACCCTGGCCGTGACATATATTATATATAAAATTCATTCTGTTTGCTTGTTTGTTTGTCTGTTAGGTTATGCTTTAGGAAAACCCTGATTGGGATAAAACCAATGCAAGGTGGTCCAGTTGGATCCTGGCCAGGTTTTATAGGGGTTATAGGGTCTCGGTCGGACCTCCCGTTGGAGTACACTGGGCAGAACTTTGACCCGGGGAGCCTGTTCTGAGCCATCCATTGGATGGATTTGGACAAAAACTTCACAGAGTGGTAACATTGGATCCCAGAAGACATACTAGGGGGTTGAGGTCCTGGTCGGACTTCTCTTTGGTGTACGCTGGCCAGAACTTTGACCTTGGGAAGCTAGGCAGGATTTTGACCCGGGGAGTCTATTCTGGGCCTTCCACTGTATGGATTTGATGAAAACTTCACAGAGAGGTGGCAATTGGTATGGGATGCCTAATGGAGTGGTTGGGGTCATTTGACCACAGAAGACATACTAGGGGGTTGAGGTACCAGTTGTAAACCAACGGGAGACATACTAGGGGGTGGAGGTCCCGGTCATACACCAACAGGACACCTAACCCCCTAAAACCTGGCCAGGATCAAACCGGACCACCTTACATTGGTTTAGTCTAAATCGGTGCAGGGGTGTCTGAATGTATAACCAGACAGACAATCAAACAAACAGACCAATGAATCTTATATATTAGATATATATAAGGGGCACTACTGGGGACACTGAATAGGAAGGGCCACCACTGAGGGCACTGTATAAAAGGCACTACTGGGGGCTCTGCATAGGGGGACCACTACTGGGGGCACTGTATAAATGGCACTACTGGGGGCACTACATAGGGGGTCCATTACTGGGGGGCACTACATAGGTGGGCCCTGTATAAGAGGCACTGCATAAGGGGCACTGCATAGGGGGACCTCTACTGGTGGCTCTGTATGTGGGGCACTACTGGGGGCACTGTATAATAGGAACTGCATAGGGGGGCAGTGGCAGCTCGGGCTGGCATAAGTGCTGGGGGGTGGTACATTTTAATGTGGGGAGGGGCACCAACATTTATATTCCCTCCGGGCACCTGGGATGAAGTTACACCACTGAATTCAGTAGATCCCTTAATCATTATAATTTCAGGAGCTAACTTACAATTGCAATGTTTGCAGTCAAGCTAAGTTATTACACTGATAACTATTATCTTAACACAGCTTGAAACTGTTGACCTGAGAATTCAAAGGACTTTGGTCTACTATAGTAATAATCAATTGTCTTTACTAAAATATAGTTTGCACTGGGATAATTTCCTGTGCTATTAATTGCAATTAATTAGTATCATGCAGGGAAATACAGTGTTAATGCAAGAAAATGAGTGACTGCTTATTAACCTCTAGAAATGAATGTATGTGTACTGTATTACAGGGATGGGATTTGTTTTACTGTAGTGTTAAGACTGTGCATATTATAATAAATCAAATACGACTATACATTCACAGAGATACTGTTTTATACAAAGATTCTATTGTTAGCATTTAGACTGTGCTACTTATTACCGGAGCTTCTCAGTTCATACATGTACTGTAATCATGCAGTACACCAATTTGGAATTATATGACCCAGAGTGGGTGATACTATTATGTAGCAATAATTATTTTGGGGTGAGCGTTTGGGAGTGGGGCCCCCGGTTTTGTTCTGGCTGGACCTTTCTCATGGCATCACCACTTAATTCACATAGAATATTTTTTCACTTCTCTAATCGTTTGTATATTATTTATGTCATTTTAATTCTTTTACATTTCGTTAACACTTATTGATTTATCTTTACACATCTATCCTTTACACTCACTATCACCTTTTTTCCCCTTTTCGTGTGATGCCCTGGGGATGGTCCTTGGCTGGAATCTTTTGGGGTGCCTTGCTTCTCGGACGTGAACCCCTTAATGTTAGGGATGCTGGTATAGAGGAGCCTTTGTGTTGGCCCAGCTCTTATTCATATATTTGCAAATGTATGTAACCAATACCTCTGAATTTCTATTATTATGTAGGATTCAAGTATTTTTGATTTAGCTGCAGTGTGCTGGAGGGCAAATTCCTTTTTTCTGTAGCTCAGTGTAAACCCCGCCCTTTACAAGCACCTGCAGTATGTCATTAAGCTGATTGAGCAACTACCATATTTTTTGTTTGCAGTTTGGAGGCATGAAGGGAGTCAGCATTAGGAGGAGGTGCTGATCCTTATAGTGCCATGTGGAGGTTTTTTGGGGTACCTCCAAGGTAAGTTAGCTCTCAGTTCATACATGTACTGTTATCATGCAGTACCCCAATTTGGAATTATATGACCCAGAGTGGGTGCTACTATTATGTAGCAATAATTATTTTGGGGTGAGCGTTTGGGAGTGGGACCCCCGGGGTTGTTCTGGCTGGACCTTTCTCATGGCATCACCACTTAATTCACATAGAATATTTTTTCACTTCTCTAATCGTTTGTATATTATTTATGTCATTTTAATTCTTTTACATTTCATTAACACTTATTGATTTATCTTTACACATTTATCCTTTACACTTCACTATCACCTTTTTTCCCCTTTTCGTGTGATGCCCTGGGGATGGTCCTTGGCTGGAATCTTTTGGGGTGCCTTGCTTCTCGGACATGAACCCCTTAATGTTAGGGATGCTGGTATAGAGGAGCCTTGATGTTGGCCCAGCGCTTA
Source organism: Taudactylus pleione (assembly GCA_031769625.1). Classification (NCBI taxonomy): domain Eukaryota; kingdom Metazoa; phylum Chordata; class Amphibia; order Anura; family Myobatrachidae; genus Taudactylus; species Taudactylus pleione. The sequence goes on along the minus strand of JAUIMM010000566.1, from coordinate 5,228,133 downwards.
TTCATATATTAGCAAATGTATGTAACCAATACCTCTGAATTTCTATTATTATGTAGGATTCAAGTATTTTTGATTTATCTGCAGTGTGCTGGAAGGCAAATTACTTTTTTCTGTAGGAGCTTCCGAGGGTACAGGTTTCAAGAGGTATGTTGATTTATAGTTGAAAGAAAAGGAACCAATTCAGTTTTGATTGCTGTCCCTGTACAAAATAAAAAAAAACACTTCAAACCAGCTTAACAGCCATTAAACTCAATTATCAGAAGTGATTTGCAGCGGACGTCAATACACTATTTGAAGAGAAGTCACATTGGAAGCACTTGGAACAACATACTCCTAAATACTTTATAAGGAACAATCACATGGTAAATAAGACCTGTAACTATACAGGACATATTGTACTATAATTTTAGTCTCATATATTATTTGTTTGTCTTAGAGTCACTGTAATAAGGACGAGTAACAGGGAAGCAGAACAGTAAAGCCGCTCATACATTGTAGTCGGGTAGTTTGCCATTACTGGCTATAGACTGCAGAAATGTTTATTAGCCTTGTGAATGTTCTGCAATATTTTTTAATGTAAGTCACTTTTTACTTGTTTTGTTCATATGGTTTCTGTTTACATGCTCTGTAAGGAACAGCGGACCCATTGTATTTGCACATAAAGGATAATAATAATAATTAGAGATGAGCGAGTCCGGTTGATTGAGAACCGGACCCACCCGAACATAGGGGATCCAAGAACGGCTCGGGTTTTCCAACGTGACTCGGATCCCAAAACGAGGCAAAACGTTGTCATCCCGCTGTAGGATTCTCGCGGGTTTTGGATTATATATAAATCCCTCCCCGCGGTGATCGGTGGTATTTGCTTGCTAAATCCCGGGCTGTCACGCTGTACTTCGTCCAAGGGGGGCTGTATTGTCCAATACAGGGGTGTGCTGGGCTGTGTTGTCCAACACAGGGGTGTGCTGTACTCGGCTGTGTTGTCCAATACAGGGGTGTGCTGGGCTGGGCTGTATTGTCTAATTCAGGCAGGGTGTAATGTGCTGTGCTCTGTCTAGGGGGATGTGTTAAGGCCCCCATACATCAGCAATCTGAAAATCACAATTGAACAATTTGAAGATTTGTTGCCAAATTTTAGGATTTTCCAATTTAGCAATCTGCGCCCATACACTACAGATCTTTTTCAGTGATTTGCAGATCGATTGCAGCAAATACAGATCAGCCAACCTTGAAAGGACCATCATTTTACTAGTGATGGTCTGCAAATCTGCTGATCATCTCCATACACTAGCAATCTACAGCCCCAATCCATCTGTGAAATCCAAAATGTTGGACAATCTGATTTAACATATCCAATCACTTTTTGGTTGCAGTCTGCGATCTGTGAAGCCTATAAATTGCAGATTTTTATACACAATCGATTGCAATTTGCAGAATTGCCACAATCGATTGCTGATGTATGGGGGCCTTTACCCATCAAGGGATTTGCTGTGCTGGGCTATGTTGTCCTATCCAGTCAAGATGTGCTGTGCTATGTCCAGGGAGCTGTGTTATTTATCATTGCTTTGCTAATTCAGGGGGTGGGCTGTGCTGTCCATCAAGGGGTGTGCTGTCCAGGGTTGTGCTGTCCATCCAGTGTGCTGTCCGTCCACAGGCTGTAAAAAAAAAAATATATCTAAAAGTAAAAAAAATAATAATAAGTTAAAAAAAGTTACAAACATTTTTTTTGTGCTGTGCTCCACACTTTAACGCTGTATGCCAGTGTTGGCTAACCTTGACACTCCAGCTGTTATGGAACTACATAACCCAGCATGCACTGCTACAGTTTTGCTATTAGGGCATGCTAAAACTGTGGCAGGGCATGCTGGGATATATAGTTCCACAACAGCTGGAGTGTCAAGGTTAGCCAACACTGCTATATGCTGTACCCTCCCCCCAGTGTATCCAAAACACTGTGACACTGCTGGCCATATTGTGAGTGATGCTGTATGTTCATCATACTCAGTGCATAATTTGTAAAGTAAGTTGGTCAGTAATACCGCAGTGTAATATATTCATAAAAAATACTCTGGACACTGTTAGGGATAGCGCAGTATATTCATAAAAAATATTGTGACACTGTAAGTAGTAGCAGAGTGTATTCATAAAAGATATTGTGACACTGTAAGTGGTAGCACAGTGTTTTATTTATAAAACATATTGTGACACTGTAAGTGGTAGGGCAGTATATTATTCATAAAAAATATTGACAAACTGTAAGTGGTAGCGCAGTGTAATACTCATAAAAAATATTGTGACACTGTAGGTCATTGATACTGCAGTGTTATATTTAAAATTGGTACAAATTGACATGTGTGCTGTACCCCAATTCATTTGTGTTTGTTGATATGGAGAATGATCAGTTGAGAGGAGAGCAGGCACCACATACTACTGCTGGAGCTGTTGCCAGTGCCACCAGTCATGACGATACTAGTCTGTCTACATCAGTGATTCCCAACCACGGTCCTCAAGGCACACTAACAGTCCTAGTTTTAGTGATATCAATGTTTCAGCACACGTGGTTAAATCAAAATAACTGAAGTACTAATTGAGTCATTTGTGCTCAAGTGTGGCTATCCTTAAAACATGGACCATTAGTGTGCCTTGAGGACCGTGGTTGGGAACCCCTGGTCTACATCATCTACTAAAGCCAAAGCCCAAGGGCATACAGGACTTAAGTCAGGGCATCTAAAATCAAAGAAGCAATCTTTTACAATGGTAAAGAAAAAGAAATCAAAGGGAGAGTTAGCTGCAGAAACATATAAAATTGGCAATATGCCTTTCACCACACGAAGTGGCAAGGAAAGTCTAAGGCCTTGAGCTTTATTTATAACTGGTCGTTCTGCCACTTATGAAGATGTAAGCACAAGTGAACATGCTGACATAGAAATCGCGTATGCTACTATGGAAGTGCACCAGGATGAGAAGGATATTTGTGTAGCTGACACTAATAAGCATGTTGATGATGAGGATGTTGATGATGATGTTGTTGTTGATGTTGGCTTGCGTAAATCAGGCACCAGTGGAAGAAACAGTTGTTGCCCATGATAAGGAAAAGCCCATTGTCATATCTGGGTATAAGACAAAAAAATCCACTTCTTCTTATGTGTGGAATTATTTCTACCCAAATTTGTGCAAAAAATGTGAAGCCATCTGTACCCTTTGTAAAGCCAGAGTAAGTAGAGGTAGGAACCTTAAACATCTAAAAATCTACTTCCTATTATGTCATCTGCAGCACAAGAAGTTTTTGTAAAATTCAGCAACTTTGACTAAAAAGTAACAACATGCAGTCCAGCATCAGCTAGTTTCCTTCTCTCTGCTAGAACCAAGCCCCTGTCATATTCACAACAAACAGCTTCATCAACAATATCCTCAATCATGAAGCGATTGGTTTGTTTGGGCCCCCAGAAGACAAGCCACCAATGGGCAGCTGACATTGCTGGCAATGATCTCTACATGCACAAACTGGATTTACAGAGGCAAGATGTTGTCGCCATCATCATCCGATCCCTCCCCTTAACAGTGTCTACATCATCTTTCTTCACACAATATTACTGCTGGAATCCACCATTACAGGTGCCTGTGTATTTTTTGGATGTAATTGGCGGTAAAGGTCTTCCTCATGGAATTTGTAGTTCATTATGATAAACATCATCTTTTCCACATTTTGAGGAAGTAACCTCCTACACCAATCGCTGACAAGGTTCCCCAGCTGTGCTGAAAACTCTTTCGGAGTACACATTGGAGGATGGGCAGCTCAAGTAAAGCAACGCCAGTTTGTGCAAGGTCTTCCAAAATGCTTTTTTTTCCTGCTAGTAGTTAAACATACTGCCTGACATCATTAAAAATAGTCCTCAACCATTCTTTGAATCAGATGGGGTCACGTTTTTACGTGGCAACCGCACTTGCTGGAGAAACTGAAGGAGGAGCCATCACTACATCACGTGCCCCTTGTGCTCACAATTTGCTTAGCAACAGGTCTTTGCATCTCTTCAGATCTGTGTCCATAGGGAATAAAGGCACAACTTATGACTTAAACCTAGGATCCAGCACTGTCGCCAAAATGTATTGATCTGATTGGAAGGCAACCCTGACAACCCTTGATTCCTGGTGAAGCGAATAAAGGACTTGATCTACAAGTGCAACGTACTTTGCGGAATTGCTTTGTTTCAGCTCCTCCTTCAGTTTCTCAAGTTGCTTTTCCAACAGTCTAATTAGGGGATTTACCTGACTCAGGGTGGCAGTATCTGAACTTGCTTCACAGATGACTACTTCAAAGGGTTTCACGCTTTCAGCACTTTGCATAACACGGAAAGTATTTTCCCCTACCTCTTCCTATGTCATAGTTCACTGTGTAGCTTTAGATGGCTTTTTGTTGTTCCTCCATCTGCTGAAGCATATAAAGGGTGGAGTTCCACCTTGTAACTACCTCTTGCTTCAGCTGATGGCAGGGCAAATTCAACATTTTTTGCGGGTGCTGCAATCTTCTACATGCTCCTGCTGAATGGTGAAATGTCCATAAAGCATCTTCTGCACAACCTTGTCATTTAAAAAAAAAAAATTGGCCCCACCCAGTTGATTGCGTGAAAAAAATATAGGTTGTGTTAGAATTCAGGTTGTCAGCAGCATGCCTCTTAGTGAAATCAGTGATACACAGAGTAGACTGCCTCTGAATGAGCTGCTATTTCTTAGATGCTGCTGCTGCTGTTGGTGCTGCGGAAGGCAATACACTCACCCAGTGGGCTGTTACAGTCATGTAATCTTGTGTTTGCTCTCTTTTGCTTGTCCACATATTTGTGATTAAATGGACAATGAGTACAATAGCATTATGGAGGACACTAAGTTTTTTTTAACATCCCTGTACAGGTTGATAATTGCTTTTCTAGTGAAGTGGAATCTAAATGGGATATGGTAACGGGGACATAAGACCTCAATTAACTGTCTAATACCCACTGCATATTGGTGGATATTGGATGCATATCTAATACCAGCATAGATATTATGGCATCAGTGATCCACTGTGCAACTGGATGACTGCTGTCATACTTGCTCCCCCTTGCAAAGCATTGTTTAACAGTCAATTGTTTTTTTTAACTACTACTAGTAGTCTTCCTGGTCCCCTTCTGTGATGAATATCCACTCCCAGCAGCAGCAGGCTATGCTCAATGATTCTCCTGGGGCAAGGACTGATGTGAATGATTTAAATATTTTTGGTATTTTTTGTAAATTCCTCCCCTGCTACCCTCACCTCCTCCCTCATAAATTTGCTTTGGAATAAAAAAATGAAATTAAATTTTCTACTAATCAAACCTTCCTTTCCCTGTCTTCAACTACATACATACTCCAACTCCCTCAGGCCTCTTAAATAATAAAAACATATGTTTCCTCATGTGCCATGTTGGAAGTTGAACAGCCATCACTGCTGCAATCTTTGACATGCAGTTGCTGAATGTAGAAAATGTCCAGAAATGTTTATGGCCACAGATAGCATCTCCTGCATGCCCCTTTAATTTTTAAAAATATTCTAAACCACCAACTTGATTTTGTGGGCAAAACAAAGGACATATTGTTCACTCATGCTCTCCCCTCCTCCCTCATAAATTTGCTTCGGAATCAAAAAATGAAATTAAATTTACTGCAAATCAACCCTTCCTTTCCCTGCCTTCAACTACATACATACCTCATCTCCCTCAGGCCTCTTGATTAATGAAAATATATGTTTCCTTATGTGCCATGTTGGGCGTTGAACTGCAACACGCCCACTGCTGCTGCTTAGCTTAGTTAGCCAACTAGCTTGGTGCAACTTTTGGGCCTAAACTGGATGAAAACTATATTGTGAGCTGTGAGGTGGTCACAATTTACTGGAAATGTGTGGAAGTTATTGAGGTTAATAACACTGTAGGAACAAAAAAAAGGCAAAATTATGTGATTTTAGCAGTTTTTAGCAATTTTTTAAAGAAAATACAGATTCAAAACCAAAACACGCAAGGGCGGTTTTGGCAAAATCAAATCCAGATCCAAAACACGAAGAAGAAAGAGATCCTAAACCAAAACACCCCTAATAATAATAATAATAATAATAATAATAATAGAATAGGGTGGATAGTGATAAAGTGGAGAGTGATAAAGTACCAACCAATCAGCTCCTAACTGTAATTTTTCAAACAGTCGGTAAACTAACATTTCAGAGCTGATTGTTTGGTACTTTATCACTCTCCACTTTTTCACTCTCCGAGGCTTAGTGCTTCTCTGGAACAGTAAGATCTTTGCAGACCTGAAAACAACTAATTGCTTCTGCTAGAGTAGGCATGTCAAACATGCGGCCCGTGGGTTGCATGCGACCAAAATAAACATTTTGTGAGGCCTGACAGTGTGGGCCCACATGTATATAATATGCGGCCCACACCCCTGCCACGATCGGAGCTCAGCTCTGATTGGGCAGTGTTTACTTATCTAAAGCTGACAACACTGGTCTCTAAAGCAATCAGATGCCTCTGATTGCTTCAGAGGCCAGCATTCCCAGTGATGCAGCGTGCAGGTGACGTCATGACGTCACCCGCATCTCCCTGCGCCTTCCACTCTGGATCTAATTAGAACCAGTCAGCAGCAGCATCTATGCGGGACGGTGGGAGTGAAGACGGCGTGGACGGCGTGGAGAGGTGCCCAGCGGCCATCGTGAAGAAAGGTAAGTACTGCACAAGTAAGTGGGGCCTGTTCTATACTGGGAGGGGGCACAGCATAAGGGGCATTACTGGGGGCAGTGGCGTAACTACTGCCCCCGCAGCCCCCGCGGTGGCTTGGAGGCGCCGGGTAGCTTGGGGGCGACGGGGGCAGTGGTTACGCCACTGCATTACTGTGAGCGCTGGGCTCTGAAATGATTGGAGGCTAAGGAAGCCTCCGATCACTTCAGAGGCCAGCGTTCCCAGTAATGCAGTGCGCGGGTGACGTCATGACATCACCCACGACCTGGGGAACCTGCGAGGCCACGTCTGCTGGATCTATTTAGATCCAGTCAGTATGGCAGCAGGAGAGACAACGCGGATGACAGCGCGCAAAGTCAGGTAAGTGAGGGAGGTGGAGAGGGGAGGGAGAGAGGCTTGGGGAGGCCACAACTACAGTGGGGCACTACTAAAAAGGGCACAATTACGGGGGCACTACTAGAAGGGGCACAACTACAGGGGGCACTACTAAAAGAGGCACTACTAGAAGGGGCACAACTACAGGGGGCAATACTAAAAGGGGTACAACTACAGGGGGCCCTGCATAATTGGCACTATTACAGGGGGCATTGCATAATGGGCACTATTACAGGGGGCATTGCATAAGGAGCACTAGTATAGGGGGCATTGCATATGGGGCACAAATACAGGGGGCACTACTTTAATGGGCACAGCTACAGGGGGCCCTGCATAATGGGCACAACTACAGGAGGCCCTGCATAATGGGTGCTACTACAGGGGGCATTGCATAAGGGGCACTATTACAGGGGACATTGCATAGGGGGCACTAGTATAGGGGGCATTGCATATGGGGCACAACTACAGGGGGCACTACTTTAATGGGCACAACTACAGGGGGCCCTGCATAATGGGCACTATTACAGGGGGCATTGCATAAGGGGCACTATTACAGGAGGGCATTGCATAATTGGCACTAGTATAGGGGGCACTGTATAAGGGGCACTAACTTGATACACACAGTTTACAGGTTATAAACTATGGGCCTGATTCAGACCCACTCGCAAGCGGCTGTCCGCTCGCAAGTGGGTCGATGTTATGGACTGAGCATGCGCACGACGGAGGGAGCTCCGTCGTGCGCATGCGCCAGACGCGACGAGCGAAGGAAAGTCCTTCGCTCGTTGTGTCCGATCAAAGGGGGCGTGCTGTCAATGTTGATTGACAGCACGCCCCCCCTTGGTGGGCGTGCCGGGGGCGTGCCTCCCTGACGGGGGCGTTCCCATGGGAACGCCTCCCATCAAAAGCCGGCCTACTGACATCACTAGTGATGTCAGTGGGAGTGATTTTGGCTCTGATAGAGCCAAAATCACTCCGGAGCTTGCGGTTGAAAACCTCAACCGCAGGCTCCGGCTCGCAATTTCGATGGTCGCGATGGTCACGACCATCGTGGCCATCACAATGCACGCTCGTATAGCCTGTGGGTGGTGACCCACAGCTATACGAGCGTCCAGGAGGACGCTCCATTTTCATGGAGCCCGGCCCTCATTCAGAGCGTGCGCTCTGCTCAGAGCGTACGGCTCTGAATGAGGGCCTATGTTCCCAATAATCTGGTTCTACACGGACATAAAATCTGTGCAACCTGTCTTGAGCTGAGGTGACAGACTGGCAGGAGCAGAGAGGAGGGTTGGTGAAGTAGATCTGTCAGGGTGGGATGTAATGGGCATTACTGTTTGGCATAATGTGTATTTGGCATTACTGTGTGCACAATGTGCTATTAGGGGCATTACTGTGTGGCATAATGTGTTGTATGTGGCATTACAGTGTGACATAATGTGAAACAGGGGCATTACAGCGTGGCATAAATTTGTTATAAGGGCATTACTGTATGTCATTATGTGTTATACATGGCATTATTGTGTGGCATGTGTAAGGGGCATTGCTGTGTGGCATAATGTGTTGTAAGGGGCATTCCGGTGTGGTACACTGTGTTATAAGTGGCATTACTTAGTGTGTCATAATGTGTAAGGCACGTTACTGTATCATGTAACCACACACCTTTTAATGTCGTCTTTGGGTGTGTTTGATCTTTGGGCGGGGAGGGGGGGTGGGAGAGGGCGCCTGAAACTTTTTTTGGCATGGCGGAGCAAAATTTATAGTTACGCCACTGACTGGGGGCACAACATAAGGGGCACTACTAGGGACATTACTGGGGGCTCTGCATAATGGGCATTACTGGGGCACAACATAAGGGGCATTACTGGGGGCACTGCATAAGGGGCACTACTAGGGACATTACTGGAGGCTCTGCATAAGGGGCATTACTGGGGGCTCTGCATAAGGGGCATTACTGGGGGCTCTGCATAAGGGGCACTACTAGGGACATTACTGGGGGCTTTGCATAAGGGGCATTACTGGGGGATCTGCATAAGGGGCACTACTATAGGCACTACTGGTGGCACTGCATAAGGGCATTACTGGGGGCACTGCATAAGGGGCATTACTGGGGGCACTGCATAAGGGGCACTACTAGGGACATTACTCGGGGTGCAACATAAGGAGCATTACTGGGACACTGCATAATGGGTGCTACTAGGGCACTGCATAAGGCACATTGCATAATGGGCACAAATTCATTGGGCTTTGCATAAGGTGCACTACTACAGGGGGCACTGCATTGGTTTTTATTAATAATAAACCATTCAAAATTGCATACAACACTTTTTTTTTGTTGTAGCCCACACACTCTTAAGACCTTGAATATTTGGCCCGGTTGGTATTTTGAGTTTGACATGCCTGTGCTAGAGCTACTGTACCAATCTAGTGGTAATAGGGCTGAGCTTAGACACAAGAAGTGGGCTTGGCTCAGAGTGATTGGAACTATAGATAGATTGCACAAGTATTTTTAGGATAAGTGGGAATAGGTTGGTTATCAAAGAGCATTGGATATTATCATTATGGTAATGTTAATGTTGTGGAAAATAAAGACAATGTAAACAGCTGCTGTCAAATCGAAATATATATTTGTTTTCTTGGAGAAGCAATAATTATAATTAAGTGACACAGTTCACTTACAGGTAATTATCATATGTGCGGCCGCTGCTACTGCTTTTCTTGCTCAACTCACACAGCTTACATTATACACACACACTCCAGCACCCCTCCACCCATGGCTGGACCAATCCAAGTAGGCTTCCAGGGTGGTGATCCTTATCGAAAGCCATCTGTTACTGTATTCGAGATAGAGGGTGCAGGGTTTATGAAATAGCGTGATGAAGCAAAGAAAGACCAACTTATTTGTCACGCATGTCACAAACACATTTATATATTGCCTATGAGAACAAATAAATTATATTGCAGGATAGGATTGCTGGGATCCATTTATTTCCTTAACAATTCTCACCCTTTTGATAATTTCATTATCACACATATAAACACCACCTGAAATGGCAGCAATGGCAGTACTACTGAGATAGGGAAGGTGATGGGATAGTCCATACCACCTAGACAACTGGGACTACACTGACTCTGTTGCCATATACCCCGCAGTCAATTGCACCCGCAGGTTAATGTCTTCACCTATAGCAGCCGCTTTTCCTAGGCAGATTAGGTCCACCCAGTACTCTGATGCCCCCAGGTCTTATAGGATGACAAAGTGCAATTGAGACAGGGTATGAGCAAAAGGACCCTCTGGCTAAAGTACCGCCCTTGCCACCTTCCAGGTCAGCATTCACACATCTTTATTAAGCTATCTCACACAAACACTCTCTATCAATAAGAACTATAACAGCAGCCAGAGGTGCACTAGGGCACAGAGACCACTCGGTGAATTAGCTGGAATCAAGATGACTGACTCATCGAACTCACTCGCGAGGGAGAAAACTTCCTCTGGGCGGTGTCCAAACTGACAAAGTGCACCTGCGGGACCCTCTTTCAGAGATGATGTCTTCCACCCAGATCTTTACAACAGCTGAGGGGTCTTTCAGAAGACATGGGCAGTTGGGCTAGGCCATCAGATGGTCATCTCTGTGGCTGTTATCATTCTTCCTATTAAATGAGTGGATCCACACCTTTCCTGCAATGCAAAATACAGCACATTAGAATTTTCCAAGCAATCAAAAGAAATACAATCAATCCTATCACTATCACTATGGGTTTTATCAGGTCTGACAACATATTATTAAACCAGACACCAATTGTCCCCATCCAGGAGAAGGGATTCCATCCCTCCTTGGATATGTCTCTAGCTTTTTTCTGTAATTCTTTTACTTTATTCATGTGCGCCTCTATGGGGTCATGTGGGGTCATTCCTCACCTATGATAGCACAAGTTCCTTCCTCTATGGCTAACAAGTAATCAAGAGCCATTCTATTTTGTAAGGTCACTTTCCTAATTTGGGCCATTTCTTAATTTATAGCATGGATGGCACTTGTGGTTTCATTAATTATCCCATCCATAATGTTTGCATATTTATTAAATTTATTCGCTAATTCAATTCCCTAACCTGTCCAGGCAGGGAACCACATCCAGGCTTTATCTGCTGTAGTAAACAATTCCCTCTTGTATCGAGTTTCCCTAGGGCCTGTTTCTATCATATTGGTGAAAGAGACATTTGCACGTTGCCTTATGGCTGGTACAAGTCTTCCTATAGTGCAGTTACCCCATGCCCCCATAGGAAGCCAGGAGTAGGATCTATTACCACAAATATAATATAGCCCTTGCTTCAATACCCTGGGAATTATCTCACCAAGGTTTCCCAACCAGCTCTGAAACCATACCATATTTTTGTACATTTGGGTCCTACACTCCACATCATCCTCATCCTTCTGGTCAGGACAGGCACACCTAGGGGCACAAAGAGCTTTCATATTTGCACACCAACATTGATTATTACAGTTCCCATCCACCTTGTCACATGTAGTTTCCTTGTATTCCATATTAAACACTAAGGTAACATTCCTACAATTAGTTTCTCCAACATATACCGTGGGCAAGTTGACTAGGTGACCTTTTAGTTCGGCCACATGGTTAACGTACATAGGCCCTATACACATAGTGGGTGGAGAGATTATACCAGCAATTTCTAAGTATATTCCAAGGTCTGAGATAGCATTGTGAGCAGTGTGATTTATATCTATTTCAACATTATAGATATAGTCTGTGAGGTTAAGATCATTCATTGATATAGGGATACCAAGCAAAGGGATTCCTTTATGGTTGGCAGGAACATGAGAACAGATCCAACAGTTAGTGGAGTTCAGCTGCTTGGCCATCTGCTGATGCAGGAGCCATATAGAGTTCTTTTGTTTTTCTCATTTCACCTGCATGCAAGGAAATAAAGCACAACCGAGCAGGCAGAACAACAAGTACATCTTAGCAGTCCATCTGCTCCCCTTTTCCCCGAGCGGCCTCACCCCTTTGGAGCCGGTCTGCGCCATTGACCTGAAAATTTATTTTCTTACAATGAGAAGCATGTACCCAGTTAGGCTTCCCTTCTACCTTGATTGAGGTAGCTGTGGTCAGTAGCACCTGGAATGGGCCGTCAAATCAGGGTGCAAGATGTTTTCTCACGTGTCTTTTGATTACCACCCAGTCTCCGGGTTGTAGGTGGTGGGTTCCAGATGTGTCTTGTGGATCTGGTAAAGAAGAAAACACCTTTCCATGCAAGTTAGTCAGTTGCTTGTTAAGCTGAACAACATAATCAGTAAGAGAGGCGTACTGTCCATGTCATTCTTGTGGAAAGAAAAGGCCTGTTAGTGGTGGCCTGCCAAACAGTATCTCAAACGGTGAAAGTCCATGTAATCCCTTTGGGGTATGCCTAATAGCAAAAAGAGCTATCGGTAACGCTTGTAACTATGTAAGTTTTGTTTGCTCACATATCTTAGCTATTTTGTTTATTAAAATGCCATTGGCTCTCTCAACCTTGGCTGATGCCTGAGGACGATATGGAGTGTGAAGATGCTGTTCAATTTGCAACCCTTTCAACATTTCCGCAAATACCTGTCCTGTAAAGTGCGTTCCTCTGTCTGATTCTACCGTCTCAGGTAGGCCCTACCTGCACACGATTTCAGATATTAATTTCTTTGCTGTTACCACGGCAGTTGCCTTGGCAACAGGCCACGCCTCCACCCATGATGAGAACATGTCCACGCACACTAATATAAATTCGTAGACCCCACATTTTGGTAGCTAAATGTAGTCTATCTGCAACCTTTGAAACGGGTAGTCAGGTTTTACAAGGTGTTTCATTTCTACCTTAGTCATTTTGCCTGGATTGTGTTTAGCACAAATCATACATTTCTTACACCACTCTGTTGCAAACTGTGGAAAGCCCGGTGCGAACCAAAATTTATTGACACTAGCAATCATTCCCCCTTTGGAAACATGTGAAGGGAGATGAGACAAGCTTGCTAGAATGGGATACAGAGATGGGGGTGCACACAATCGACCATCTCCATGTTTCCAAACATCATTTATTTGTTCGCACCCTGCCCTCCTCCATTTGCCAAGTGTTTGGGGACCTGCTTGATTTTGCAGGGTTATTAGGGTGTCCATTGACATACTTTCTGTATCTTTTGGGGACTCTTGGAGAAGCATTAAGGCTGCCTGCCTGGCTCCTTCATCTGCTTTTCTGTTACCCATAGTGATAGGATCAGTTGCTCGCTGATGTGCTTGACACTTGGTAACTGCTACAGCTTTAGGCAATGTTACCTTTTCTAAAAGGTCCTGGATCAGATTTGCATGTTTTACAACTTTCCCACTGGATGTCAGGAAGCCTCTATGTTTCCACAGAAAGCCAAAATCATGTATAATTCCATATACATAGCGGGAGTCTGCATATATGTTTACAGTCTTTCCCTCCGCCAGTTCACATGCCTTGATCAGGGCGATCAATTCTGCACTTTGGGCAGAATGTACACCAGGATCAAGTGCTTCAGAGTACAAAATAGAGGTGTCGTCTGCTATAGTAAAACCTGCAGCAAACCCTCCCTCTGGCTTTTGTAGTCTGGACCCATCTACATAGAGGGTCATTTCTGCATTCGGAATGGGCTCGTCCAGAACAGGACCTGGAGGGGTGTAGAAGAGTTCCACCTCCTGCTCACAATCATGCTCTGGGCTCGGCCCACTTCCCGTGTCATGGAGTGGTAAAAGGGTAGCTGGGTTTAACACATTGCACCGAAGTACAGTGATGTTAGATGGCGCAAGCAGAGAAATTTCATATTTGGTCAATCTGGCAGCAGAGAGGTGTCTGGTGGTTAGGCTGTGGAGAACTGCTTGTACAGCATGGTGAACCATAACAAATAGTCTATTCCCCAGGACAATATCAGCAGTCTTTTCAACTAGCAGGGCTGCCGCTGTGACTGACTTTACACATGCGGCGCCCGCTGAAATCACTGAGTCCAGTTTGGTACTAAAGTACCCTACTGGCTATTGTCTCCCTCCATATTTTTGAGTAAGTACTCCCGAAGCCTGTCCTTCCTGTTCATGACAGAACAGGCTGAATGGCTTAGTGTAGTTTGGGAGTGCAAGTGAGGGGGCACTGAGTATGGCTGCCTTCAACTGGTCCACAGCCTGTTTTCCTTCCTCAGACAGCTCTATGCATCCAGCATGAGTGGTCAGAGCATATAGAGGGGCAGCAATTTCAGTCATGTTTGGTATCCATTGTCTGCAATATGAAACTAATCCCAAAAAACCTCTGATTTGTTTGGCACTCTGTGGGTATGGCGCTTTCTGTATTACTAAGACTCTGTCCACAGTTATGTGTTTAGAGCCCCGTGAAATACAGTGGCCTAGGAAAATTACCTTTTCCTGACAAAATTGTAGCTTGCTAGAGGATGCTTTGCATCCTTCAACACTCAAGTGGGAAAGTAGAGAAGCCATTGCATTAATGCACTGCTCCTTTGAGGTGGCTGTCAGCAGGAGGTCGTCAACATATTGTACAATAGTGACCCGGGCTGGCGATTGCCACCTATCCAGGACTTGTTTCATCGCCTGACCAAATTCAGATGGTGAGGAGACCATTCCTTGTGGCAACTGAGTCCAAGCATACTGCTGTCCCACAAAGGTGAAGGCAAACAGGTACTGGGAGTCTGGGTGCACAGGTACACTGAAAAAAGCATCAACCAAATCTATCACACTAAACCAGGAGGCGTCTGGTGGGATCTCTCCTAGAATAGTGTGAGGATTTGGGACGAGCGGAGCATCCTCTTGAATAATCTTATTCACTGCCCGCAGATCTTGGCATACACGGAACTGGCCTGGTTTTCCAGGCTTGGCTACTGGATATAGGGGTGTGTTGACTGGGGATTTTATAGGGACCAGGATCCCCTGGTCGACGAAGGTTTTGATTTGATTTCTCACACCATTAAGTTGCTTCGCACTAAGGACCTCATTCAGAGCCGGACGCTATTTGCGCTCGCTCGTTCAGAAAAAAGGGGTGGCTATTCAAATGAAACGTTCACTCTTTGCGGTCTGTTCACGCCTCTAGGTCTGAACAAGCGAACCAAACATGCGGTAGTTTTTTGGAAAACTACGCCCCCTGGCCGCTCGCATCCTACATCATGTCCGCTATTTATTAGATTAATCGAGTACATCGACCAGCGTATGAACTGCTCGCTATTCTTGTGGTTGGTTTTTCCTACCGCAATCTTGCGAGAAGTTCTGACTATAAAATAACCCAGTGACGTGGTCAATGACGCTGCTGTATTAATTATGCACACCCATAAAACGCCCATTTTGACCTTTAAGCACTCCTGCATTCGGATCTCCACTCCCCGTTTTCAAGCACCTTCTCCTGTCACTCAAAATAGCAGGCATTCGCTATTTAGAGAACAAACGATTTTTGGCCGCACTGACTGGTTCGCGCATGCGTATTACGATCCGTATGCATGCGCAGTTGTGCAAACATCGCTCGGAACGAACGAGCGGCTGCTTACGAGCGGCTCTGAATCAGGCCCTAAGGGGATACTGAGGAACCCTGGGTAATTTAGCTCTGGGTCTGAGCTTGATGACCACTGGGTCTGCATGCTTGATCAGGCCCACCGGTCCACCCTTAACAGCCCATACCTCTTGGGGTACATCCCTCAGGTCAGGAGGGATCTCCTGATCTGGAGGATGCTGAACTGCCATCAGAGGGACCAGACTTTCCAGAGTGTTCTGGTCCTCCGATCCCTCAGATGTAGTCACAATAGGCCCATCCTCCATGTATTGAATAGTTGCCTTTAATTTCATCAGTGCATCTCTTCCCAGCAAGTTGCAAGGGACAGTGTCACTGAGAACAAAGGAGAGGGAGGTGCTGACTGGGCCTATATTTACAGGGCTCTCTGCAGTCTCCCTCAGTGTGATGGGGTTACCTTCCAGTCCTACAGCATCTATTAATCCTGACATTTTTAAATTTGGGGCTTCAGATCTTTTGAGAACGCTACGGGCTGCTCCGCTGTCCACCAGGCACTCCACCGAGTAAAAAGGCATTTCAGGGAGGGTCAAGTGGACAAAGGCATCACCCCCCCTACTCTCAGAGATGACTGGTAACACTGGAAGCCCTCTGTCGGGCGCTGTCCTGCCCTCCTTTTTTTGGAGCTGGACAGTTCCTTGCAATGTGGCCCTGTTTCCCACAATTGTAGCACTTCACTCTTCTGGGCTCCCAATTATTCCTCCCTCTAAAACTACCCCTCTGGGGGTTGCTGTAAGTGTCAACTATCATCACCTTCTGGGCCTTTTTCACCTGTACTTCTTGTATGTTTCTCTGGATTGAGCAGGTTACATTCATTAGTGCCGGGACTCATTTGTCTCGCCAGTCAGCATGGGCTGAACCAGCTTGTCATGTATGTCTTTATTAAGTCCCGAGACTAATGTGGTAGTCAGCATCTTTCCCATACCTTGCTCCTCTAAATCCCCCCTGCTTCTTCTGTTGCCTGCCTAAATCTTTCAAAATAATCCTCTACTGGTTCTTTAACTTTTTGTTGAATATTGGTTACCCGGACCCAGGACTGTGGGGGAAACACTTCCCCAATCTTGCCCTTTATGTGGGTAACATATTCTAATGCCCTAAGGGGAGTGTTCTCTTGTTCTTCTGATGGGTCTGAAGGTAGGGTGAGTTTGGTACAAATAGCGGCAGTGTCGATCTGTCCGGCTACTGATTTTATTATCTGTAGATCTCTCCATGTTGGATTGTAACTGACTGCAATATTATGCAGTTCATTTGCAAACCCATATGGATTATTTCGTGGTTTAGGGACAGATGAAAGAAATCCTTTCATCTCCCCAGGTGTCCACAGGACATGTTGGGTCACTCTCCGATCTGCCTGTCCATTTGTACCAGGGATAAATTGCTCTCTAACTGGGTAAGCTGAGGCTTGAGACAAGCGATGTTCCTCAGCCATCTCATCTATCTCATTTTGAGTTAATTTGGGAGTGATGAGAAGCTCACCCTCCACTCCACACAAAACCCTTCCTCCCCTTGGATCAGATATATTCTGCCAAGAGGTGGGGGTAGAGTGAGGAGGTGCATATTCAGGGGCAGTAGCCTGGACCTGGGACTCCGCATACCTAGGCGGTGGTAGAGTGCCAGGATTTATTATGGATGTCAGGTCTGAAGTGGGGTATATTGCCTTAAAACTAGGGGGCTTCTTTGGTTTTGTCCCTTCACATATTGGAGTCCCCTGGGTGCTTAAATGAGAGGTCTCCAGACTAACTGCAGTGGGTTCTACTAAAGATACTGCTAGTTGTTCTATTTCCTCTCCTTCTCCCTCATTCTGTTCTGGCTGTGCCTCCTCCCCTTGCTGATTTGACCCCTCCTTTTTTGTTTCTAATGTAAAAATACCATGGGCTTTTTGCTGTTTCTTATAAGATTCTATCATCCACCTGCTCCATGCTGGCAGCTTATTTGGCTCTGTTCATTTTGTTTTATAATTTTTGTAGAGAGTTGCCCAGTGGGATAACTCAAAGGTTCCCTCTTTTGGGATCCCACAATCCAGCCCCCTAGTCAGCCTGCCCCACTTAGGTAAATGCCGGCTAACCCATTTGCCATATTTCTTATTAATTTCCTCCTGTGAGGTACGAGGAGATTCAGGACGCCCATTACTCTGATTTGGTGATCAGCCAAATCCTCATCTGCTGTGACTGTTTCCCATAGCCCGGCTATGGTGGAGGAGGCTCTTACCCCCTCTCTCAGTTTTCCCACAGCACTATATTATATGGCTATTGGCTGTTAGGGGAAGTCCCACACAGCAAATTTTCCAACAGAGCCAAATGAAAACCAACAAGCAACAGATGCCAAACAATATCTGCCCTCTAATGTTATCTATGTCAAACCATGCAAGTAAGGGGTTTTCTACGCCAGAAAAATGATTCTTCATGAGAGACTCAGCTCACAAGTCTGCAGCTTCGGGACACGCCCTTCAGTGTAGTGATAAGTAATGCAAAGCCAATGTACCCGGAGCTGTCAGCACGTTAGGAGGTGATCAGAGATCGAATCGCTCCTGTTCCAAGGGGAGAGCCCCCGGTGAGGGGGGTTGCCCAGGGATCTGTACTGACAAGCAAGACAGGCAGACTGGCAAAGACCACTACTCTCACCAACACTTATTCTCCTATGACCTTTTTTTGTCCCTCTGCCAGACAGACAATGTTATTGACAGTATTACTTGACAAACTCAGAAAATAGAAAACATTCGTGTCCGAGGACGGTAGGGTCCTCTTATTTTTTACTTCCCTGCCCCCACCATGCTCTCTCCGTGGAGGTGCGTCTTGAGGCAGTGCAATCACTCAGCCGTAAAGGACCTCTTTCACGCTAATGTGGCGATGTGCCAACATCCATATACACTCACACATGCATATCCAAAGGATGTTAGGACACAAAACACAAAACACAGCTGTTCAGGCTCTTGGGACCTGTACTCACGACAATGAAACAGAGGGTTCAGGATCGGAGGAGGGAGAGCAGAGAGAGAAACACAAATGTTCTCACCTTTTTGAATGGCACCAGTCTAGTCTCAAGTCCTCCGCTCCTGTTCTGAATCCGTTTCAGTCGCTTTCATGTCCCGGGTTTCGGCACCAAATTGTTGTGGAAAATAAAGACAACGTAAACAGCTGCTGTCAAATCGAAATATATATTTGTTTTCTTGGAGAAGCAATAATTATAATTAAGTGACACAGTTCACTTACAGGTAATTATCATATGTGCGGCCGCTGCTACTGCTTTTCTTGCTCAACTCACACAGCTTACATTATACACACACACTCCAGCACCCCTCCACCCATGGCTGGACCAATCCAAGTAGGCTTCCAGGGTGGTGATCCTTATCGAAAGCCATCTGTTACTGTATTCGAGATAGAGGGTGCAGGGTTTATGAAATAGCGTGATGAAGCAAAGAAAGACCAACTTATTTGTCACGCATGTCACAAACACATTTATATATTGCCTATGAGAACAAATAAATGATATTGCAGGATAGGATTGCTGGGATCCATTTATTTCCTTAACATTAATAACCATACAATATAAGAAAAATAATACAGTAAGATGGTAAAGAAAGTGGACATCTTCCACCCTTGCAATTTGTCGCCCTTGGCCTGAGTCTGTGTAATCAATCCACAAATTTGGGTCTTGAGTCTACATTAAAGGGAGTGATTCAGAGGCGCACATAATATTGATGCCGCATGCAAGCGCCCAATGTTTTCAGCCTGTGCATGCACCCGAGTCGTACTATGCATATGTCCCAATGGTTACCACCGGGAAATGCAGAACGAATTTGGATGCAAGAGCTGGGTGTTCCTAACAGATTCTGCCGTACCTTCAGGTGAGTTGGCTATCAACTTAGATCAGTGATGTGTGGTGAGGTGAGGCAGAGCCTTTCCTGTCATACTTAGGTATACTCCAGAGTTTTGATTATAAAAATTATAAGCAAAATGTAAAGAAAATATTATAAATATCTTCTTTGTATTATTCTAATCATAATTATACTTATAACTACAAGTAATCCTATGAACCACAAACCTCATTGATGATCCCAATGAAGTAAGAAAAATCACTTTTGTATTGGGAATCACCTTTAATTCTATTGAGCAATTTGTTTATGTAACCATATGCTTCCCGCTTTTAACATGAGTGTCACATCCGGTGATCTCTGGCCACGTATTTCTGGATAAACACTGCCCCCGGAGGACAGGTGGAAAGCAAACATCATCTCCGGTGAGGGACTTCCGGTCACAGTGACGTAATGAACGGAGACGTCACTTCCGGTTCGCAGAGCGTGACGAAAACATCACTTCCAGTTAGCGGAGTTGGCGGGACTTTGTATCACTTAAAAAGCAGCACTTTCAGTATCATGGCATCTGTGCTTGAGGAAGGACATCAGTCCGAAATGCATTGTGCGGCTGCCATGAGATCTTAAACCTTGGGACATCGGACCTACCATTTCTAAAAGTGCTTTGTGGTGTGTTGTGGAACTCAGGAGCTCATTCGGAGCCTCTCGCTAGATGCGATCGCACGCCCCCAGCATATGCAAATTCGGGTAAGTGATGGCATGGCAGGCGCTCGCTCGGAAAGGCATAAGCACGCCCACTTTGTCTTGGCGAGCGAACACTTTGTGTGTATAGACACCCATTAGCATATGTAGAGATGCCCACTAGCGCACGTCATCTCCACAAAGTGTATTAAAACATTGGTTTATCAAGGACAATCGGAAGGGATCGCAGCGCTTGTGGTTGTCTTACCTTACCTCAAGCACTGCGAGGACTTCTGTGTAAAAACAAGGCAGGTGACATGTACTATGACGCTGGCTGTTAATTATGCACGCCTCTGAAACGGCGTTAAAACACTCAGGCACACCTGCGTTCGCTCCTCCACTCCCCCGTTATTAGTGTCCTGCTCCTGTTACCACCCGGTCTCTCCTGTCACTCATTACACTGGGCTGCCTTTGCTGGGAGAGCGAGCGGTTTGCAATCGCTCCAAGTAGTTTGCGCACGTGCAGAACGAAGCACGCGCATGCATGTGCACTTACCATCGGCAGCGTACGAGCGAGCAGCTGCTTGCAAATGGGTTTGAATGAGCTCCTCAGCCCCTATACGGAAGACGGCTGCATAACATCGGTTTGCACACACCACAGACCCATTATGGTATGAACTGACAGATCCCATTACATATGTACTGTTTATGTACTGTATCGTTTCTATTGTGGATTTTGCATTGGCAAACACAGGCCCTGATTCAGAGCCGGACGCTCTGACAGAGCGCTTGCTCTGAATCAGGGCCGCCCCTCTGAATTTTAGAGCGGCCTCCTGGCCGCTCGCATAGCTGTGGGTGACCACAGCAAAATTCAGGGCTTGCGACGAGACCCTTGTGGTCCCTCCGTCGTGCGCATGCGCAATTCGGCACCATCGACCCGCTTGCGAGCGTCCTGCACTCGCGAGCGGGTCTGAATGACCCCCTCAGTCCCCCAAACAGTGCATGTTTTTAGGTTTTCTCACAGAATCACAAGTGTAATAATTAGCTCCACCTGTGGAACTTAAAAATGTGTCAGTGAGTAATGAATACACCTGTACACCTGCCAGGTGACATGGAAAATGTGAACAGTTTGGAGTCCTGAGGACTGAGGGGGCAATTCAGACCCGGACGCTAAGCTGCAATCGCTCGCATCCAAAAGGTACCGGGTATGCAAATTCCGCGATCGCACTGTCTGGTGTAAGGATGCCCTCTATGTCTTAGAGAGCGACGGCAGAGTGAGCGCATGGCGGTATAAAGACACCCACTTTTCTTTCTTAGCACACATCATCTCCAGGAAGTATATGATTAATCAGAACCACCGAGAGCCATCGGAGCAGCACGCAGCACTTGAGGTAGACCCTACCCCACCGCAAGCACTGCGATCACTGCAGGCTGAAATTTAACCAAGTGATGTGTACAATGACGCTTCCATGCTAATTATGCACACCCATAAAACTCAGTTTTGATGGCCAGACACGCCTGTGTCCGCAGCACCACTCCCCCGTTCACAAGCACCTCTCCCTGTTACCACCAACAAACAGCACTATCTGTCACTCAAAGTAGCGCTCAGTCTTTGTGCTACGAGCACATGATTCTTGAGCGCAGTGAGTGATTCGCACATGAGCATATTGACGCATACGCATGAGCAGACGGGCGACTATCGGCCATAGCGTGCATTCACGGCTTAGCGTCAGGGTCTGAATCAGGCCCTGAGTTTGAGAATCACTGTATTAATGTAAGTGCTATTATCATATGGCATAACAGTATGCAATTAAATGACCCAAAGTGGGTGCTATTATCGGGTTCGGGACACTGGTACAGAGACACCTTGACTCAGCCCGGTGCTTAAACAGATTTTTGCAAATAAATGCAACAAAGATCTCTGGATTTCTATTATCATGTAGTAATCAAATGTTATTGCTGGCCTTTGCAGTGTGCTGGGGGGGAATTATTTTTCTTCTTTTCTTCTTTTTTTCTAGTCTAACCCACTCAAGGAATCAGAGAGGCAAGACTGATAGTGAGTGTTCCCCTTTTTGCAGACTCTGTGACACCTATTCGACACTACAATATATTACACCACTTCCAGAGAACAGTGGTAACAGTAGAGGAAAAGGGGTGACCCCATTTTAATGGTCACCATACCATGAGATTGATTAGCTTCAGATTCACTATTGGAGGAAACAAACTCATTAGAGGAGTCACTCTAAAAGAAAGTTCTGCAGGTTTTGCAATGAAAATGCTCCCCCCTTCTCTTTGTGGCCCCCCACTGAGCCACTGGTACCCCGTTTTTGTTCATAGTCGATATAGGTTTAAACTGTGTGTAACCCCCCTTCAGTGTGCGGTGTGGTACATAGGTGCATTTGGAGTGATACACCTCCTATTGCCTCAGGCTAGCTCTCCAGGGTGTGGGCAATACCTGAGAAGGGGGTCCCTGCCCATGCAGGCTTTATAACAGTCACACATATAGATACAGGTATAGATAGACACATGCAGCAACAGTTCTATTGAATAACTTGGGCGCCAGACCTTCTCTTATAAAGATAAACCAATTTATTTCTCTCCTCCTGCACATGACTTTACAGGACAAGAATATGGTTATAGCAGCTTCTCCTCTCCCTCCAGCTCATATACTTGGCATGTCAGATGGTATAGGACAATCTTATGGATATGGTTACATTACATCACACTCTTCTTCACCAGCGCAGTCTTTAAGCATAGTCACAATGAATGCTTTGCATTTTACCCACACAGGTCCACCTGGCCCTTTGCTGGCTGGTGCCTGTAGTTCTCCACTTCATACATACAGGTCCACCTAGCCCTTTGCTGGCTGGTGCCTGTAGTTCTCCACTTCATACGTGCAGGTCCACCTAGCCCTTTGCTGGCTGGTGCCTGTAGTTCTCCACTTCATATGTGCAGGTCCACCTAGCCCTTTGCTGGCTGGTGCCTGTAGTTCTCCACTTCATACGTGCAGGTCCACCTAGCCCTTTGCTGGCTGGTGCCTGTAGTTCTCCACTTCATACTTCAGGTCCACCTAGCCCTTTGCTGGCTGGTGCCTGTAGTTCACTTCATACATGCAGGTCCACCTGGCCCTATGCTGGCTGGTGGCTGTAGTTCCACAGCTTCACACACATCTCACATAACTTCTTTTGCACTCTGCCTCTCCTTTGTCTCTTCTAAGACAATATACAGAGTGTCTCATACACAGTCTGCCTCTCTCTGCTCCCCTTCTCTTTCACATGGGACAGCAATATACAGACTTTTCTATTGCAGCTATCAGACGCTCAGCTGCTGCCCATCCCTATCCTACAGGAATGGCTCCTATAGCCACACTGCTACCACAGTGACCCCCCCTTTAATGGCTGCTGGGTGGCTTTTATGCATAAGGGACTCCTCTGGTACCTTAACAGTAAAAGCTCCTGGGAAATTCCTCTTCCCCATCTCTTCAACACATATACTTGCGTCTCTTACCCCTCTCATGGGTGCTGAACACTTCACTGGGCTGCTCACACTGCAACCTTCCAGCTCTTTCTCTGTGGTCTCTCACAGACTTTATCTCAGTGGTCTCACTCTAGACCTATTTCTCCTTTGGCGTTAGATGGGCATCGTGGCAGTCACCACGGCCCCGCCAATCTCCCCCTGCCAGGGGAGCACAAGGGCTACATTTCTGCTTCCAGCTCTGAAGCTTCCCAAAGATGTCTGCCCTCTCCCAAATTCTTCTTCCCAACTCCCTTTGTTCTCTCCCCCTCCTCCTTCTGCTCTGCCAGCTACACACCCAGTCTTCCCACACCTGCGTGTCTATCTCTCCAGCCCCTCCTTTACCTGAAAACTGATCCGGGTCTCAGGCATGTAATATCTACAACAGGAAGCAAGCTCTAACACTGAGAGGGGTGTATTTACAAATACCATCCCTTAGAGGGTGTTACATACTCCCCCCATTAGGTAGGTATGCTTTAAAATATATACATTATTTTGGTATACCTGGCTAATCACTTGCACATGCAGGCACACCCGACTTACACTGGTGCACACATGTAAAACCTTGCAATTTCGTATGTCACCCCACATAATAAAAAAAAAATCTCAGTGGTGAAAATGACATTAGATCACATTTGCATGGAAAAAAAACATTAGCAGTGAACAGTATGCAAAAAAATTTCACATTTCCAACAATATATCCCACTACCCCCAATGTGTATAATAACACAAGAGTCACGGGTGTCCTAAAACACGTTTGTTCATACATGAGTTATAAATTACAATTTTAATGTCATACAACGAAGTACCTGCCAGGCCTGCCCGTTGAGTCTCTTCCCCTCCTCGGGTCAAAAGGAGACAGGTGGCTCTCGTGGCCCCTCCCAATACCCCCAAACTTTTGCGGGTGCAGGGTGCACTCCCCCCAGCTCTTCTCTAATGCTGGGCAACTTTTTACATGTGCTCCCCCCAACTTCTGGAGGAACACACAACAATTCCGCTGAGCTTGCTCTCCTCGCTTCCCACGCAGATGGGATGAACGGCACTACAAGTCCCAAGAAAACTTCACACATGTGCTTCTGCTTTTAAACAGTCTCTGAAACACTTTGGCACTACCACCATTTTGTACTTGACACTTTGTCCTACAGCGAAGTTACACTGGTAACTTTAAACAATGGGGTCAATCTCCGCCTCCTGAACCCTTGGTCTCGCTGGGACACCCAGAGAAGATCAGACACGGTATCTACCAAGGGGTTTGCTTCGGATGGATTTACTGCATTTAGTCTCTGTATCCTGCGAGCACTTCTTCCATCTTACTGTGCTCGAGCCCCACGTTGGGCGCCATTTTGTAACCCCCCTTCAGTGTGCGGTGTGGTACATAGGTGCATTTGGAGTGATACACCTCCTATTGCCTCAGGCTAGCTCTCCAGGGTGTGGGCAATACCTGAGAAGGAGGTCCCTGCCCATGCAGGCTTTATAACAGTCACACATATAGATACAGGTATAGATAGACACATGCAGCAACAGTTCTATTGAATAACTTGGGCGCCAGACCTTCTCTTATAAAGATAAACCAATTTATTTCTCTCCTCCTGCACATGACTTTACAGGACAAGAATATGGTTATAGCAGCTTCTCCTCTCCCTCCAGCTCATATACTTGGCATGTCAGATGGTATAGGACAATCTTATGGATATGGTTACATTACATCACACTCTTCTTCACCAGCGCAGTCTTTAAGCATAGTCACAATGAATGCTTTGCATTTTACCGACACAGGTCCACCTGGCCCTTTGCTGGCTGGTGCCTGTAGTTCTCCACTTAATATGTGCAGGTCCACCTAGCCCTTCGCTGGCTGGTGCCTGTAGTTCTCCACTTCATACATGCAGGTCCACCTAGCCCTTTGCTGGCTGGTGCCTGTAGTTCTCCACTTCATATGTGCAGGTCCACCTAGCCCTTTGCTGGCTGGTGCCTGTAGTTCTCCACTTCATACGTGCAGGTCCACCTAGCCCTTTGCTGGCTGGTGCCTGTAGTTCTCCACTTCATATGTGCAGGTCCACCTAGCCCTTTGCTGGCTGGTGCCTGTAGTTCTCCACTTCATACGTGCAGGTCCACCTAGCCCTTTGCTGGCTGGTGCCTGTAGTTCTCCACTTCATACTTCAGGTCCACCTAGCCCTTTGCTGGCTGGTGCCTGTAGTTCACTTCATACATGCAGGTCCACCTGGCCCTATGCTGGCTGGTGGCTGTAGTTCCACAGCTTCACACACATCTCACATAACTTCTTTTGCACTCTGCCTCTCCTTTGTCTCTTCTAAGACAATATACAGAGTGTCTCATACACAGTCTGCCTCTCTCTGCTCCCCTTCTCTTTCACATGGGACAGCAATATACAGACTTTTCTATTGCAGCTATCAGACGCTCAGCTGCTGCCCATCCCTATCCTACAGGAATGGCTCCTATAGCCACACTGCTACCACAGTGACCCCCCCTTTAATGGCTGCTGGGTGGCTTTTATGCATAAGGGACTCCTCTGGTACCTTAACAGTAAAAGCTCCTGGGAAATTCCTCTTCCCCATCTCTTCAACACATATACTTGCGTCTCTTACCCCTCTCATGGGTGCTGAACACTTCACTGGGCTGCTCACACTGCAACCTTCCAGCTCTTTCTCTGTGGTCTCTCACAGACTTTATCTCAGTGGTCTCACTCTAGACCTATTTCTCCTTTGGCGTTAGATGGGCATCGTGGCAGTCACCACGGCCCCACCAATCTCCCCCTGCCAGGGGAGCACAAGGGCTACATTTCTGCTTCCAGCTCTGAAGCTTCCCAAAGATGTCTGCCCTCTCCCAAATTCTTCTTCCCAACTCCCTTTGTTCTCTCCCCCTCCTCCCTCTGCTCTGCCAGCTACACACCCAGTCTTCCCACCCCTGCGTGTCTATCTCTCCAGCCCCTCCTTTACCTGAAAACTGATCCGGGTCTCAGGCATGTAATATCTACAACAGGAAGCAAGCTCTAACACTGAGAGGGGTGTATTTACAAATACCATCCCTTAGAGGGTGTTACATGTGCATAGGCTTCACTTGGGTCTTTGGTGCCATGACAAGAAGAAAAATTGGGACCCCAACTGTGTGCGCGGGCTGCAAAAATGGTTGTGGTCATGTGTCACAAGGAACGTGGCCACTGCAAAATAGGGGCGTGTCAACATGACACACAACCGTTTCTCGTCAGTCTGGGAACATTCCTTTGCATTCCTCATGCACCTTACCTATATGGTGGTTTCTCACAATAGGGAACCTCTGAAAATATGTATCCTCCCTGGGCAGACTGCGACTTCAATCGGTATTCACTATTCATGTAGGATATCATGGTCCGGAAGATGCCTATTTGTGTAAGAATATTAACCAGATCAACCAGACTCATGCACCCTGTGCCACCTCCAGCCCACTGCGTCTCTCAGCAACACCATCATCTCCCCCCTGCACCTCTCTGCCACAATAACATGTTCCGTCTGCATCTCTCATAATCCCCCTTTGCTCTGTGTCTCTCAGCCTCCCTGCTTCACTCTGTATCTCTCAGTCTCTCACTCCCTTTACTCTGTGTTAAACAGCCCCCCCCTTTATTCTGTCTCTCTGTGCCCCCCTTCATTCTGTGTCTCTCTGTGCCCTCCCTTCATTCTGAGTCTCTCTGTGCTCCTCCCCCTTCATTCTGTGTCTCTCTGTGCCCTCCACCTGTCAGGTATGGAGGTGCAGGTATGGAGGTGCAGGGTGTACAGGAGTTAGGGATGGAGGTGCATGGTGTACAGGAGTCAGGGATGGAGGTGCAGGGTGTACAGGAGTCAGGGATGGAGGTGCATGGTGTACAGGAGTCAGGGATGGAGGTGCAGGGTGTACAAGAGTCAGGGATGGAGGTGCAGGGTGTCATCACAGCACCCCTCATTACAGCCCCTCACTGCACCTCTCATCACAGCCCCCCTCCATCACAGCCCCTCATATCCCCATCATCACAGTCCCTCACATCCCAGCCCCCTCCAAAACAGACCCTCATATCCCCCTCATCATAGCCCTCCATCACAGCCCACTCTCTCCCCCTCATCACAGCCTCCTCCTTAACAGCCTCTCCAACACAGCCCCTTCTCACTCCCCTCATCACAGTCCCCTCCATCACAGCCCCCTTCATCACAGTCCCCTCCATCACAGCCCCGACCCTCACTTAGAGACTTACCCGCTGGCTCCAGACTGTCCTTAACAGCAGCAGCAAAGGACTGGCGGCAGGGGACTGGTCTGGGGCAACATCACCGGGCACCCTCCTGAGCACTGCAACGCACCTGCGCAGGCAGCTATGTCACAGTGACACAGTCTGCACGGAGGCCGCTTTGCATGTTACTGGCTGTGGCCAGGTCAGTGCGCCCTCCTCTATGTGGTGCCCTACTCGGCCACGTAACAAGTGTATATGTAAAATTGACCTTGCCTGCCGCCAGGCCTGGATGGCAGCCACTGCCCCCTGCCCACCTCCCCCTACCGGGTCCGACAAAGCACCCAGGGCATGTGCCCCGCTCGACCCCCCTTGGGTTATGCCACTGAAATGGTGACTCAAATATGGAAATTTTCTCTTTAAGTATATTCAGCTCTCTACTAGACTCTATTACCAAAAGCATCAAGTCAAAACTATACTTGTTCAGGATCACATAAGGCAATCCATTTTTTTACAAAAGGTTATGTTATGTTGCCCAATAGTGAACATATTATGCACACTAAAACCTCTTGGTATAAAATTATTTTTGTAACAGTCACTAATACCCCTTTTCTACCAAAATTCCGTTTCTGACCCGGATTTGGAACAGAGTTCCTATCCGGATCAGACCCGGAATTTAGCCGGTGCCAACTCGGGATATTCCCGAGTCGGCGCCGCTCACACCGGAGTCGGGTCTGCACAGACCCGGCTTTCCCGGCATGAAAGTGGATGCTTGGAGATGACGTAATCTCCAAGCGCCACTGAAGCCAGACCAATCAGCAGGGCAGCAGCGCACTCCAGGTTATCTTGACTCGGAGTGCGCTGTTCTCACAGCAGAGTTTCATGGGCTACGCCCATGTTAAACCCTGCTATTTACCTGGGTTGGATTGCCGGGTCACTCGACCCGGCGATCCAACCCTCTCCCCTTTTACACCAGGGAGTTGCCCGGGTTAACCATGCAAAAACCTGGGTTTTAGCTCCGGTGTAAAAGGGGTATTAGTGTGACACCATGATAAAATTAGTCAATTTGTTTATTCTTTAATCCAAGTTAATTGCTATAGATAGTATACAGTATCTGGTGGTAAAGTTTCATCAATCAATTTCTCTTTAAATAAATTGTTCTTAGCTTCAGCTTCAGAAAAGATTAATGTATCACCTGTCAGGATTGCTAGATTAACTGTTTCCGAAGTAGCCTCCTTAGTGGCAAATGCAGATAGTTTGAATGGTATAAAATAGCACACAGTTTTAATGCATCAAATATCTCAGAGTACACAGAAGTCAAAAGGTTAAAAGCACATCAAGTAGAAAAAAAGGAGTTTCTTAAAAAAGAAATGAAAACCTCCAGGCAATTTAAACAAGGGTCTGGTGCCTGAGCAAATGAGGGTCCATAGTCTGCACAAATGGAACACTCATACATATATACACAGATGCAGGTGGACTGCTGAGTATTTTGCCCAGTGCCCTCCCAAGGGTTCTGTCCCAGATGGAGGACCAAATGTAGCAAGAAAAAGCACTCAGGTCTCTCAAAATAGTACAAGCAGGCAGCAAAAACAATCCAATGTTTCAATGTATTTGTTTCACGTTGTCATCAGGGATAAGATACAAAGTAACTGCACTGACATTATAGGCCAGAGATCACCGTGTGCAAAACACCTGAGAATAATTACGGCACAATAAGATGGCATCACCACTGTGAGACCATCACTAAGACAACCGGTAAATAGCCAAAAAACAAAATACACAAATAAGATATACCAAAATAAGTTAAAGACATACCATTAAACTAAGAACAGAATATGCATACTAGTGTAACCAGGTTAAAGGGTTAGAGACAAAGGTTACATTAATAAAAATACATATATGAAGAAATCTATTAATAATTAATTTCATAGTCTATAGTAAAAATATATATGTATAGCAATTCATGATTTCTATATATGAAATGGTTACTTTGAGGTAAAATGTATGTACAATTTATGAAAAAAAGCATATATGCTTTATGTATTTATGAGACAGTTTATGTGGTACTCTTTTCTCTGTGGTGGGGATGTGCCCAAGTGTGTGGGATGCACATGCACAGGAGAAGGGGCGGAGTGATATAGCTTGGAGTGGTTGGGTTCCTCTCAGAAAAAGAAGGGCAGGTACAGAGACAGGGTTATAACAGTGTTCCCCTGCTTGAGTCCCCACCTCCCTGTGTCCCAGGCAGTGAAGTCACGGTGGGCTGCTGGGTGCAGGGGGTGGAGCCATTGAGGAGGCATTAGCGGCAGCTGTTAGCGGATGAAGTTTACCACTGACAGTAGAGAGATTATGGCGGCAGAGGTCTGAGCGCTGTTGCAGCAGCGTGGAGGAGCAGTACTAAAGAAATAGCAGCGGAGGCTGAGTCTGGGCTGTCAGTCTAAGCGGCTAAATCATAGGAAGCTGCAATAGCGTTACCGAAGCACTGGCAGCTGATCCAACCAAGCTACTTCAGCGGTGAGCGATACAGGAAAGCCATCCTCACCCGATATGAGCAGCTGAGCGGAGGGAGAATTATAGTAACAGGGCAGAAGCAGTAGAGATGTGTCCCGGAGTGAGTACCTGTACTCCCTCACTCCATCATAAGTTTAACCACATATACATATATATTACACCTGCATGTATCAGCCCACTCCAGCTGACAGGAAGTGTTGCAGGGTGATAAGGACATAGCAGACACAGGGAGATGCTGCTACCCATAACCATATATTATAGGTCAGTGCAGAGGTGGTTAGATGATTGGGGGAGTTTATAGTATGTGCCAACTTTACAACCACGATGCCAGAGGATAAGCAGTAAGAAGAGCCTTTAGGATCAATTTAGTCTCTCAATTACATTATTGGTCTGAGTAACAGGCAACAGTTAATGGAGCTTAGGGCCTGATTCAGAGCCGGACGCTCTGACCAGAGTGCTTGCTCTGAATCAGGGCCCTCCTCCATGAAAATGGAGCGGCCTCCTGGCGGCTCGCATAGCTGTGGGTGACCACCCACAGCATATGCGAGCAGCCAAAAAGATGGCCGCGATGGTCTTGACCATCGCGACCATCGGACTTGCGACGGAGACCCTGCGGTAGGGTCTCCATGCCACAAGCCCTGGAGTGATTTTGGCTCTATCAGAGCCAAAATCACTCCCACTGACATCACTAGTGATGTCAGTGGGGCCGGCTTCAGAGGGTAGGCGTTCCCATGGGAACGCCTCCGTCTGGCCGTCACGCCCCCCGGCACGCCCACCAAAGGGGGCGTGCTGTCAATCAACATCGACAGCACGCCCCCTTTGGTGCGAGACCCGGAGCGATGGAAAACCCGTCGCTCCCTGGGTCTCGCGCATGCGCACGACGGAGCTCCCTCCATCGTGCGCATGCGCAGTGGGGAACATCAACCCGCTACTGAGCGTACTGCCGCTCGCGAGCGGGTCTGAATGACCCCCTTAGACTGCACTTTTTCTCATATAACTTACAGAGGAATGGAACAGTAGCTATTCTGCCAGAGGGAATATAACTTATTACTGCATGCTACATCGTAGCTACTAAGAAATTTGCAAGATATTTGGGAAATACTGCTACCCTTTGGAACAAAGCATCTAAATATAATAGGCACATAGTCTTGCTCTCAGGCTTTTTTCAGTAATGTCATCGCATGGGATGTATGTGTCACGGCCAGGGTTTCTCGGCATGGTAGTCACCGGGTATTACCTGTGAGGTCATTATGGCGGGGGGTTTCTTTCAGCGGTGCTGGTGTTTGGCGAGGAGCATTGGCTGCGCGTGGTTCTGTGCAGGCATATTGTCACTAGGCCTGGTGAGGTCTGGCGCTGTTTTAGTTCCGTTCGCATGTCCGCCGCCATCTTGCCTGCGGCCATGTGATTCCAGCTGTCCAATCCTGGTAGGTCATGTGCTCATTCCAGCCAGTCACAGCGCGGCACTGAGTATTTAGGAAGATCCAGAGCCTTCCTTCCTTTGCCAGTGCAACGTGTTTCTCAGCTGTGGCTGAAAGAAGGTACCTGTGCT
This sequence comes from Taudactylus pleione, assembly GCA_031769625.1. Lineage (NCBI taxonomy): Eukaryota > Metazoa > Chordata > Amphibia > Anura > Myobatrachidae > Taudactylus > Taudactylus pleione. Next base: position 5,196,220 of record JAUIMM010000566.1, on the reverse strand, counting down.
TTACCTGCCTGCCTGTTTACACTACTAGCCTGAACCTTGCCTGCGCCAACCTGCTGGACTTACCCTGCACCCTCCACATACCTTTTCACCTGCCTGAGTACCTTAACCTGCTGTTCCCTGCACCTTGCCTCCCTTCACTCCCAGCTGGACTTCATTACCTCAGCCTGCATTTGTTATAGCTCACCATGCCTGCACTCATTACAGCTCATCATTCCTGCATTCAGTTACAGCTCATCATATCTGCATTCTGTTACAGCTCACCATATTTGTTTACTGGACTGTTCCTGCCTGTCACTATCTGGACATTTCCCATTAACCCCCACTACAGTTATCAAGTGCACTTTAGTGCTATACCTGGACATTTTATTTGCCATTCCCATGTCTTCTAAGTCACATATACCCCTTTTATACCAGAGCAAAAACTTGGGTTTTTTCTGGGTCTACCTGGGTTACAGCTCAGTGTAAAAGGGTCCCTGAAAAATAACTCTGGTCAAGTGACCGAGCAATCCAACCCAGGTAGCTTCCAGGCTTGGACCCAGGATGGACCTGGGTAATAGTACAGTGTAAATGGTGCGACCCGAGTTATCCAACCTGGGTCATGCCTAAAATGAGCTTATTGGTGGTTGTGGAGCAGTCACCTCCCACTTTTTATGCTCTCTCAGGTTTAGCAGGGAAGACCTGGGTTCAGTGTGAACAGGGCTGACCTGGGAGTAACCCAGATCGAAGGTGCAGTGTAAATGAGGTCTGACCTGGGTTGGAACCATGTCCAAAAACCCAGGTCGGACCCGGGTTTTTGGTGGAAAAGAGGTATTATTAAAAACTCCACTTTTTCATTTAAGTCTGCTTCTGTGTCTGCTCCTATCACCACCCCGGGTCCACAACAAATTCAGAACCTCACACTATGGTCTGTAATTGTACAATGTGAACATTTTTCTTTTTTTATGGACTAGTGTAAAAGGCTTGTCGATATTGTGAGCCTATATACAGTGTGTGTGTATATATATATATATATATATATATATATACTTATATATGTATATAATAGAAGAGTACGAAGGACTTCAATTAACAAAACCAACATACAGGAGAGTAACTAAAGGAGACGTATTCTAAAGTACAAGGGAAATTCCTTTTACTCTATTGTCAAGCGAAAGAATAGGTCCGGGACTCTGGTGTAATTACACTTAATTCTGTATGGACTATACGTCCTATATGCTAGGACAGTTTGCTAAGGTTATTACTTCTCATTCACTGTTAAGCTAATGGTAATTGTTAATGTCAATTGTAATTGCTGTCTGTAGACACAGATATAATATACTGAAGTTATGTAAAGCAAATGTGTATATCTAACCTGTCTTATATAAAAGTTAGAATGAAAAAAGACAGAGAAAACTAAGGGTTGTTGTCTCATGGGCAAGAGTAAGTATATTAAAATATAACATTTATTGTATTCAATTTAAAAATATCCCATATTCGGGACTAAAGCAGTGAAATATAAGGTTTTAGTGATAGGGAAACAACACCAATAAGTGAAAAAACGTAATTAAATAACTAATGAAAAATTAATAAAAAGCAAAGTCCACTATTTAGTCTATGCTTAAATGCTAAATACTGTCCTATGGTTTAAACCTTTACTACCAAATATAAAGATCCAATGGATATCTTATCATGTAATCAAGCCTGGTATTGGCCGAAATTCTCCATTCTGATCTTGACCTTGATTGGTCAAATAAAATTCCTAGCACCAGTTATCTCTAATCAGTTTGAAAATAAATCTTCTATTAATGATTTGTTTCCACACAGACAACAATCATAAAGGAGATCTATGATGGAAATAATCTAACTAGTTGGATTGGTTAAAGATATATATTTTTTGAAATGTAATTATGGGATGAAAATTGTATTAGTTAGTTAGCTAAATACTAACAATTTCTTATCTCATTCATTTAAAGTATACAACATTTTCAACAGCTATAGTTTTATTTGTTAAGCAGCACATCCAATTTCTGAGAAAATATTTTTGCTTATTTGCAATATATGATAGTTAGTTTAGAGCTGCTAGTCATAAATCGTATGGCATTAGTAAACAGCTATTTATTCCTCATCTCATTTTCAATCAGGATGAGCAGCAAATTTAAATAATTATAGTTCAGTTTATCCAATAATAGATATTATTTATGGTGGTTGTTACAGCCTGATATGTAGCAGTTTGCTTCCAGGTTATAAATATCGGATCGCAACACTGTAGCTTTTAATGAGTGACTGCCAGAAAATATTGCTGTTACATAGTGTCAGCGTTTCACTTATAATTACCTAAATGATTCATACAGCTAACCATAAAGCTAGTTATAATAGAGAGGCATGTCTGATATCGTTACATCCTCTGTATAAGTGTATAGTAATATAGATTGTCCCCATAAATTATGGAGACACAGACTTCATGTAGGAATAGAATCCAGTTGGTAAATGTCCCATATATAATCAGAAAATGATGATTTATTTTTCAGCAATTAAAATAGCATTTGCTGATTTTACACAATAAACAGCTTATGTAGTATACATTAATTTCATTTAATTGCACCATTCACCATTCTAGCCATCTGCTAGACCCAACTGGTGCACGGAGCTATAGTATAGTGTATTATTAGGCAGTATTTTGTATCAATCTCAATTGAGAGCATATTATAGTGGACCCGCTGAAACGCCGACGCGCTCGTTTCACTGCATAAACAGCTTTGTCGGCGTTTCAGCGGGTCCACTATAATATACTCTCAATCGAAATTGATACAAAATACTGCCTAATAATACACTATACTTTAGCTCCGTGCACCAGTTGGTCTAGCAGATGGCTAGAATGGTGAATGGTGCAATTAAATGAAATTAATGTATACTACATAAGCTGTTTATTGTGTAAAATCAGCAAATGCTATTTTAATTGCTGAAACATAAATCATCATTTTCTGATTATATATGGGATATTTACTAACTTGATTCTATTCATACATGAAGTCTGTGTCTCCATAATTTATGGGGACAATCTATATTACTATACACTTATACAGAGGATGTAACGATATCAGACATGCCTCTCTATTATAACTAGCTTTATGGTTAGCTGTATGAATCATTTAGGTAATTATAAGTGAAACGCTGACACTATGTAACAGCAATATTTTCTGGCAGTCACTCATTAAAAGCTACAGTGTTGCGATCCGATATTTATAACCTGGAAGCAAACTGCTACATATCAGGCTGTAACAACCACCATAAATAATATCTATTATTGGATAAACTGAACTATAATTATTTAAATTTGCTGCTCATCCTGATTAAAAATGAGATGAGGAATAAATAGCTGTTTACTAATGCCATACGGTTTATGACTAGCAGCTCTAAACTAACTATCATATATTGCAAATAAGCAAAAATATTTTCTCAGAAATTGGATGTGCTGCTTAACAAATAAAACTATAGCTGTTGAAAATGTTGTATACTTTAAATGAATGAGATAAGAAATTGTTAGTATTTAGCTAACTAACTAATACAATTTTCATCCCATAATTACATTTAAAAAAAGATATATCTTTAACCAATCCAACTAGTTAGATTATTTCCATCATAGATCTCCTTTATGATTGTTGTCTGTGCGGAAACAAATCATTAATAGAAGATTTATTTTCATACTGATTAGAGATAACTGGTGCTAGGAATTTTATTTGACCAATCAAGGTCAAGATCAGAATGGAGAATTTCGGCCAATACCAGGCTTGATTACATGATAAGATATCCATTGGATCTTTATATTTGGTAGTAAAGGTTTAAACCATAGGGCAGTATTTAGCATTTAAGCATAGACTAAATAGTGGACTTCGCTTTTTATTAATTTTTCATTAGTTATTTAATTAAGTTTTTTCACTTATTGGTGTTGTTTCCCTATCACTAAAACCTTATATTTCACTGCTTTAGTCCCGAATATGGGATATTTTTTAATTTAATACAATAAATTTTATATTTTAATATACTTACTCTTGTGCGCCCATGAGACAACAACCCTTGGTTTTCTCTGTCTTTTTTCATTCTAATATATTATGGTTGGAATAGGGCAGCACCCCCATATCTAAGAATTTATTGATATATATAATTGTGGGGCCATTCATACAATATCAAATAATTCATGCAGAGTGCAGACATATCTCCTTTTTTCTTTTTGTATTATATAAAAGTTAACCTGATCTAATGCTGTCTATGTATTACTTACCTGGAGAGGATGGAACATGGAGTTCATATGTATGGAGTAGCCTAGAAGAAAAGGAAAGATAGGTGATATTAACAAAATTGTGTTAAACCCATAAATATTTTCATTGTTGTGCACTATACATCATACTCATAAGTAATTTAGCTTGGGTGGAGGCACTGGAATAGTAATAGGTGGTACACCACTTTACATGAGTTTAAGGCTGGGTAAAAAGAGATTACATAGTAGTTAGTAACCTGGTGTCCCTTTAGAGGGTAAAGGGTTTACACTAGGAATACATTTATATCATATATCAATAATTAGTATTGTAAAATAAAACTAGAACCACATAAGTATATATACAGTCACATGTCCCAGCAGACAGCTAGTCACATGCTGGGTGTAGTAGGTCTGGTAAAATAAATACACTAACCTACAGAAATCATAGATATGCAAAAATAAGTATGTAAGAGGTCAGCCAAAGGTTATATTTAATGACCTAATCTCACCAAACCTGCAGGCAACAATTCAAAAAGTAAACAATATCTTACTTATAAAAAGTAATAAGGTCCAAATATAAAACAGCCAATCAGCACTTCCCCATTCATTGCAAAGGCAGTGACAGAGGGAGCTGTCATTTTGAGTAAAGGCCCCCATACGGAATCGGTATGTAATCCCGGCGGAAGACAGACGGTTCGAAATCTCGATGGGGGTGGTAAGTACCCTAACCCTACCCTAACCCCCCCCTTAGTGCCTAACCCTAACCTCACCCCATTGGTGAGTAAACCTAACCCCCCCTTCCCGCACCCTAAACCTATCCCTCCCAAGGGGGTACCAAACCCTAACCTCCCCCTGGGGGTGCCTAACCCTAAGTCCCCCTGGGGGTTCCTTAAGCTAACCCTCTCCCCTGCTGCTAGAACCTAAGGCACCCGACTTACCTTCGTTCGGTTTGCCAGGTGTCGGGATTTCGTCGTGGGGCTAATGATAGGCGTCGGGATTTCGACACCTATCTTTAGTCTCATGTCGGGCTTTCAGAGTCAGGATTTCAGCGGCCGGGATAGCGGCCGCCGGTATCCTGACTACATCCCCCCCATACATCAGGCAAGATGTAAGACCGTAGCGCTATGATAGATGAATGTACATACTTAAATAAATATATAAAAATGGATAAAATTACATATATCAGTTTAATAAATAAGAAATTTCATAAAATCTACATAATTTCATGTATGAGCAATGTGCCTCACCCTAGTGATTGTCCACAAAAACAATGCCTGTTCCAATATACAGTATGCTTCCTGATTCAATAAGATGAATTATGTATTGCAGAAAACATCAATCTCAGGATGAGAAAGCAAGACTGTCCAGTAGGTATATAATTACCAGATCTTTTCACCGATAGAGAGATAATCCTATTGGCAAAAGTTCACGGTGTGTAGATACAGTTCAGTCCAGAATGGAGATGAGAAGTCTGGGGTGGTAGTGGTTCTTTAAATAAATCCGGCAAGCTGCTCCAGGCTTATTACGAACACAAGTGGTCGGTCGCAGGGTCACTTGGTGGGTAAAGGCAAAGGCACCTGACTTGTTGCTGTGTAGGAATGACAGCTTTTTCAAAGGTGAAAGGATCTGGTAATTATATACCTATTTGAAAGTCCTGCTTTCTCATCCTGAGATTAATGTTTTCTGCAATTCATAATTCATCTTACTGAATCCGGAAGCATATATAGGAACAGGCATTGTTTTTGTGGACAATCACTAGGGTGAGGCATATTGCTCATACATGAAATTGTGTAGATTTTATGAAATTTCTTTTTTTATTAAAGTGATAAATAAATATATAAAGATGGATAAAATTATATTTAAGTATGTATATTCATCTAACATATCGCTACTGCATTTTTTTTATGTGTTTATGTCTATAAGGGTCTGACTACCCCTACTTTATTAGCTGCTCTGATCAACAGACCATTTCAGTGCATGTATATAACCTTTATTGATATCTACAAATGACGTATTGTCCAATCCTGCGATGAGATCATAAACGCCGATCAACGATTGGAAATGCCGACCGGCGGCCATCGATATTCTCCTATCCGTCGGAGGATCAGTGATATTATACATGTTATAACATGATGGATTTCACCGATCCCCCGACCCGGCATCTGGGGATCACAACATCATGGCGATCCGTCGCTAGTGTATGGGCCACTTTAGGCACTGTACACAGTGGTCTCGATTGATTTTTTTTATTTTTCCAAGCCCTATGGATACCTATGTCGAAGCCGGATGAATGGCTGGACCTAAATTGTAAAATTAATATTTGCACGACGCCATTTTGTGTTGTCCGCCCGACGCCATCTTGCGGCGCCTACACGATACCTTCGTGTACGGCGCTATGCTATGTTATGATTATGCCACTGCCCTACATTAAAAGTCCTCACAATACAATACATACATTTACTAAAACATATAAAATGAACAACCCCGCAAAGCACGTACCATGGTGTACTCCACAAACACGTAGACGCACAACACATACTAGCGTCTTTTCATAATATCCCCACACTGACACATTGCAAACTTACACAGAAAGGTTCCCTAGCATTAAGGTTAATATCCAAGGTTTTATTCATTATCAGTTATGTTATGAAATGAGTGTATTTGAGATCTAAGGTTTAGTACATAATAAGCAGACCGTGTTTGATGCTATTCTAAATCACTGTTTATTTGCAGATCTCCGGTTCCATCGGCAAGGAGATTGCAACATGCGTCTGCAAATTATGAATCATAGAGAGTTAGGTATTGAAATGTACTCTGTAATGCAATATTTACTAGCCAGTTTAGACTTGTTCTTCGGCGGGAAAAGATACACAAAGAGCCATTGGAGGGCTGAACCCCTACTGTACAAACTGACCTATGAACTGCATTGTTACAGATGAACCAAGAGGAAGAACCAATGGGATCATGCCAACTTGTTTCTATTGTATTGCCACTCTCTGTAAGGGTATATATACGGACGCTCTATTTCCAGTAGCCAGTCAGCTTATTCTTTCTTTTGATGGAGGCTTCACCTTTGATGCCGGAAATCTGGATCCAGAGCGCCAGCGTATGTATCGACTGTACCTTGTGATTGTATAATCTGTTTGCCCTAATTGTATTTAGATCAAGGCGTGTAACTATATGCTTTTATGTGAATAATATCTTTTTGTGCTTTGGAACCACAATCAAAGTCTAGAAAGCAATTATTTCTTGTGCGACTTATACTGCTAAATAGCAACATTTGGGTATAAAGATCGATAGGTATTCATACCTACATGGAACAAAGAGGAGGTCGCCCAAGAGTTTGGTAAGTATGAAATACTGTAGTTTTTTGTTTATTACAATTTACTTTTAATAAAAGCATAAAACAGTCGCTATGTGAATACTGTATTTATTTTAATATTTTTTTTACAGGTGCCAGTGGGCCCTTAATGTCCGGTCATGCTGTCACTTGTTGTTCCACAAGTGCTGGCATGTTGGAGCTGGCCTGCTGGTACTTTTAGTCTGCCTGTAATGAACAAAATTAGTAACTATTATTTTATCATTAATCCTGCCCCCCCCCCCCCTCCAGAGCTGGTAGTAGAGTGGGCATACCATTTTATTTTTAGGATCCCGACTTTCCGATGAATTCCAGCCCTGGGATGACCAGTTTGGGGCTGGTAAATGTTATGACAGGGGGTTCCCACGCCACCTTTTTTCCAAGCATTTTCCAATACCAGCCCAGGCTGAGAGATCCATAGCTGGTTATTGATTTGGGGGGTACTCCACACATTTTTTTTTTTTAACAATCTCTAGGCTTTTACACTTAACAAAGCCTGCACAGATCATAGTGATCTCAGTAAGTATAACCTATAGCAGGGGTGGCCAAACCGGTCCTCGAATGTGCAAGGACTGAGATGCCCACTGTAATCATCCGTGGGCACTGAAATACTGCACTGATTGGCGTGTCTTTAGACGCCTCATTGGTTGCACCATCAAAACTTGCACCAGCCCTATGGCAGATGCAGTTTCTCTGTCCGTGTATGGCTTCCTATGCTACCGCGACACTCCCATAGCACACCCATAATACAGACCATCTCTGGGCCTGATTCTGTTGTGGACGGTATTGGATAGCTGTAGGGAAGAGCACATGCGCAGATCCCCAAACGTTTAGATTCCTACTAAACCATTGGGTTTGCATATAAATCTGAATCAGGCCCTCTGTGAATGTACTAAGCCACCTCCCAGTCACTGCCCAGGAGCGCCCTTCACCCTTCCCAGACAACAGCACCGTTTGTGCGTACACTCTGTGTAACACATGTGCTGTAGGAGTTTTTAGGGGTTTGCACGCAAGCGCAGCAGCAAAAAATGCTCAACTAAGTGAACATCGGCATTGCATGCGGCTCTGTGTCAGCTCCACTATGTGCAGGCTACTTTACCAGCAATAAGGAGCATAATTATTGACGGGACGCGAGTGCAATATTGCTCTATTTGGACATAATTACAACCTTAAAGGAGATCAATATACTTATTTATACAGGTGGACATTTGATTGTTCACACACGCTATTATTGATCCATTATGATGAATATGTGAGAATGGCCATTTAGATGCTGATTTATAAATGTTTTTTATATGTTAATACTGTGTATTTTTATTTAAATATTTTATTGTATTATATGTATCCTTATGTCCATGTGAGCGCACCCTGAGGTGAATAATTTCAGATACCACCTCTTATTAATTTACTTTACCAGCAATTATAGGTTCCTGTATTGACAAATGATATTATGGGTAAAACATACATAATGTAATAAAACACTATGCAGTATACCAATATTTGCAGCAGCACTGCAGTCAGCTGTGACAGAGAGAACAATCAATGATTGTTGCCCTGTTCTATTTGAGCCATTCAGGTGTGAGTCATTGAGAAGAGAGACGGAATGCATTTTTTATGCAAGTAGGAAAGTTAATCCACCGAGTCTGTAGTCTCCCTCTGGACAATCACGGGTTAGGGTTTTTAGTGAGATAATGGGGGGAGGAGTTAAGAAGGGGTCAGCCTATTGAATGATGTTGTGGGAAGGGTTTCAGGGACATTCTGTGGAGTGATTCAGAATCCATTTTAGTGTGTTCTAGCTTGGAAATCGGTTCCCGCCCCCTCTCCCCTTGGATTTTTGTTTGTTTAGGTGTCGGCTTTGTTAAGGCGGGAAAGAACGGTTGCAGTCGCTATCTGTCTTTTGCAGCTTGAGGTGCTCTCTCTTCCAATACATGGCTTAGGCTGATTATACCCTACTGGGGTCAGCGGCTACCGCCTAACCAGGTGGGCCTTATGCTGTGTCATTGGGGTGGGAGGTGGATACCTTGAGGGTGGTAATGGGCTGGCTGCTCGCCTCCCATTTGGAAGATCTGAATGAGTGTGCAGATAGTGATATTGGTTATTGGCACCGTTCTTTCTGCGCCACCTTACTATGTCTATTCTTTCCTTCTTCTACCTTTACTTAGTTAGTTGAAAACCTAAATAGTAGCTTAAATAGTTAAATAGTTTATTATTCAATAAAGCTGACCTTTGTTTCCCCTTAAGTAAAGGTGCGTTCACACGGGACGATCTGTACCACCAACGACATGAAAGATCTCTTTCAAAGATATCATTCAGTGAGTCATCCTGCCACATCTCTGAACATGCAAAGTTAACTATATCGTCCAGATTGGCCTGCATGCACGGACGATCATAGATATCGTTATCGTTCATGCGGGAACGCGCATCGTTGGTCGTTCACTGCATAAAAATGAACGATATGAACGATATATCGTGAAACCTTATCGTTATCATTCATATCGTAATGATATATCTGTCCGTGTGTACGCACCTTAAGTCTCTGTGTCTTTACTTTATTATGGTTAAAGTGTTAAGATGTTTTACTCATGTTGGTAAGAGGGAGCACATATCAGACGATGGGGAGTTTAATGAAACAAGAATCTATGGAGATGCTGGGCAGATTGATTTAGTTAAGCACAAACCAGTAATAAATACACTGAGAGGCTATGATATCATCTCTAATTACACCCTAGGCACCAGTAACTCAAATGGCAGTGCTGTGAGAGTAATGGACTCAAAAGCATTAAGTGCAGGGAAATGTAATCATAATCCAATGTACTGTAACACCTTGTAAATTGCTCTGTAAAACATATACCCCTGAGGCTGCACACATCTTTACACACGCAATAATTTCTTTATAACCTTATTAATGCACTTCTAAAGATATTGGGAACATTGGCGGCTCCAGAGGCGGGGCTACAGCCCACTCCAAAATTCAAATAGGGGAGCCACACCATCAGTAGCGGGCTGGGCCGGGGGGCAGGGTGCCACCTGCCCCCCGGGCCGGTACAAACTATGCAGCAATAGGGCCGGCCGATCCTCAGCCGGGCTGCCTGTCTGGCCGGCTCACATCAGCCGGCAGCCGCGGGGTTATGGGTATCATTGTTTTGACTGTGCCTTTAGGGGTGACGGAGGCTGTTGCAGACGCGGCGGACGCTGCAATGGTGGTCTCTTTGCTCCCCACGCACAGTGGCCCCAAAAGCATCCTCCTCCCAGAGGTCCTCTTCAGGGGCTGGACCTTCTTCTGCCTGCAGCTGTCAGGCTCTCCCTCCGGTCTCCTCGGCAGGTCTTCTTCTTTACGGGTGTCCCTCTGGTCAGCATCAGCGTGAAATCCGTTGCGACGGTGACTCTTTCCTCCGGTCCTGGCAGCAGGCTTCTTAGTGGAAGTCTTCTGGTCCGCAGGCACTCCTCTAGGCAGCCGGCAGCAGCCGATGGGGTCCTTCTGCTCTCCCAGCAGTTACCGGCGACTGCAGATCACTCTCAGCAGGGTCCAGTAGACAGGCCTCCTCTTCTGGTCTCCGGCAGGCTGGCAGATGAGACACCGCGGAGAAGGTGTCAGTGTCCCAGCTGCTGATGACAGAGGAGGGGAACTCCGGCGGCGGTACGCAGTGTCTTCTGGTGAGGTCCATCTCCCCGCGGTCCGCAGTGGGGCAGGTTAGTGTCCCTCTGGTGGTAAGCTCATCTCTTTACTATGGCAAGTCTAGCATTCACCCTCCAGCTCCATCCAGCGATCCATTCTCCGCTGGCCCCACCAGTGTGCAGCTTCTTATACTGCAGTTCCCTCTTTAGCATGCATACAAGGCCGGCTCTCCTGAGTGGAACAGGGGCATTGGTGACACACTGCCCCGGAGGTTACCACACAGGTTACCAATGGGTGAGGGCATTCTTTCCCGGGCTAGGTGGGTTACTGGCCAAGTACTAACTCTCCCCTGGACTGTACATGCTCTATAGGCACCAGGGAGTGAGCAGGGGTCAGTCAATGTTCAGCACAGCCTGCTTATAAGGTCCTGTAGGGCTGCCTTTACACTGAAATTAAAAAAACAACAACTGGGGGTGGAACTGCATAAACCCCCCATTATGTCAGTGTATCTCTGCAAGATATATATATATATATATTTCCATCCCTAACCTGTGTACTATTTGATGAGGCAAGGGGCCCTAATAAGTAACTAAAGAGACCCCCAAACTCAGGGGTATCACACTAACACACATTCGCACTGTTACAGTGCCTTCCCCGGAGCCCAATACCATTGCGGCAGACACACCCTTTGGGCAGAGCATGGCACACCCCCTCGATGACACATACTACCACCAACTATAATCTCCCTGAAACTAATTTTCAAAAGTAGGCAAGTATGTATAGATGTGTGTATATATACACGTGTCCCCTCGCGGGCTCACTTCGCTCACCACAGGATTATATTCCCCCTCTATGTCCACGTGGATAGTATGGAATTACGTTGGACAGTAACTGATGATGTCAGGGTACATCTACGGAGGAGGATCAATCCGCTACTCTTGTCCCATCTGCCCCCCTTGTCTTTCTCCTCCACCCTCTCTCTTCTCTATCCATCTGTCAATGCCCCTCCTTTTCCTTGCTCCTCTATTTTCCCCTTCTTACCTCCTCCTCTCCCTTCAATCCTATCTCTTCCCTGCCACATCTATTCCCCCACTACATACCGCAATCCTCCCTTACACATTTTCCACCTCCCCCTACAAACCCCCTTCCTCCACCCCACACATGCTCCCTTCTCCCCACTACACTTTTACCCTCCTCCCCACTACAAATCTATCTTCTTCCCCCCCCTACACCTCCTCTCCCATGCACATCTACCCTCCTCCCCGATACACATCCACTCTTCGCGTTCAGCACCATAAAACTGAACCTAAGGATGGCAAGTCTTTTACTAGGTGACTTATTTATCACAATCCACATTTTTAATGTAGATGTGATAAATATTTTACGGCCAAATTCGCAATGTGTTAATTAATATTTTCATGCAAATTTACTAAAAACTTCTTGCCAGGAGACGGGCTCTGCTAAGATCCTGCCCTGGGGAAGAGATGGAAGCAGTGTAATAGCGTAACGCTATCACACTGCTTTCTGGTTCGGGTCCTCGGCACACACTGTGCATGAGCGACTTTCAAGAGCCAACAGAGAGGGACCCGGAGCACCCCTCTCCAGGAGAATAGTAGCCCATAGGCTTCTATAGGGTAACGCCATATGGAGATGACGTTACCCTATTGGGGGCCAAGCTCCACAATGTGCTGGTAGAAAAGCCTGGGCCACTTGCTTGTGTTTGCCCCCCAGGCTAAAAGTTGCCAGCCAGCCCCTGCACACCATTCCTTCGCTGCCATAATCTATATGTGGCAGTCCAGCCAGAATGGGAGGGTTCTGATGATTTTTCTGCTTATACTGTAAGCAGGTAACACCATATGCAGATGGAATTACTTATTGAGTTCAAACTCTGAGAAGCTAAGGTTTACAAAGCTCCTCATTGAGAAAAATTAGGACTGTGGTATTCTGCGTTACTTATTTGAACACAAATTGGGTCTTAGTTTATTTGTCACTATAGTAAATTTCTGTGCCGTATCAGGATGGCAGTGTGCCCTGTGCTGGAGTGCCGCCCTTCTCGCTCCTCCCGCCCCCCTCCCCCTGAGCGCATACCATTTCCATCAGTGGTTGGGTGGAGGGCGGGGATTTTCCTTGGTACTGCCAAGCAGCACTGCACGAGGTCTCTTTATTGAGACCTCCGGAGCCGGGCAGACTGTGGCCGGTTACCTTCGAGGATTCCGCCCTGTGTGGAGGCACAGGCCGCACCGGTCTCCCTAAAGCCCTGGTAAATTTTAATGTTTCTATTACTTTGGTAGACTTTTCCTTTAGTGGGATTTCTTGAATTAAGGCCCTCATTCAGAGCCGTACGCTCTGAGCAGAGCGCACGCTCTGAATGAGGGCCGGCCTCCATGAAAATGGAGCGTCCTCCTGGACGCTCGTAATAGCTGTGGGTCACCACCCACAGGCTATACGAGCGTGCAGTTTGATGGCCGCGATGGTCTTGACCATCGCGACCATCGAAACTGCGAGCCGGAGCCTGCGGTTGAGGTTTTCAACCGCAAGCTCCAGAGTGATTTTGGCTCTATCAGAGCCAAAATCACTCCCACTGACATCACTAGTGATGTCAGTGGGCCGGCTTCTGACGGGAGGCGTTCCCGTGGGAACGCCCCCGTCAGGGAGGCACGCCTACCAAAGGGGGCGTGCTGTCAATCAACATCGACAGCACGCCCCCTTTGATCAGACACAACGAGCGAAGGACTTTCCTTCGCTCGTCGCGTCTGGCGCATGCGCACGACGGAGCTCCCTCCGTCGTGTGCATGCTCAGTCCAGAACATCGACCCACTTGCGAGCGGACAGCCGCTCGCGAGTGGGTCTGAATCAGGCCCTAAGTACACTACCGTTCAAAAGTTTGGGGTCATTTAGAAATGTCCTTATTTTTTAAAGAAAAGCACTGTTTTTTTCAATGAAGATAACATTAAATTAATCAGAAATACACTCTATACATTGTTAAAGTGGTAAATGACTATACTAGCTGCAAACATCTGGTTTTTAAAGGAATATCTACATAGGTGTATAGAGGCCCATTTCCAGCAACCATCACTCCAGTGTTCTAATGGTACACTGTGTTTGCTAAGCGCGTTAGTAGACTAATGGATGATTAGAAAACCCTTGAAAACCCTTGTGCAATTATGTTAGCACATCTGAAAATGGGTTTGCTCCGGGATGCTGGTCTTCTAGGCAGAGTGGCAAAGAAAAAGTCATATCTGAGACTGGCCAATAAAAGGAAAAGATTAATTTGGGCAAAAGAACACAGACATTGGACAGAGGAAGATTGGAAAAAAGTGTAATGGACAGACAAATCGAAGTTTGAGGTGTTTGGATCACACAGAAGAACATTTGTGAGATGCAGAAGAAGTGAAAAGATGCTGGAAGAGTGCCTGACACCATCTGTCAAGCATGGTGGAGGTAATGTGATGGTCTGGGGCTGCTTTAGTGCTGGTAAAGTGGGAGATTTGTACAAGGTAAAAGGGATTTTGAATAAGGTAAGCTTTCACTCCATTTTGTAACGCCATGCCATTCCCTGTGGACAGTGCTTGATTGGAGTCAATTTCCTCCTCCAACTGGACAATGAACCAAAGCACACCTCCAAATTATGCAAGAACTATTTAGGGAAGAAGCAGGCAGCTGGTATTCTGTCTGTAATGGAGTTGCCAGCGCAGTCACCAGATCTCAACCCCATTGAGCTGTTGTGGGAGCAGCTTGACCGTACGGTACGCAAGAAGTGCCCATCAAGCCAATCCAACTTGTGGGAGGTGCTTCATGAAGCGTGGGGTGCAATTTCTTCAGATTACCTCAACATATTGACAGCTAGAATGCCAAAGCTCTGCAATGCTGTAATTACTGCAAAAGAAGCATTCTTTGACAAAAGCAAAGTTTGAAGGACAAAATTATTACTTCAAATAAAAATCATTATTTCTAACCTTGCCAATGTCTTCACTATATGTTCTATTAATTTTGCAACTCATTTGATAAATAAATGTAAGTTTTCATGTAAAACATGAAATTGGGTGACCCCAAACTTTTGAACGGTAGTGTACGTATGGTAGGAACAGTACAAAAGTTGTCACACTCAAGGATAGATTCAGGCCGCCAAGCTAAATCCAGTGTCTTTATGGAGAAAAAGACTCCGCAGCTAGTCCAGGAATGGTCCCTGTGAAAAAAAAAAATACCCTAAGCTGGGTGCACACCATACAATGTATATAATACAGCTTATAGTTCGGACGCTGATCGAAGCGATATATTATCCACATTGTATAGTGTGTATGCCTGATCTGTTGTTCTTGACAGTCGTTCATCACATGGTCCCATCTGCTATTTTGCACAGCAGATGGGACGATGCAATGAATGATGCCATGCAGTTACATGCAGCATGTACCCATACATCGGGCTGTTGTACAACAGATCGTGCAGGGTGTTCGGCGTGCTTGATGTTTTGTTATATCGTATTGTTCAGTCACTGGGTCACACCATCATATGGTGCTTACCCAGCTTAGGCCATTAAACATCACAATGGCAGATGACTCATCAGCCATTATAACTGATTGCAATTGTGCCTTTTATTATAAATTGTTGTTTATACTTCTCCAGGTACCTGGTATTTATTGTTATTTGTGAAACAATTTTATGAATACTTTGCTATAGAATAAATACATATATTTTTTAGCCATTTAATCAGAGAGGGAATTCTCTCATTCTTTAAAGTTTTCTTCCTTATACTATCTTTGTTTTAACTATCTTCCTTCCTTCTAATCTTAAAATGTTTTAGCGCCATAAGCATGGCTATAGTTTAGACTTTAGCTTTTTTTTAGCTTTCATCAGCAACCATGTCTTTCAACCAAAATAATTATAAATCATAGACAATAATAATAATTAATAATCACAGACAACAAAGGTTGGAATGAAAAAGGTAAAACTGTATTGACAAGAGAACAGACAAAAGCTATGGTGGAGAAGCAAAGAATGGCCAAGCAATAGACTCAAAATAACTCATTCACAATCACTAGTGAACAGCCCTCCTTTAAAACTAATCAGCTGGCAAGGTGATATGGCCTCTACGTTATAGGCTGTCATCAGCATAATAAGAGAGCACACCCAAATTACAGCTAACAGCTTTTCAAAGCGCATATGAGCTACGCATCCAACTGTTACGATTCTCACACAAGGATAAATCGCAGGACTGCTGACCAGGGCAAGGTAGGATAGAGGAGTGGCAGTCCTTCCACTACTGGGGATAGCTGGAGTGTGGCTGCAGATAAATGTCTCAGAAACGACTAGGACTAAGGAGTAGCTAAGTTGTCTGGCCAGGAGCAACTTATCCAACAACACAGGCTGCATGGCAGGAGTGACCTGAACTGAGGTATTGCAGGATTCAGACATGACTAGACAAGACGGGACTGGCAAGAAACAGACAAGGACAAGACTGGCAAGATTACAGACAAAGGACTAGACAAACAAGAAACAGAAAAGGCACAAATGACGTGGCAAGAATACAGACAGGAATACTAATACAGTTCAAGATGCGGCTTAACAGGCAATGATGCAGCATTGAGAGCTGATGTGAACTTGGCTATGGTGTGACCTTGTGACCTAGGTGCAGCTTTGAGAGCTCATGTGAACTTAGCAGAAATGCAGCTATGAGAGCCGAGTATGACTGCAACACACCGATGTGGCCTTGAGGGCCGTGATGAGACAGGAACAAACAGAGCAGCCTTAAGGGACACGAACTGGAAGCAGCGAGGTGGAGAACACTGCTGGCAGTATAGCTGGGATTACACTGACACGGCTAGATGCAGCCTTGTAGGCCGAGGTGCAGGAACCAGAAAGCAGACAGGAGGACTCAGATATGGAAGGAGCACAAACTGGAGGCAGCGAGGTGGAGAACACTGCAGGTAACATTAGCTGAATGCAGACTGACACGACTAGACAGGGCGGTGGTGATAATACAGCAGGGCTGAATACTGACATGATCAGGATACCATAACAGTAGAACTTGGTAGACTGGCAAGAACTAAGGTAACTGTGAACAGAGCAACATACTGTACACTGGTAGTCAGACAGTATAACCGGCACTGAGTGCAGGGCTGGCTGTAACTTCAGAACCATTATCTACAGAGAGCTTTTCCTAATGACAGGCTAGTGTGCACCTGAGCTCTGCACACAGACAGATGATTAACTAGTGTGCACCTGAGATCTGCACACAGACAGGCAGGAATGACAGGCAATGAGCTGTACACAGATAAGACAGGATTTCCAGCTGCCTGCAATAGCCGGAACAAGGACAGGACATGATGCAGTATCCCAGTCACAACTATGGCTGGGACCTGCCACCAAGATGATCTGCTACCCGTGGATCCTAACACCTACTAACCCAAAAATAACTATGGATGGAAGAATCAGGAACAAAGAGGCCTGTAAACCAGTGTGTCTGCCTTATACAAACTATTAACATCCGGCCCCCACAAACCTTCTCCATCAGACATTAGTCCCTTACACATTGTCAATCACCCAATCTCTCAACTAACTTTATACACTACGACACAAAATAGCCACGATTCACCTCAGGGTTAACACCTTCATTTTTCCAGATGAATAAAATGTTGGTTCCACAAAGATAATTCTTATTTTTGCATGATGGTGATGAGTTCTTTTAGCCTGGAAGGTCCAAACCAGCTCAGCAGCTCTCAGTAGAGGTAAACCTTTGTTCCCCTGCAGGTGATGTCATCTCTATGTGCTCAGTTGATAAACGGCTTAGTTTAGAAATTGGCATCTCATGTAAACATAATTCATGTTTTTTTGCCACTTCCAAAATGACCTTTAATGGGTTTTATCTTGAACCTGTGAAATGAGAAGTCAGAGGACTGGACTTATTAATCAAGACACAAAAGGGATAATTTCTGAATGCAAAACATGTAGAGGCTTAGAGCAAATGCTGTTTCTTTCCATAGCTACTCGCTTTGTGTTAACACATAATTGTATTACCTATTAAAAAGTAAAATCACAAAGTTAAAGCTGCTATTTAAAACTTGTGCATAAAACAATTTCCCAGAAAAGCCTGGTTATTGTTCCTAAGAGAGTGACAATGTTGTTCTATTATACAACCTAATTCTGCAGTGTTGTTTGCTGAAGAAATAAAAACGTCATGCAGAAGAGTAAGAGCACAAAGCTTTTTAATGAGGGATGTTGAAGGATGCAAGTGACGCGAGTTGCACCTCCAGCCGAGAGCCTTTTCCGCACTTGATTTCCAGGTGATTGCTTGGGCTACTTGTCACAAAGAAATGTACAAATCCATCTTTTTTTTCTCCAAGTAGGCACAGCAGCAGTTATCTGGGCAGGTACTCTGATTAATATTGCTTGAATGGGTTGGAAAGACCTCTATTACGTCTGATTAATAATAAAGTCCTTACACTGGGGATCTCACAGACCAGAGCATCACTGTATTTTCAGAGCTTTGGGAATTAACCCTCGATGGATCTGGCATCAGCAGGATAGTGCGCTAAACTACACTGTGTACTAGGAATTAGCATCATTCTTGTTGTTCATTGTGAAAATGGAAGTGTAACTATATCACTGTACTGATTACCAAAACTATTTACATATTTAAATCTGTTGTATATTATAATAGGATTTAAAAAAATAAATAAAAAAAATGTAAGTTTCAAGAGCAGTATCTTAAAATCCAGTAGACAAAACACGTATTATCATGAAAAGTTATTTTTCTAACTTATGCAAACCCTTAATGAAATATAGATATGCCTTCAACCACTCATTTATTCTCAAAGCGTTTACTAAAAAGTGACCATTATAATGCCTGTTATACAAATTGCATTTTTTCTTATACTTCTTTCAATAGCTAATGGATTGGCAATGATTAATATTTCATATCATATTATAGCACTAACAATTTTGCTCAGATATCTTAATTTAATTACTAAGGAATAATGGAATTCAATGCACATTTGCAAGACTGTAGAGCACAATCTACCTGGAGCATTCTTAGGGAGTGAAGTAGCAAAGGGTAAAAAGGAGAGGATAGAATTTTGAGTAGTATCTGGAATCGATTATGTATTATATATTCCTAATGCGTAGCCAGGTCATATATACCAGCTTTAACAGTTCTGCCCTCGGTTTTGAAACCCAAAAACACCTTCATATCTTTATAGTGTTTAGTGCTTTAGAAATCGGGGCCTGATTCAGAGCCGCTCGCTAGATGCGATCGCTCGTATGATGTGTATGCAAATTGCGTAGGCAGTGCTACCGCACAGCAATGCATTATCACGCCCAGTATTTCTTAGAGAGCGATCACATAGTGTATGCAGACACCCACAAGCCTGTCTTAAGACGCCCACTTGTGAACGTCATGTCCAGGAAGTATATGCAACCATCAGTACATCGGGTAACATCGGATGCTATTGCAGTGCTTGAGGTTGACCATATCCTGCTGCAAGCACTGTGAGCACTTCAGTGTAAAAACAAGCCAGGTCCCGTGTACTATGATGCTGTCTTTTAATTATGCACGCCTCTAAAATGCCGTTGAGATGCTCAGGCATGGCTGCATTTGCACCTCCACTCCCCCATTTTTAATGGCCACCCCCTGTTACCACCTACAAATGGCTTCCACTGTCACTCACTCTGCTGGGCTGTCTATGCACAGTGAACGAATGCATTGTGAACTTTCGCTAAGGCATGCGCATGCACACAATGCATACACACTGAGGGCCTGATTCAGAGCCGGACGCAAGTGGCCGTTCGCTCGTCTGCCGTACGAGCAGAAATATTTAAATTCAAGCGCTCGCTCGTAAGTTCGCTCGTAGCTAATTTTCCGCCCCATAGTCTCCCAACCCCTCCTCTAGCTAGCGAACGTTCAAAATAGCGACCGTCCGTCTCCTCTTTGGTTGCAGGGAACGCTCGCACAAGTCAATTCCGGAAGTGGCCCCGTCAGTTTTCGATTGCCTGCTATTTCATTCTGCAAACATACTTTAATCGTTTCATGGCAATCACTATATTAATTACCTTAATTGCTATTCACATGTTTTCAATCCTGTTTTTTTTTTCATTGTCAATAAACTTTATTCTTGTCAGTGTGTGTCATTTGTACCGCAGAATACGTACGGTTTCACCAATGGTATTGTCTTTCGAAATTAAAGGTTTTTTGGAATTATACTATTGTTTTCCGTTGTTTTTTTATAGGCATATTTTAGTACTTTATTTGTTCTATTTAAATGTCACTGCATCAAGCCTATTATAACTCACAGAGGTGATGGACCAGAGAATCACCCATCATCCTCCCCCCATCACAAACCTACGCAAGCGGATGGCGTACGCGGGGGTGCGCCGCCGCCTGTGCTCCATCGGCTATCGCCGAAATATCGGCCAACTGGAGCGCAGGTGGTCGGATTTGCGCTGCCGAACCCCACGCCTGCTTGCAAGTTTGCGTCTCCAGATTCTGGAAAATAAGTGTTTATGTGTTTGTATATATTTTTTGTTTTATTTTTTTGTGGCCCTACCTGCGTGTGCATGTTTCCAGTATAGCCCTGTTTGTGTTTTTTGGCCCTACCTGCGTGTGCATGTTTACAGTATAGCCCTGCTTGTGAATTTTGGCCCTACCTGCATGTGCATGTTTCCAGTATAGCCCTGTTTGTGTTTTTTGGCCCTACCTGCATGTGCATGTTTACAGTATAGCCCTGTTTGTGAATTTTGGCCCTACCTGCGTGTGCATATTTCCAGTATAGCCCTGTTTGTGTTTTTTGGCCCTACCTGCAAGTGCATTTTTACAGCATAGCCCTGTTTGTGAATTTTGGCCCTACCTGCGTGTGCATGGTTACAGTATAGGCGTTTTTTGTTTTTTCCTGTTTTTTAAAAAAAAAAAATATAAACAAAAAAGCATTGTAATTAAATATGTTGGTCTCCATCATTTAGGGGCCGAGCGGATAATGAGATGGCGCAGACGGGTGTCTCGACCCCTATCCCCCACTCCCACCCAAACATCCTCTGCCCACTCTTCCCCAAATTCCCCCTCCACCCCAGACCTTGCCGCACGTCAGTCCCCTCCCTCTCCTCACCTTACCATCCCTCCAACCTCCCCCTCCCCTCAAACCCCCCCTCTCTTTCCTCACCCTCCACTTCCTCCCAAATTATACCTCCTCCTTCCCAGAACCACTGGCCAACATCTGAAGAGGAGGATTTCGGTGCCCCAGGCCCAGGCACCATTTTGACCGGTATGTTTACATTTTGAACTATGTTTTTTTATGGTTTTTGTCATTTGGGTTGATGTTGTCCTTTTGCCTGTGCAGTTCAAAATAGTAAAGTAGTTCCAATGTTTTTGATATATATCTTTGTGAAACAATGTCAAGGATGTTTTCCCCTTACACATATGACACATGTCCAAACACTCACACTTGTGTCTTTCTTGCTAACGCTACCCACAAATGTTGTATTTTTTCCCCTTTGTAGTTTTTTTTAGTTTTGTATTTTTTATTTTTTGGGGGGCCCTTATTTGTTTTGAATCTGTTCGTTTAGCATTCCTTTTGTTTTGGGCCTGTTTTGTCTTTTTCTTTTTCTTGTTAATGATAGTCTGATTTGTTAGATTTTATTAAAAATATAAATGAAGGTGTCATTTTACAAATCCACACATTTTTTTTACCCACAGAGGAGCAGAGGTGGAACGAGGCATTGTCTGCGGGCTTAATGGAGCTAGGGGGCCATGTCGTAGCAATGCTGGTCTCCTTGGACCATATTTTGGCGAGCTTGCGCCACTAATGGGTTTTTTTGGGCAAAACAGTTTGTTTAAAAATAAAGTTTATTTTGATTTATTTAAGTCTCATTCCTTTTGTGTAAATCTTAGATTGTTGAACCTTACATAAGTCTACTATTTGTCCCTGATTTTTAAAGTAATGTAAATTTGTTTGTCGAAAGCTCAAGAAAGTATGTAAGCTTGCACTTTAAACACATAACAATACCAATAGGTTTGGAGAAGTAACCTCAAAATGTGATTATTTTTTGGTGTGGGTAATGTTAAAATTAAAGCTACCTGCTTAGGCCTACAATTGCAAACATACTGATTCACCATAATACCTTTGGTGTTTGTTTTGAGCAACAAAGCAGGGTACTAAACTTTTCCAAATAAGAAATTACAGTATCAGGCATTAAGCAACTTTGCATTTTTAGAAACAGGTTACACTTGGTTGTAATTTACGATGGAAATGGTTGGTTAACGTAAAATAAAATTTTAATGCACACAAATAATAAACACCAAGTGAATAGACACAATAAATTCAAACATTCAAAACACACACAAGTCAAAACCACACCCAAACCCCCAAAAAAACACAATCAGGAACTGTTTGAAGAAGTAGCATGCCAACATGAATCCACAAATGAGGAGAAGAAATCATTGTTCCCGAAGTTATATCCAATGTGTCCACATAAAGTCATTTGTGTTGATCAGGTAGTAGGCATGGATTTTTAGGGTCATTTGAGGGATTAAAAACAAAGAAAAAAAAAACAGTTAAAAGTGTACTTTAAAATATTACATGTCTACATTGTGGCAATTTAAAAAATTATGATGAAATAATTACCTAAAAATTCTGGCCACAACTTCATTGCGTATGGCCCCCCCACATACTGACCTCCGACCAACCTCGGGGGGGGCATCCTCAGGCAAGGCATCCTCTGGCTGCATTGGGACACCACTCCTTATGGCGATGTTGTGAATATCCCACACAGGACCACAATTTTCGAAACCATAGCCGGCAAATACATGAGGTCGCCACCAGAGCGGTGGAGGCATCTGAATCGGCCTTTTAAAAGGCCCAAACAGCGTTCCACCACCTGCCTGGTGGCTGTAAGTGCGGAATTATACTGACTTTGTGGCCCTGGTGTGGGAACCAAATAAGGAGTGAGCAGCCAGGGCGTGCAAGGGTAACCACTGTCTCCTGTGAAAATATAAAAAAAAACATCAGGACCATTGTGTAACAAGCTTTGCATTGGTTTCAACAGAAGGTTTCAACTTACCCAGAAGCTACGCATCACCAGCTTGTAGGTTGTTTAATTTGTGCCAAATCCTTGATTGCCGGATGACGAAGGAATCATGTGCACTGCCGGGGAATTTTGCATACAGGGACAGGATCTGGAGGGAGGCATCACATATCACCATTACATTCATCGAGTGAAAGTGCTTTCAGTTCCTAAATATAGCCTTTAGCCTTGCTGGAGGCTGAAGTGGTATGTGAGTGCCATCCACAACCCCTATGATGTGTGGGAAGTCAGCTATTTGGTAAAAATTAGCCTTCACCACATTAAGGGAACCCATATCCAATGGCATTTTAATAAAATGATGGTGGTGTTTAAAAAGTGCCTCCATCACTGCCCTCAGGATCCTTGAAAAGGAGGATTGGGATATTCCAGCGACTATTCCCACAGTGTTTTGAAAGGATCCTGAGGCACAAAAATGTAACACCGACATTAATTGCGTAAATGGTGGTATTGCTGTAGGACTGTCAATTTGCCGTTCAAGATCACTCTCTATTAATGAGAGAGTGTCTATGATGATTTGTGGTGGAAGACGGTAGCGCCTTAACACCTCATCATCTAGCATTCCAAAAAGGGTGACACGTGTTCTATATATCTGGGGCCTTGCACGCCTACGAGGCCTACGCCTGGGACGAAGTTGAGGTTGGTCGGGTTCTGGAACCATGGCCAATATAATACGACCAACATCAACCTGAAATGTTAAGCCAGGTAGTTATTGTTTTAGACAAATGTGTTAAGAAAAATATACTTATCTTTTCCAAGCAAACCAAAGATGCTTACAGGCCTGGGACGTGTCATGTGCAAAACACCCTACATTTCAAAAGTAGAAAATATTTTTTAGATTAATTTAATAAACTGTGATTGAAAACAAATTTCTTTTTCGAAAAAATAGAGAAGGGAGCACACATTAGTTCTCAAAATAGTACGCTACATTTAGTGGTAAGACATGATTTTACACAGAAAAATTCAAAAAACATTAGTTCGCAACATAGTACGTTAATTTTACATTTAAAAACAAAAAAAACATTAGTTCGCTAAATAGTACGCTACTTTTAAAGTTCAAACCACTAAAACATTAGTTCACTAAATAGTACACTACTTTTACAGTTAAAACAACTGAAACATTAGTTCGCTAAATAGTACGCTACTTTTACAGTTAAAACCACTAAAACATTAGTTCGCTAAATTGTACGCTACTTTTACAGTTAAAACCACTAAAACATTAGTTCGCTAAATAGTACGCTACTTTTACACTTAAATAAGGACACATTAGTTCGCTAAATAGTATGCTACATTTAGTGGTAAGACATGATTGTTCTCAGAAAAAAAACACATTACTTAGCGAAACATATGCTAAGACCAACACATCGAATTTGTAAAGTCATGAAACCAAAAACACTTAACAAAAACAGACAAATATCCCAAAGTTATAAAACATCACTGGGTCACTGCCAAAATAACTGTAAAAAAAAAACAATATTTAAAAAAAATGTAAACTATTTACTATTATTTTTTAAAGTGGTTTTTTGAAATACTCAAAAATTAAAATAAAAAAAGCCAAAAAATAAACAAAAATGCTAACGGGAAAAAAACAAGTAAGAAAAAAAGCAAAAAGATCAAAAAAAACAAGTACTCCTTCTACACAACAATCACCAACAATCCACTCCAACGCAAAACCTCCAACAATCATAACATGCCACCTCGACTCGAGTCACACCAAGCCATAAATAGGCTTTATTTTCCCGCTCAAATTAAGGACGGACAATAGGAACGCACAAGGAATGATGCAGCCAAATAATGCTGACGCATGTCTAAAAACGTCACTGAAGGCCAAAATCGGTCTGCTACATTGAGAAAAAACAATGAGTACAGAGCAGCAAAGTACTAGCCAACAGGCACCATGTAAGTGTTTTTATTTTTGATGGAAAAATGCGTATGTTTAACATTACATTTTAAAACATTTTACTAAAATTTTTTTTAACATTTAAAAAAAAAGGTGTGGAGGATGCCATGGAAAAGGCTGCTGGCCCTAGTAGGCAAACTAGGGCCAAAAAAAAAAGGCAGCCACAATTCACAAGGAAGGAGATGGAGGTTTTGGTGCAAATGTGCAATGACAACCTGGCACAGGCACCAAGGAATATGGGTGCAACCCAGAGATGGAAACTGTGGGACGACATAGCCAGTGGGGTCAATGGTGTGGGTGAGTTTGAACGTTCAACCCGGGAGGTCAAACGCCGGTATGTAAAAACTACATTTTAGTAAAAAGTGTTTACAGGTCAAAATACTACAGGAATAATTCCAAATTTTAAACCAACAGATGGAGCGACTCCAAATATCGGCTTAAACAAAAACTGGCTGATAGGGCTAGGCATGCAGGGGGGACAGGTGGGGGTCCCACCCCTGTGTCACTTGAGCTCACAGATTTGGAGGAGCTGGCCCAGGGGTGTGTGCAGGATGAGGAGGTGTTTGGCGTGTCGAACATGGATACCGACATGCCAGACTTTGCGGCTCCTCATGTTGCCCCAGGTAAATGTTGTAATGTTAACAACTCAGAAATGTGTTTTTGACAATATCTAGATTATAATTTAACTCTTTTCTCTTTTTTCTCACAGAGACACAGGCGGATGAGTCTGCTCCAGAGGTGAGCTTTGGCCGCAGAATTTCTTCTGGCTCTGCAGGGGAGGAAGCAGTAGATCCGGCTGGGGAGGCTGTGGCAGACAGTCCAGGGCATTCCCTCTCGCAGGCAGTGGCCCTCCTCACTGATCTCAATGGTAAAACGGATCAGCAGACCGAGATTCTGCTGAGGATGGACGCCAATCTGCTACGGGTGGCGGACGCCCTGGAGTAAAGTGCTGTGGCCAACGTGACCATTACTAAGGCCCTTGCGGAAAATACTGGGGCCAACGTGCGAATAGCAAATGCCCTGGAGCAGCTTG
Organism: Taudactylus pleione; assembly: GCA_031769625.1. Classification (NCBI taxonomy): domain Eukaryota; kingdom Metazoa; phylum Chordata; class Amphibia; order Anura; family Myobatrachidae; genus Taudactylus; species Taudactylus pleione. The sequence goes on along the minus strand of JAUIMM010000566.1, from coordinate 5,170,013 downwards.
TTCGCCAGCACATGTTGGAGCCGGCCTCCCTTCCTGCCGGAACATCAGGACCCTCCACCTCTAGCACAACAACAGCCATCCCTCCAAATGTGCCTAGCCCTATGCCTAGTCCAGAGGCCACAACATCTGCCTCTGGCCAGGCCAGCCGAAGGACTTCCCGGACCCGTTCAGGCTCCCTCCAACCCCCGGCCAAACGGCCTAAAAGGCGATGACAGCACTGACTAATGTCCCCACAATCCATCTCTGTGTTTGCCCCATATTCCTGCATGGCAAAAACTTCCCTCTCCTTTCTTGTGAATTGTTTTTATTTGTTTTATTTGTGTTCAAATGCCACTTATTTTGTTGGTGTGTGGGCAAAATGATTTCTAGATTTTGTCCCATGAAAAAAATATGTTTACTTTAAAAAAAACTAGAAACAAAAATAACAAAAATATTATTAAACTTTGGAAACAAAATTGCAAAATTCTATTGTTGATTTATTCACAAACTGGTTAAAAGGTAATCCCTCTAAAAAACTTACAAGAAGTACAACGGAAATAGAAACATTTCATGTTTTGCATAAAAAAAGGGTTAAAATCAATTTATGAGTTTTATTTAGCAATTAGCAAAAAACAAAAGGACGATTGGTTTCTTGGTCAAAAAATAAAATAGAAAAAAAACAAACATGCGTACAATATTGTTTGCCTACAAAATAAACACTTACAAATATGTAAAAAGCACTCAAAAAAGCCAAACATTTGTTAGCTAATTGATTGTATGCCCCAGAAATTAGCAGCTGAGTAGTTCACCTGCGTTCGGTTTTTAGCTACTAAAAAAGGTCTATTTGCTAAACACCTTAGAAGCTGTTTAGCAATTAAAAGTTAATTGTTTTTGTTGCCTCACTTGATTAATCGCAACACCATCGATGAGTCCAGGGAAGTACGAGGAGACCATCATCATTGCGTTAGACTATACCAGACCACAAGCTGAGCGAGCAGTCTTAATGGAAATTGGATCACACAGTGACGTGTACAAAATAGCGTCCACATTGGACGTTCGCACAAGATAATACATGTACGCCCAAAAAACGCCTTGTCACGCCTGCGTTTTCTCATCTCCACCCCCGTTACCACCCATAAATGGAACATTCTGTCAATCAAATGACATAGGTCACTTCCTGTTCGCTGTGTATACGAGCGAACGAAAAATGACCACAATGATCCGGCCGCACATGCGCAATGAGAACCGGACGCATGCATGGTTTAGAACAATCGAATGCGTACGAGCGAACGGCTGATAGCGTCTGGCTCTGAATGAGGTCCTGAATACCATCGGCAGGAGTGAGAGTATTCATCTTAGTGAGCGGGTCTGAATCAGGCCCTCTGTTCACTGCACACTTAGTAAGTTTTATGACACAACTTACTAAGTATTGTCCCCAAATTATCATTATTATCAGACATTTATAGGGATTAGGGGTGTGCACCGGCCACTTTTCGTGTTTTGTGTTTTGGTTTTGGATCTGGATCTTTCTTCGTGTTTTGGATCTGGATTGGTTTTGCCAAAACCACCCTTCCGTGTTTTGGGTTCTGGGTTTTGTGTTTTGGATCTGTATTTTTTTGAAAAAAAGCATAAAAACAGCTAAAATCACAGAATTTGTAGGTTTTTCTGCTCCTATGCTATTATTAACCTCAATAACCTTAATTTCCACTCATTTCCAGTCTATTCTGAATACCCCACACCTCACAATAGTGTTTTTATGTCCAAAAGGTTGCACCGAGGTAGCTGGATGACTATGCTAAGCGACACGAGTGGGCGGCACAAACACGTGACCCATCTAGGCGTGAAACTGCAGTGGCAGACAGGATGGCATTGAAAAACTAGGCCCCAAACTGTACATAATGCAAAGAAAAAAAAGAGGTGCAAGATGGAATTGTCCTTGGGCCCTCCCACCCACCCTTATGTTGTATAAACAGGACATGCACACTTTAACAAACCAATCATTTCAGCGCCAGGGTCTGCCACACAACTGTGGCTGAAATGATTGGTTCGTTTGGGCCCCCACAAAACAAGCTGGCAATTAATCTGTCCCTGCACAAACTGGCTCTACGGAGGCAAGATGTCATCCTCATCCTCCTCATCCACCGATTCCTCACCCTCTTCAGTGTGTACATCCTCATCCTCAGAGTATTAATTCGTCCCTGCTGGAACCACAGGTCCCTCTGTACGTTCTGGAGGCTGGTCTCCCTGGAAGAGTTGATAATTCATTTTATGAACATCATCTTCTCCACATTTTGTGGAAGCAACCTCCTACGCCTTTCGCTGACAAGGTTCCCGGCTGCACTAAACACTCTTTCGGAGTACACACTGGAGGGGGGGGCAACTCAGGTAAAATAGAGCCAGTTTGAAGAGGGACCTCCAAATTGCTTCTTTTTCCTGTCAGTACAGGTACGGACTGTCTGACATGCCTACTTGGATGCTGTCACCGATGTAATCCTTTAACAGACAGACGCACGCTTGTCGCTGCTGCTTTGAGGATTCAAGTGCGGCTACAGCCCACACAATTCACAAAGACAGAAAAAAAAAAAGAATATTTTTATTGTTTGTGGAGCACACTTTGAGGGTTACACCACCCTTTAACAGACAGACGCACGCTTGTCGCTGCTGCTTTGAGGATGCAAGTGCGGCTACAGCCCACACAATTCACAAAGACAGAAAAAAGAAGAAGAATATTTTTATTGTTTGTGGAGCACACTTTGAGGGTGTCACCACCCTTTAACAGACAGACGCACGCTTGTCGCTGCTGCTTTAAGGATGCAGGTGCGGCTACAGCCCACACATTTCACAAAGACCGAAAAAAAAAGAACAATATTTTAATTGTTTGTGTAGCACACTTTGAGGGTGTCACCACCCTTTAACAGACAGACGCACGCTTGTCGCTGCTGCTTTAAGGATGCAGGTGCGGCTACAGCCCACACAATTCACAAAGACAGAAAAAAGAAGAATATTTTTATTGTTTGTGTAGCACACTTTGAGGGTGTCACCACCCTTTAACAGACAGACGCACGCTTGTCGCTGCTGCTTTGAGGATGCAAGTGCGGCTACATCGCACACAAGTCACAAACACATAAAAAAAAGTTTTTTATTTTTTGGAGCACTTCGAGAGTTACACCACCCTTTAACAGACAGACGCACGCTTGTCGCTGCTGCTTTAAGGATGCAGGTGCGGCTACAGCCCACACATTTCACAAAGACAGAAAAAAGAAGAAGAATATTTTTATTGTTTGTGTAGCACACTTTGAGGGTGTCACCACCCTTTAACAGACAGACGCACGCTTGTCGCTGCTGCTTTAAGGATGCAGGTGCGGCTACAGCCCACACATTTCACAAAGACCGAAAAAAAAAGAACAATATTTTAATTGTTTGTGTAGCACACTTTGAGGGTGTCACCACCCTTTAACAGACAGACGCACGCTTGTCGCTGCTGCTTTGAGGATGCAGGTGGAATCTAGACGGGATTTGGAACCGAGGACACACTACCTCCATCAATTGTCTAAATCCCACTGCACTAATGTCGGATACCGGACGCACGTCTAACACCAACATAGCAGTCAAGGCCTCAGTTATACGTTTTGCTTCAGGATGACTGCTGTCGTACTTCATCCTCATCGCTAGGGACTGTTGGAGGGTCAATTGTTTAGTAAAAGTAGTGATGTTCCTACTTCCTCTCTGGGATGATGAACAACTCCCAGCAGCAGCAACAGCACTAGTAGGAAGTGGTTCTTGATCTTTCCCTATTTTATTTTTATCAGAGAAAGTTTGGTCCTCCATTTATGTTATATTGATATATATACGTGCGGCTAAAGCGCACACAAACACAGAAAATATTTTTTTATTTTTGCTGGAGAGTAGTGCACTTTGTGGGTTACACCACCCTTTAAGAAATGAGCCAGCCGGCTCTTTACTTATGGGACACAGGCGCACGCTTGGCGCTGCTCCTTTGTTGATGCACGTGCAGCCACAGTGCACACAAGTCACAAACACAGAAAATATATATTTTTTTGGTTTGGAGTGTACTTTGGGGGTTACAGAACCCTTTAACGGTCAAGCCAGCTGGCCCTTTACTTATGACACAGGCGCACGCTTGGCACTACTTTGTTGATGCACGTGCGGCTACTGCGCACACAATTCACAAACACAGAAAATAATTTTTTTTTTGGTTTGGACTGGAGTGTACTTTCGGGGGTTACAGCACCCTTTAACGGTCAAGCCAGCCGGCCCTTTACTTATGACACAGGCGCACACTTGGCACTACTTTGTTGATGCACGTGCGGCTACTGCGCACACAATTCACAAACACAGAAAATAATTTTTTTTTTGGTTTGGACTGGAGTGTACTTTCGGGGGTTACAGCACCCTTTAACGGTCAAGCCAGCCGGCCCTTTACTTATGACACAGGGGCACACTTGTCACTACTTTGTTGATGCACGTGCGGCTACTGCGCACACAATTCACAAACACAGAAAATAATTTTTTTTCGGTTTGGACTGGAGTGTACTTTGGGGGTTACAGCACCCTTTAACGGTCAAGCCAGCCGGCCCTTTACTTATGACACAGGCGCATGCTTGGCACTACTTTGTTGATGAACGTGCGGCTACTGCGCACACAATTCACAAACACAGAAAATAATTTTTTTTTTGGTTTGGACTGGAGTGTACTTTCGGGGGTTACAGCACCCTTTAACGGTCAAGCCAGCCGGCCCTTTACTTATGACACAGGCGCACGCTTGGCACTACTTTGTTGATGCACGTGCGGCTACTGCGCACACAATTCACAAACACAGAAAATAAATTTTTTTTTGGTTTGGACTGGAGTGTACTTTGGGGGTTACAGCACCCTTTAACGGTCAAGCCAGCTGGCCCTTTACTTATGACACAGGCGCACGCTTGGCACTACTTTGTTGATGCACATGCGACTACTGCGCACACAATTCACAAACACAGAAAATAATTTTTTTTTTGGTTTGGACTGGAGTGTACTTTGGGGGTTACAGCACCCTTTAACGGTCAAGCCAGCCGGCCCTTTACTTATGACACAGGCGCACGCTTGGCACTACTTTGTTGATGCACGTGCGGCTACTGCGCACACAATTCACAAACACAGAAAATAATTTTTTTTTTGGTTTGGACTGGAGTGTACTTTCGGGGGTTACAGCACCCTTAACGGTCAAGCCAGCCGGCCCTTTACTTATGACACAGGCGCACGCTTGGCACTACTTTGTTGATGCACGTGCGGCTACTGCGCACACAATTCACAAACACAGAAAATAATTTTTTTTTTGGTTTGGACTGGAGTGTACTTTCGGGGGTTACAGCACCCTTAACGGTCAAGCCAGCCGGCCCTTTACTTATGACACAGGCGCACGCTTGGCACTACTTTGTTGATGCACGTGCGGCTACTGCGCACACAATTCACAAACACAGAAAATAATTTTTTTTTGGTTTGGACTGGAGTGTACTTTCGGGGGTTACAGCACCCTTTAACGGTCAAGCCAGCCGGCCCTTTACTTATGACACAGGCGCACGCTTGGCACTACTTTGTTGATGCACGTGCGGCTACTGCGCACACAATTCACAAACACAGAAAATATATTATTTTTTTAGCACTTGGGGGGAGCACCCCTGATGGACAGAGCACCCCCTGGACAACACTACAGCACCTCTTTAGGACTGGGACACTGCACAGGACTTTGGAGTGGACACAGCCCCTATGGAGAACTGACTGCACAACACAGTCCAGCCAGCCCCTATGGACTTTGAAGTAGTGGACACAGCCCCTATTAACAACAGCAGCACAGCACAACACAGCCAGCCCCTATGGACTTTGAAGTAGTGGACAACAGCAGCACTACACTACACTACACTACACAGCCCTAACTCCCACCCTCCCTCTTCACTGTCCACAGCCGAGTGAGAAAATGGCGCCGACGTGGGTACCTTATATAGGATCCAAAACCCGCGAGACTCGGAAGGCGGGATGATGACGTTTTGCCTCGATTTCAGATCCGAGTCAGGCGGGAAAAGTCGAGCCTGATTCGGATCGGACTCGGATCGGGGTAGCTCGGGGGGGTTCGGATTTCAGAAATCCGAACCCGCTCACCCCTAATAGGGATATGTGGCGCCAAAACACCCAAAGGAATGTCATATAATTTAAACAGGTTTATTCTAGGGGTGTGCACCGGCCACTTTTCGTGTTTTGTGTTTTGGTTTTGGATCTGGATCTTTCTTCGTGTTTTGGATCTGGATTGGTTTTGCCAAAACCACCCTTCCGTGTTTTGGGTTCTGGGTTTTGTGTTTTGGATCTGTATTTTTTTTTTAAAAAGCATAAAAACAGCTAAAATCACAGAATTTGTTGGTTTCTCTGCTCCTATGCTATTATTAACCTCAATAACCTTAATTTCCACTCATTTCCAGTCTATTCTGAACACCTCACACCTCACAATAGTGTTTTCATGTCCAAAAGGTTGCACCGAGGTAGCTGGATGACTATGCTAAGCGACACGAGTGGGCGGCACAAACACGTGACCCATCTAGGAGTGACACTGCAGTGGCAGACAGGATGGCAGTTAGAAAAACTAGGCCCCAAACTGTACATAATGCAAAGAAAAAAAAGAAGTGCAAGATGGAATTGTCCTTGGGCCCTCCCACCCACCCTTATGTTGTATAAACAGGACATGCACACTTTAACAAATCAATCATTTCAGCGCCAGGGTCTGCCACACAACTGTGGCTGAAATGATTGGTTCGTTTGGGCCCCCACAAAACAAGCTGGCAATTAATGTGTCCCTGCACAAACTGGCTCTACGGAGGCAAGATGTCATCCTCATCCTCCTCATCCACCGATTCCTCACCCTCTTCAGTGTGTACATCCTCATCCTCACAAAGTATTAACTCGTCCCCACTTGAATCCACCACCACAGGTCCCTCTGTACCTTCTGGAGGCTGGTCTCCCTGGAAGAGCTGATAATTCATTTTGATGAACATCATCTTCTCCACATTCTGTGGAAGCAACCTCCTACGCCTTTCGCTGACAAGGTTCCCGGCTGCACTAAACACTCTTTCGGAGTACACACTGGAGGGGGGGCAACTCAGGTAAAATAGAGCCAGCTTGTACAGGGGCCTCCAAATTGCCTCTTTTTCCTGCCAGTACAGGTATGGACTGTCTGACATGCCTACTTGGATGCTGTCACCGATGTAATCCTCCACCATTCTGTCAATGGTGACAGTATCATATGCAGTGACAGTAGACATGTCAGAAATTGTTGCCAGGTCCTTCAGTCCGGACCAGATGTCCAAACTTGGTCCTGCCTGCCCTGCATCACCGCCAGCGGGTTGCTTAGGATACCTAAGTTTTTTCCTGGCAGCCCCAGTTGCGGGAGAAAATGAAGAAGGAGCCGTTGACGTGTCACGTTCCGCTTCAGCTGACAGTGTGTTCACCAGCAGGTCTTTGCACCTCTGCAGGCTTGTGTCGGCCGGAAAGAGAGACACCACATAGGCTTTAAACCTAGGATCAAGCACGGTGGCCAAAATGTAGTGGTCTGATTTCAACAGATTGACCACCCTGGAATCCTGGCAAAGCGAATGAAGGGCTTCATCCACAAGTCCCACATGCCGAGCGGAATCGCTCCGTCTTAGCTCCTCCTTCACTTTCTCCAGCTGCTTCTGCAAAAGCCTGATGAGGGGAATGACCTGACTCAAGCTGGCTGTGTCTGAACTGACTTCACGTGTGGCAAGTTCGAAGGGCTGGAGAACCTTGCACAACACGGAAATCATTCTCCACTGCACTTGAGTCAGGTGCATACCCCCTCCTTTGCCTATGTCATAGGTGGATGTATAGGCTTGTATGGCCTTTTGCTGCTCCTCCATCCTCTGAAGCATATAGAGGGTTGAGTTCCACCGCGTCACAACCTCTTGCTTCAGGTGATGGCGGGGCAGGTTCAAGAGTGTTTGCTGGCGCTCCAGTCTTCGGCACGCAGTCGCTGAATGGCGAAAGTGGCCAGAAATTTTTCGGGCCACCCAAAGCGTCTCCTGCACGCCCCTGTCGCTTTTCAGAAAATTCTGCACCACCAAGTTTATTGTGTGAGCAAAACATGGGACGTGCTGGAATTTGCCCAGATGTAATGCCCGCACAATATTGGTGGCGTTGTCAGATATCACAAATCCCCAGGAGAGTCTAAGTGGGGTAAGCCACTGGGCGATGATTTCCCTCAGTTTCTCTAAGAGGTTGTCGGCGGTGTGCCTCTTACTGAAACCGGTGATACACAGCGTAGCCTGCCTTGTAACGAGCTGGCGTTTCTGAGATGCTGCTACTGGTGACGCTGCTGCTGTTGCTGCGTAAGGTGATACATTTACCCAGTGGGCTGTCACAGTCATATAGTCCTTAGTCTGCCCTGTTCCACTTGTCCACATGTCCGTGGTTAAGTGGACATTGTGTACAACGGCATTTTTCAGGACACTGAGGACACTTTTTCTGACGTTTCTGTACAGTCTCGGTATCGCCTGCCTAGTGAAGTGGAATCTAGACGGGATTTGGAACCGGGGACACACTACCTCCATCAATTGTCTAAATCCCACTGCACTAATGGCGGATACCGGACGCACGTCTAACACCAACATAGCAGTCAAGGCCTCAGTTATACGTTTTGCTTCAGGATGACTGCTGTCGTACTTCATCCTCCTCGCTAAGGACTGTTGGAGGGTCAATTGTTTAGTAAAAGTAGTGGTGTTCCTACTTCCTCTCTGGGATGATGAACGACTCCCAGCAGCAGCAACAGCAGCAGCGGCAGCAGTAGGCGTAGCAATGCAGGATCCTCCGGAGGAATCCCGGATAGGAGAGTCAGTCATGCCAGTGACATGGCCTGCAGGACTACTTCCGATCCTGACTAAGGAGGAAATTGACGAGGAGGGAGTTGACGGTGTGGTTTGCAGGCGCTTGGATACAACAGGACAACGGGATTTAGGTGTCCCTGGACTGCTTACGGTCTTAGCCAAAGTTTCTGAACTTGACAGTAACTTTTTATGAACGCGCTGCAGGTGCCGTATAAGGGAGGATGTTCCTAGGTGGTTGACGTCCCTACCCCTACTTATTTCACCTTTACATATGGTACATATGGCAAGACAGTTGTTGTCCGGATTTGGATAGAAATACTGCCAGACCAAAGAGGTGGAATGTTTGGTCTTCTACCCAGGCATGACCGTGATGGGCTTTTTCATCCCACGGACAACAACTGTCTCCCCCGGAGCCTGATTTAAACAAACCACATCACCATCAGAATCCTCCTCGCCAACATCCTCCTCAGCGCCAGCTACACCAGTATCCTCATCCTGTTGTACTTCAACAGTGACATCTTCAATTTGCATATCAGCAAGTGGACTGTGGGTGCTCCTTTCAGCACTTGCAGGGGGCGTGCAAATGGTGGAAAGAGCCACCTCTTCCCGTCCAGTGCTGGGAAGGTCAGGCATCGCAACCACCACCACACTTGGACTCTCCTTGGGGATTTGTGATATCTTCTTAGAAAGCACAGTTCTTCGCTGTGCTTTTGCCAGCTTAACTCTTTTGATTTTTTTAGTGGGAGGAGGGCTTCCATCGTCATGTGAAGCTGAACCACTAGTCATGAACATACTAGGGATTGACCTTAGCCGTTCCTTGCCACTCCGTGTCGTAAATGGCATATTGGCAAGTTTACGTTTCTCTTCAGCTGATTTAAATGTCTTTTTCAAGGTCATTTTCCTGAACTTTGCCATTTGGGATTGTATGTGCCCTCTACTATGACATTGGGCATCGGCCTTGGCAGACGACGTTGATGGCATGTTATCGTCTATGTCATGACTAGTGGCAGCAGCTTCAGCACTAGGAGGAAGTGGTTCTTGATCTTTCTCTATTTTATTTTTATCGGAGAAAGTTTGGTCCTCCATTTATGTTATATCGATTTGATATATACGTGCGGCTAAACACAGAAAATATATATTTTTTTGGTTTGGACTGGAGTGTACTTTGGGGGTTACAGCACCCTTTAACGGTCAAGCCAGCCGGCCCTTATGACACAGGCGCACTCTTGGCACTACTTTGTTGATGCACGTGCGGCTACTGCGCACACAATTCACAACCACAGAAAAGAATTTTTTTTTTGGTTTGGACTGGAGTGTACTCTCGGGGGTTACAGCACCCTTAACGGTCAAGCCAGCCGGCCCTTTACTTATGACACAGGCGCACGCTTGGCACTACTTTGTTGATGCACGTGCGGCTACTGCGCACACAATTCACAAACACAGAAAATAATTTTTTTTTTGGTTTGGACTGGAGTGTACTCTCGGGGGTTACAGCACCCTTAACGGTCAAGCCAGCCGGCCCTTTACTTATGACACAGGCGCACGCTTGGCACTACTTTGTTGATGCACGTGCGGCTACTGCGCACACAATTCACAAACACAGAAAATAATTTTTTTTTTGGTTTGGACTGGAGTGTACTCTTGGGGGTTACAGCACCCTTAACGGTCAAGCCAGCCAGCCCTTTACTTATGACACAGGCGCACGCTTGGCACTACTTTGTTGATGCACGTGCAGCTACTGCGCACACAATTCACAAACACAGAAAATAATTTTTTTTTGGTTTGGACTGGAGTGTACTTTCGGGGGTTACAGCACCCTTTAACGGTCAAGCCAGCCGGCCCTTTACTTATGACACAGGCGCACGCTTGGCACTACTTTGTTGATGCACGTGCGGCTACTGCGCACACAATTCACAAACACAGAAAATAATTTTTTTTTTGGTTTGCACTGGAGTGTACTTTGGGGGTTACAGCACCCTTTAACGGTCAAGCCAGCCGGCCCTTTACTTATGACACAGGCGCACGCTTGGCACTACTTTGTTGATGCACGTGCGGCTACTGCGCACACAATTCACAAACACAGAAAATAATTTTTTTTTTGGTTTGGACTGGAGTGTACTTTCGGGGGTTACAGCACCCTTAACGGTCAAGCCAGCCGGCCCTTTACTTATGACACAGGTGCACGCTTGGCACTACTTTGTTGATGCACGTGCGGCTACTGCGCACACAATTCACAAACACAGAAAATAATTTTTTTTTTGGTTTGGACTGGAGTGTACTCTCGGGGGTTACAGCACCCTTAACGGTCAAGCCAGCCGGCCCTTTACTTATGACACAGGCGCACGCTTGGCACTACTTTGTTGATGCACGTGCGGCTACTGCGCACACAATTCACAAACACAGAAAATAATTTTTTTTTTGGTTTGGACTGGAGTGTACTTTGGGGGTTACAGCACCCTTTAACAGTCAAGCCAGCCGGCCCTTTACTTATGACACAGGCGCACGCTTGGCACTACTTTGTTGATGCACGTGCGGCTACTGCGCACACAATTCACAAACACAGAAAATAATTTTTTTTTTGGTTTGGACTGGAGTGTACTTTCGGGGGTTACAGCACCCTTAACGGTCAAGCCAGCCGGCCCTTTACTTATGACACAGGTGCACGCTTGGCACTACTTTGTTGATGCACGTGCGGCTACTGCGCACACAATTCACAAACACAGAAAATAATTTTTTTTTTGGTTTGGACTGGAGTGTACTCTCGGGGGTTACAGCACCCTTAACGGTCAAGCCAGCCGGCCCTTTACTTATGACACAGGCGCACGCTTGGCACTACTTTGTTGATGCACGTGCGGCTACTGCGCACACAATTCACAAACACAGAAAATAATTTTTTTTTTGGTTTGGACTGGAGTGTACTTTGGGGGTTACAGCACCCTTTAACGGTCAAGCCAGCCGGCCCTTTACTTATGACACAGGCGCACTCTTGGCACTACTTTGTTGATGCACGTGCGGCTACTGCGCACACAATTCACAAACACAGAAAATAATTTTTTTTTTGGTTTGGACTGGAGTGTACTTTCGGGGGTTACAGCACCCTTAACGGTCAAGCCAGCCGGCCCTTTACTTATGACACAGGCGCACGCTTGGCACTACTTTGTTGATGCACGTGCGGCTACTGCGCACACAATTCACAAACACAGAAAATAATTTTTTTTTTGGTTTGGACTGGAGTGTACTCTCGGGGGTTACAGCACCCTTAACGGTCAAGCCAGCCGGCCCTTTACTTATGACACAGGCGCACGCTTGGCACTACTTTGTTGATGCACGTGCGGCTACTGCGCACACAATTCACAAACACAGAAAATAATTTTTTTTTTGGTTTGGACTGGAGTGTACTTTCGGGGGTTACAGCACCCTTAACGGTCAAGCCAGCCGGCCCTTTACTTATGACACAGGCGCACGCTTGGCACTACTTTGTTGATGCACGTGCGGCTACTGCGCACACAATTCACAAACACAGAAAATAATTTTTTTTTGGTTTGGACTGGAGTGTACTTTCGGGGGTTACAGCACCCTTTAACGGTCAAGCCAGCCGGCCCTTTACTTATGACACAGGCGCACGCTTGGCACTACTTTGTTGATGCACGTGCGGCTACTGCGCACACAATTCACAAACACAGAAAATTATTTTTTTTTTGGTTTGGACTGGAGTGTACTTTGGGGGTTACAGCACCCTTTAACGGTCAAGCCAGCCGGCCCTTTACTTATGACACAGGCGCACGCTTGGCACTACTTTGTTGATGCACGTGCGGCTACTGCGCACACAATTCACAAACACAGAAAATAATTTTTTTTTTGGTTTGGACTGGAGTGTACTTTCGGGGGTTACAGCACCCTTAACGGTCAAGCCAGCCGGCCCTTTACTTATGACACAGGTGCACGCTTGGCACTACTTTGTTGATGCACGTGCGGCTACTGCGCACACAATTCACAAACACAGAAAATAATTTTTTTTTTGGTTTGGACTGGAGTGTACTTTCGGGGGTTACAGCACCCTTAACGGTCAAGCCAGCCGGCCCTTTACTTATGACACAGGCGCACGCTTGGCACTACTTTGTTGATGCACGTGCGGCTACTGCGCACACAATTCACAAACACAGAAAATAATTTTTTTTTGGTTTGGACTGGAGTGTACTTTCGGGGGTTACAGCACCCTTTAACGGTCAAGCCAGCCGGCCCTTTACTTGTGACACAGGCGCACGCTTGGCACTACTTTGTTGATGCACGTGCGGCTACTGCGCACACAATTCACAAACACAGAAAATATATTATTTTTTTAGCACTTGGGGGGAGCACCCCTGATGGACAGAGCACCCCCTGGACAACACTACAGCACTCCTTTAGGACTGGGACACTGCACAGGACTTTGGAGTGGACACAGCCCCTATGGAGAACTGACTGCACAACACAGTCCAGCCAGCCCCTATGGACTTTGAAGTAGTGGACACAGCCCCTATTAACAACAGCAGCACAGCACAACACAGCCAGCCCCTATGGACTTTGAAGTAGTGGACAACAGCAGCACTACACTACACTACACTACACTACACAGCCCTAACTCCCACCCTCCCTCTTCACTGTCCACAGCCGAGTGAGAAAATGGCGCCGACGCGGGTACCTTATATAGGATCCAAAACCCGCGAGACTCGGAAGGCGGGATGATGACGTTTTGCCTCGATTTCAGATCCGAGTCAGGCGGGAAAAGTCGAGCCTGACTCGGATCGGACTCGGATCGGGGGGGCTCGGGGGGGTTCGGATTTCAGAAATCCGAACCCGCTCACCCCTATTTTATTCACAATTTCATTCCACAAAAAAAAAAAAAATAATAATAAAGAACTTCCCTTTAAGATAAGTGTAATAAAAGGAATCCTGCTGTTAATGTCTCTCACCCTTGATTGGTGTTGTGGTGGGCTTAAGTAAAAGCAGCATTCAGGTCATTAACAGCAGGATTCCTTTTATTACACTTACCATAAAGGGAAGTTCTTTATTATTATTGTTTTTTGTGGAATGAAATTGTGAATAAACCTGTTTAAATTATATGATTTACTTTATTGACATTCCTTTGGGTGTTCTGGCGCCACATATCCCTATAGCCCTTTTGGTATTGGAATCTATGACACAAGGAATGTGGTGTCCCTAAGGTATGAGGGAGGCAGCCTAAATATCCCATTTATCCAAATATTTTCTTAGAACCAGAGTTTTTACATAATAGCCCTTAATTTGTATTGTAATAAGAATGTAATTAAGAAGCTGTATGCTAATATTTAATGCTATCAAATCAGTTAAACTGGTGCCATTAAATTTGAATTGCAACTGATAAATACACATTTTAATATGGTATAGTTATAGAGTGTTATTCTTATTCAGAGATGAACTTTATATTTAAGCTGTCAGTAATCTATAACACGCCAGGCACTAGAAAGCAGTGTCTGTTGACCAGGGGCACTCCACTGGAGCGCGAGCTCCAGGCACCTTAGTTGCCAGAGGGCGCCCTGAAGTCCGCCTCTGGAAGCAACTGTCAAGTAGCTGACAGCCTGCCGGTCCGTGTCCAGCCTGTCAGGTGCTGTGGACTGAATTTTTTTACAAAAATTGACAAAAAAGCTAAAATCACATAATTTGGACTTTTTTTTGTTTTTTTGTTCCTAGAGTATTATTAGCCCCAATAACATTAATTTCCAGTCAATTACCGTCAATTTAGACCACCTCACAGCTCACAATATTGTTTTCACCACTATTGGCCAAAGGATGCAGTGAGCTGGCTGGTTACTAAGCAACAGAGCAGCAGGAACAGACACGGCAGTTTAAAGCACATCTACTGCATGAAACATTGCCACTCACTGCCACTCACAGTACTTGAGTGTGCACTGCCACTCACAGTACTTGTGTTTTATGGACACACAGAGGGCTTAGGCCCAAGGAGTCACGGTGCTTGTATATGCAGAGGGCTACGGCCCAAGGAGTCACAGTGTTTGTATACACAGAGGGCTACTGCCCAAGGAGTCACGGTCAGGGGCACAGAGAGGGGGAGAGTGGGTACAGTTTACCCGGGCCCAGGCTTCCAGAGGAGCCTGACAGGGGCCCGGGTCTGGCACCACCCCCCCACCCTTCTTCCCTCCTCCCTCCCTCTGCGGCAGCCCAACACACAGTGTGCCCCCTATACACTTACACAGTCACTTTAATCAGCAGAGTATAGCGCAGAATACATTAGCATGCAGTGTGCCCCCTTACACAGTCACTTTGCCAGCACAGCCACTTGTAAGTCTGGACGCAGCCACTTAATCAGCAGAGTATAGCACAGCATACTGTACATCAGCGTGCAGTGTGCAGGTTGTTGCAAAAGTTTCTAACACATGTTCAGAATCCTGGTTTCTGCACTCCACCCTCTGTGACTGTTCAGTAAGGAAGAAGAGCAGCAGGATTCAACATGGCGCACTTGACTATGGTCAAGGTTGGAGGTGCCAACACTGCTAGTTCCTATTTTGTGAAACAAGCACTGGAGACATGATGTGTTTGAGCAGAGGTTAGTAGTGAAGCAGCAGCATGAGGGGCATACAAGGTCAATGGGTTTTGTAGGAAAATATCCTGCACCTTTTCCACTAGAGCTGCAACAGCCCTGAGACAGTTAGGCAAAGCAGTAGTAACAGTGTCAAGCACAATCCTGTAGTATCCCACTGGCCTCTGTTAGTTTCTGTGTGTTTCCACATGTCTATGTGAGTACCCCCCATTGTTGTGTTATGTTTCTTTACACAATAGTAGAAAAAATTGTTGTGGTGCTTCTGTGAGAGCTCAGTAGGTATCTTACCTGTTTTTGGTTTACTGGCAGATAGATTGAGTATCAAGATTACCCTTTCTGGTGTGAGGTATCAGGCACTGTCCCAAGTACTTTACTTTAGTCTGGTAAGGTTGCAATTTGCATGTCTGTGAGGTACTGTACTTTAAAATAAGATATGTGTCTGTAAGAGAAGCTCTCAGGGAGCTTGAGCAAAGCAACAAATCATGAACACATTGGATTAGGACAGACTGACATTCAGGGCCGTAGCGAGCCTGGCCGGGCCTAATCGCGGGCGGCGTGGCCACGCCCCCTTGAAAAAAAAAAATAGAATAAATATAACTTTTGCAGCTGCGCATCAGGGAGGGGGGCGCTGTAAGTCCCCCAGCCCGGCACTAAGCAGAGGGGGAGGCGCAATCAGTGTGATAGCTCCCCCCCACAGCCATAGGAGACTGCCCCGGCTGCTGCAGCAGCCACGAGCAGTCTCACACAGCAGCCCAGTACAAGCAGTGTGCTGAGCTGCTGTGAGGGAGGGGTGGGGGGGCGACACCAGACCCGGGCCCTGCTGGGCCCCTCTAGCAAGCCCGGGCCCAGGTAAACTGAAACCCCCCCTCTCTGTGCCCATGCTGACATTAAGGCACAGAAGACTTAGTGGCCTAAGCTTTAAGTGTGATCCTATAGAAATTTCCATGGATTTGTCTCTCTCCTGGACATCCATTTTTGGATACCTCTCTGGAGTTGCAGCGTTTAGTGACCTGTGGTGTCCCTCATATTGGGACACCACAGGTTGTAATTGTTGCTTTTTTAAACTATTTTTTCTAACAGTTTGGAATGTTGTTGCTCTATATGTCTGCATATATAAGCTTTATGCTGTGCAGCCCTTTCAATTTCAATAATGTCTATGTTTAAGTCTATGTTTGGCAGTACACACTTGCAAAATTTTCTCTACAACATTTAGCAAAATTTCAGTTAATTGTACTAATTGCTGGAAAAGACTGTAGATTATGCGTCATTTCACGCCATTTAGTCACATATTTCACTCAATTATCACCATAAGTTTTGACGCATAACTCGCCTTCAGGCATATTCTTACCTAATTAATTGGCCACATCTTCTCCCCCATCTGTGCCTGCAGTAGAGAGTATAATCAGTATGGGCATTGTGGTTAGTGAAGATCCGACAACAGTGGTTGAATTAGTTAAAAGTTTTACTTCTCTTTAAAGTACAAAATACAACAGCATACAGAAAAAAAGGCTTTCAATCCAAAAAGCTTAGAACATCTAACACACATTCAGTGTTTATCCTTTCTACATTATACAAGCAAATGCATATTTGAATATTATGCATAATACATTGACCTAATTTCTAAGAAGTGGGCAGATATAGGGCCACATTTAATAGGTTGCGATTTTGTGAAATGTGCGAGTTTGACGTTTAATTCACTATTTTTTGAACTCTCAAATGTAATAGGGTGCGAGAACAGGCAAAGTGGCATGTTTCTAACCATTTCCAAAGTCGTGAATTTCATACTCACAATCCAGATGTTTTCCAATGTTAAAGATAGAACTCACCAAATGTAATAGTGTGCGAATTATAAAATCACATTGCAAACATTACTAAAAATAGCACAAACTTTAGACCAGGTTGAGATAAGCGAGTTTAATTACACTTTCTGAAATTTTAAAAATTTGAGGGTAATTTACACAGGTGAACTTCATAATTCACATTAACATCCCTATATAAACACACATACAGCCATTGCACCTGTAAGGATTTGAGAAATGGAGTTAGTACAGTCATCATTGGAGCTGTATGCTTGTAGCCTGCTTTCTATGGAGGAGCTGCACAGAGAGGGCACAGGAGCATCCCCAGATCCAGGTCCCTATTAGGCTCCATGCCAGGATATAGACTGAGGATGGACCTGGACTCCCTCTCAGATCATGAGGTGGTTCAGTTATTTAGATTGAACTGCACAAACCTCATGCTCTATAAGAGCAGGTGAGAGATGATTTGGTGCCTTTGGCTGGTAGCAAGTATGCAGTGCCGGGCTGCATAAATTAATGCGTTCCCTGCAATTTTTTTGCCACTGGCTCATTTCAGCAAGTGAGTGGTAGAGTGCTGGGGATTACACAAGGCACTTTCTCCAGGCATTTATCTCAAGTGTTATCTGCCATGAAGAAGTTGTGGTAAATATATATGTCATGCTCCCATTGTGAATCCGAGTGGCAGGACCTGAAGGTAGCTTTCTATATTCTCTCAGCATTGCCTACTGTGCTGGGAGCCATAGATTGCACCCACATTGGGATAAGATCGCCAAGGGGGTATGTGTATGTAAATAGACATGTCTACCACTCCCTCAATGTGCAGGTGGGCTGCGATGCCAACCTCAAGATTCTCAATATGGTTACAGGTTACCCAAGGTCTTGCCATAATGCCTATATCCTTCGCCAGTCATCTCTGTGGGAAAGATTTGAAGAAGAACACATGCCGGAGGGCTGGCAACTTGGTATGTTGTTTTGCCTGTATAACATTTATTTAATTTTAGCTGTACTACGTGTGTGTTTATCTCTATTTCTGTGCAGTGTTAAATAACCATGGGGGATATTTCTCAAAGCTGGGAGAGAGATATAATTGTGAGAGATAAAGTACTAACCAATCAGCTTCCAATTTACATTTGCAGGCTATGTTTAAAAACTGATAGTTAGGAGCTGATTGGTTTTTTTTATTTTTTTCAATTTAGAAAATGCTATTTGTGTACTATTTTATAAAGTATTTTAACACTCTCTTTCATAAATCAGGTGACTCAGGATATGGGTGTCAGACTTTGCTCATGACACCTCTGTTGAGACCACGAGGCCATTCACAGCACCGGTAAAACAACGCACACATTGCTACATGGTCAGTAAGTGAGCGTACCTTTGGGGTGCTGAAGAGCAGGTTTCACGATGTGCGTAAAGTGTGTGACATCATCCAGTCATGCTACATGCTCCATAACCTGGCCCTGGGGCAAGGCCACGTAAGTATATTGTACACAATGTTTATGAATGTGTATGTGAACAAGTTGCATGACTAGAATAAGATTAAGGGAAATGTCTGTACATTACACAGGGGAATGAGCTCTATCCGGGGAAAATGTTGCATTCTATATACAGGTTGAGTCTCCCATATCCAAAATGCTTGGGACCATGGGTATTTTGGATAACGGAATATTCCGTATTTTGGAATATTTGCATATCATAATGAAATATTTTGGAAAGGAGACCCCAATATACACACGGAATGCATTTATGTGTTATATACACCTTATACACACAGCCTGCAGGTCATTTTATACAATATTTTAAATAATTTTGTGACTCAAGCAAAGTTTGTGTACAGAAATTAAATTCATTTATGTTTCATATGCACCTTATACACACAGCCTGAAGGTCATTTTATACAATATTTTTAATAATTTGTGCCTTGGACAAAGTTTGTGCACATTGAACCATCAAAAATCAAAGGTTTCATTATATCAGTCATGCCATAATTATTCAGTATTTCGGAATATTCCATATTTCGGAATATTTGGATATGGGAGACTCAACTTGTATATAATTTTAGCAAAGAATGTCTGGTAACGTTTTTTAAAATACTCACAAACCCCCTTAAACTAAGTATTGTACAGAGAAGCTTATAAACAGACAAATTTTCACATTAGTCTCAGTTACTGGACTGTAACATGTATTTATTTACCTCTAACTATGGCTTTAAGCACATCAGCACGTGTGTGTAGACTGCAGCGGGGTGGTGTGGTAGGTGATGGACTTAGTGAAGTTGTACACACACTACTAATAGTGGAAGCTGATGTAGCCTTTATTAGGCCCCTCTGCCCTACTAACTCCCAGTGAAGGTTTATAAGTGCCTCGGTCTGTGAACAAATAGCCTGAGTGAGGTCAACTAGCCTTAAATCAATATTGTTAGCCATTCTAATTTGTGCTCCTTCCACCATTCTGTTAGCATTAGCTATTTTTTAAGCAGATGGTTTATTAAATCTATTTGCTGTGTTTGTTTCTCCATAAAGAAGACCTGCTTAGTTCAAAAACTATCAAGGGACAAAGCTATTTCCTCAACAGAAGGGGGACGTGGAGGTGTGGGTGTAGGCTCTGGTAATGTGTGCTCCAGTTGCTGGGTGTTGTTTTTAACCACTTGTGTATTTTCATCCACAACCATGGCAGGATCTACTGTGACTAATGTGATCTTGTGATCATCATCTTCTTGGTGCTGAAGCTAAGGAGTTGGTGGATGTGGACGTGAAGGACCTAAAAAAAGGTAATAATGATTATTAATTATATTTTTTATTAAATGTTTTAAAGGGGAGGGTGAAAGCTGGACAGTTATTTTACTCCTGCATTGTTTTCAGTTTGTATCCAGATGACATTTCTAATAGGTTTTGTGGATATACTGTAAATCTTAGTACACTATCCTCATTAATATCTGTCTGCTTTAGGGATATTTTGCTGTGGAATGGTAATGTACATACTAGTTTGTGGTGTTGCCTACATTTCTATTTTGGCGTATACTGTACCTGCAGCATGTTCTTCAACACGTGGAAGAAGCCTTCTTCCTCCCTGGAGCAGCTGCGGAACAATTCCAGACATTATTATTTGCCCCATTACATATATTGCAAAAAGATTTTGAGCAGAAAAAAAAATGACTTTACTAACTACACCATTTATAAATACTAAAGGTGCGTACATACACAACGATGTAAGTAATGAACGATTTTCGTTGAACGAGTTTCGTTCAGTTTTTCCCTTGAAAAAGTGAACGAAAATAATTTTACAAAGTAGTTGGCTTTACTTTACATAATAAACGATTTTCTGTGTGTTCAAAAAAAACTGTTGAAAATCGTTCAGGTGGCCAGTCTGACTGAACCACAAACTACAAACTACAATCGTGAACGCGCATGAACGATAATCGTTCATCGTTTATCGTTTTACACTGAACAATTTTTTAAACGATTGAACGATAACAATGTCGTTATAGTTAAATTGTTAAAAAAATCGTTGTGTGTGTACGCACCTTTAATAGTGAAACAAAACTAATGTCTGTGGTTTCTAACATAACAGTGCAATGGGCCTTTCTGTGCTAGCTTATCTCACAAACATATTATTTATGTGTTTTATTCTATTTTACCTGCTTACATTATTTATCGTAAAAACAACACATCCCTTCATGGCCAAACATTTAAACAAATGTACTCTGATCAATCTATGTCACAGCATACTTGTATGCGTTGTTCTACAGCAGCAGTTTATCTTAAGATGTGTACACACGGTCATGGGTGCAGAGAGGAGGTACAGTTTACCTGGGCCCGAGCTTGCTAGAGGGGCCCGGCGGAGCCTTGGTCCGGTGTTGCCCCCCCCTCCCTCATAGCAGCTCAGCACACAGCTTGTGCTGGGCTGCAGTGCAAGACTGCTTCGGGCTGCTGCAGCAGCCGGAGCAGTCTCCTATGGCTGTATCACACTGATCTCACCCCCCCTGCTTAGCGTGCCGCTACGCGGCACTGCAAAGTGATTTATTCTTTATTTTTTGTCAAGGGGGCATGGCCACGCCTCCCGTGATTAGGCCTCCTTTACCTGGGCCCGGATGGTCTCTCTACGGCCCTGCACACGGTACAACTGAAATGGATGATATGAACGATAACGATATCGATCATATTGTTATCGTTCATATCGTGCATTTTTCGGCCACCAACGACCTGCGATATGTGGACATGTATGGTCAATATCGATATCGACCATCACCCATGCATGCAGGCCAACCTGACCGATATTGACCTGGTTACTATAGGGACCGGCGATCGTTGATCGTGGGTCGTTATAGTCGTTGGTGGGTACATGGTGTGCTGGATGATCGATATCGATCATCCAGCACACCCAGGAGATCGAACAACGATATCGTTATGGTTGTCAATCGTCCCATGTGTACACACCATAACACTAATAGAGCAGCACTGACACCCAAGTTAATTATGCTAGTAAAAATATGTAATATGATAGCATTGTTATGTTACTCACCAATAGGGGCTGGGATTGGAAGTCTGTCTGTATACTCGATCTGAGTTCCGGGGAGGATCTCTGGTGTAATTATCTGTTTGAGCTCTTGTTTATAAGATGTATAGTGTATGGGGATGTGACGGCCACTACCGGTCTTGTGGGATTGCTTAACTTTATCCACCATTTTCCTCTTTAACACACGTTTATTATCATTAAAATGCTTTTTGATGTTTGAAACGTCACATCTGCAGCTACGGACAGAATTAACAGCTTTTGTGATGCCTACCCATATTTGTTTCTTTCTGGCCAGGGGCTACAGTGTGCGCGTTCTCCCAGGAGACAGGTGAACACTTGTACCATAGCATGTACCAGTGCTGAATTTTCTTCATATGTGAAGCGAATATTGTGTCCACAGTGCATCTTCCTGGGCAAAGGACCAGCAGACTCAGCCTCCTCCACCTCCTCCTCTTCATCCTCCCCCTCATCTTCATTTTCCTCCTCCACCCGTGTGTCATCATCCTCCTCCTGCGTTTCCTGGTCAGACAAACCTTCCTCCTCCTGATGACTCTGCCTGACAAACACCTCTTCATCCTCCTCCTTGTCCAGCCTCTGCTGAGCTCCCCCAGCTCTCCTTCTTGCCATGCTGCCCCAATGTGCTTGCAGACCACACCTTAGGAAAACCTAAGAGGAGATTCAGATTATAATAAAGAAACAACAGTCAAACTGTAGAATTACAGGTAATAGTAAGACGTCCAGAGGGTCTCATGTTTTTATCACTTGTCTACAATGGCCATATATTATAATGAATAAAGTTCTCACTTACTAAGGAAAAAGCCAGGAGAAGAGAAAGCAGGAGCGAGTCTTTCTACACTTAAGATAAATGCAACAACTTTATGCTGTGAGTTAGATTGATCGTCTTATTAGTAAGGTCAACTCTCTGTGCAGATGTAGCAAAAATATCTCAAAATTTTCCATTTACTCCCTTTTACAATAAATAGCAGTATGGCAGGCACAAAGGCAGTATGGAGCCATTATCAGGGCAGTACCAATTATCCATGAACATCTCTGCTAATGTTTCTCCCAACTGCTAACAGCTTTTGCCTATTGCTGTTTTTCTTAGACATTTGCACTACTTTGCTTACCCTACTCCCCTTCCACTATGAGGAGCCACAGTCTTTATAATAGACAAGTAGTTTTGGACCCTAGTACGCCTGGGTCCTCTATGCCCCACTGTCCTTTACTTACACTGTATTTCTGTCCTGACTCCATCGCTGTAGCGGAAGCTAGGAGCATAACTAAGGTGGTTCAAGGGAGAAGGTATGTAAGGGGCAGTGTTTGATGGAGTTCAGGAGTTGGGAAATTTGAGATCATAGTTGGGAAAGTTTAAATGTTACATTTATGCCAAAACAAAATAAAAACAAAAGTAAACAAAGGGAGAATGTATGTGTATTCTCACCACCTGAATTCTGTAGAACTGTGGGACTGATTAAGAGATTTACGCCAATGTAATCGCAATTGCTAAAAAATGCTAATAATCTCCAAAAGTTACCCGAGCATAGGGCCTCCCACTGCTGCCTTCTCATATCCATCAAACGACATACAGCAGCATGAACATTAGGAACATTAACGCAGATCGGGCAGTCACGCAGCTTCTTAGTAAAGTCTGATCTGTCTCAAAAACTGCAGCTCTCTTGACACGTCGAGAGCTCTCATGCTGTGAAGGAGAATGCAATGGCTAATTCATGCACGCCCATGCCACCTACGTTCACCTAGCCACCCTTGTTACTTCCCCAAAACGCTGAGTACCTGTCACTCACTATGCCAGTGAATCCCCTGTGTGAGGGTAATCGCAGTTATGGGTTTCACGCATGCAAAATGGATAAAAACCACTCAATCTGCGTAATTATCTGCATTGAAAAAATCTCTGAATCAGGCCCTGTGTTTTTCTTTATATCACATTTGTTTTGAGTAATGCACTGATTGTTGTTTGTGGAGTATTCAGTAGAGGGCGCTGCAGGAGAATCAGATTGAAGGGTTACTTTCATTCTACTGGGTGCTCGGTCTCATTACTCTTATACTGTAGGTAAGTGAAACACATAAATAAGCTATAGAAACACTACATGCTGCACTTTAAGTTACTAAACAAAAAGGTTTTGCTGGCAAGGTTTATTTAAGCAACGAAAACAAGTAGTTTTACTCGATGTGTAAACTTGGTTAAAAAAAAGAAAAATTGTGTTATTGGTAAAATACTGAGATACTGTCTTATTGATTGAGTTTGATATGTTTAAATAAATTAATCAGTGCAATCGTTGCCCATAACACTTGCAGGGAGAGCGCAGACTGACTGCTGGTGCTCAGCGCACCCGCCTCCCTGGACCCTCCACAGCCCAGCAGCATGCCTGGGTTGGGGAGAGAGACTGCTGCCATTGAGAAGCTGCAGTCTCCTCTCTCCCAGCCCGATGTGCTACCAACCTGGGCCCCCACCTGGTCCCTTCAGCCAGTAAGGGCCTGGGTAATTAGGGCCTAATTAAGTATGGATCGCAACGTTGCATTCGCACGCCCCCTGCTGATGCGAAAATATGCTAGTGAATAAATGCGCACTGTCTCCACACCATATTATGAAGACGTCCAGCACTTCATAAAGTCGCCCCCTTACCTTCACTCACATACGTAATAATAATGTGCAAGATTGCAAAATCTTCGGTACAATCGAGAACCTTCGGACCAAGACGCAGAATAGTTGTTGACCTGACCCTCAAGCAGGAATGGCTAAAGTTCCTGTACGCTGTGAGTACTCAGGCTGGGTATGGGTTCGCTGCGGATAATTTAAGCACACCCCTGCACCCCTGCACTGACATGCCTGCGTTCGCACGACCACCCCCCGTCACCACCTACAAGCGGCACTTCCTGTCAATCACTGAGTACTGGGTCTGTGTACTACCTGCAATCACATTTCTGATCACAGTGCCTAGTTTGCATGCGCAGAATGCAATCATTGGCTGGCTGTGTGCGAACGCAGCCTTGCGATCTAAGCTGAATCAGGCCCTTAGTACTTGCTCCCCCCCTTTGAATGCCCCTGGGTGTCACACATATGAGCAATTTGTTCTCAGCATCAGTGGAGGTGATTCAGAGGTGGATGCAGGGAAGCCATTGGGCACAAGTGGCTGATGGTTTTCCTCTGCACAACATGTGTCTGAGTCACACTGGGTATGCTTGCTCCGCCGCGAGACAGCTAATCCGAAAATCAGCTGTCTCCCCGAAGTTTGGACACACTAGTGCGCACACATGACCTAAAGGTCATGCAGGGGCGTACCTGTAATGGGTGCAGGGTGTGCTGTGCACATGGGCCCCTGGGTCCAGGGGGGCCCCGCACCACACACCCTGCTCCCATATTAGCTAAAACTTACCTCTACGAGGTCCCACATCAGGTGTCAGCGCTGCTCAAACCGCATGCGCCATTTCCCCAATGATCTGCGCATGTGCAGTGGACTCTGGGCACACTCTAGTGTGGCTGGCCAGCCGCGTCAGTTAGCTGCCGGCCGCCGAGGAGAGAGGAGGGGGCCCTGGACGGGGAATGCACATGGGCCACCTCCTCTCTTAAGATGCCCCTGAGGTCACACATGTGTACAAAAGATCCGGGGTC
This sequence comes from Taudactylus pleione, assembly GCA_031769625.1. Taxonomy (NCBI): domain Eukaryota; kingdom Metazoa; phylum Chordata; class Amphibia; order Anura; family Myobatrachidae; genus Taudactylus; species Taudactylus pleione. The sequence goes on along the minus strand of JAUIMM010000566.1, from coordinate 5,144,633 downwards.
CAGCGGAAGGAGCCAAACAGGGGTGGATTGATCCAAAAGGATCCCTCTTTGTAACCCAAGACACCTTCCCATAAGAAAGGAGCGGGTTGCGAGCCGTGAGGGGTGGCACTTGTCATCTGAAGATGACGAATGCTTCCACAGTCAAGCTCTGGAAATATTGTATTTTTGGAGCTTGATGAATTCTGTCTCCATACTAGTGTATTAGGACAGCGGGCCATTCCGGGAGAGAAAGGTAAGGAGGAGATATCTGTGATACTAGTGTATGGGGACAGCGGGCCATTCCAGGAGAGAAAGGTAAGCAGGAGATATCTGTGATACTAGTGTATGGGGACAGCGGGCCATTCCAGGAGAGAAAGGTAAGCAGGAGATATCTGTGATATCTGATATCTCCTGCTTTACCTTCTTAATGAATGGCCCAGACACTTCATTTCTACAAAAGCAGGTGAGAATGTTCATTTTCACCTGCTTTTGTAGAAATTAAGTGATGATGAATAGACCCCCAAACGTGTGTAGAATTCTAGCCACATAATTAACTGAATAAAAAGCTACCTATTTTTATTTTTTGTTTTTACTAATAAATACTATTTCAAGTAATGCTGTATGCAAACCATGGTTTTATAAATCTAACAGGTTGACAATAAATGAATATTGCTATTTAAGGGTAAGGGAGGAGCTTGCTGGCAAGATATCCATCCATCCGGTACTTATTAATTGGCATGCTTCTACTTCATGTAACAGGAAGAAGGCAGCAGACAGAGGAAATAGTTACTAATAGTTATTTGGGAATTTTTCCCTTGGAATCTACAAATGAGGATAAATTACATGCACACGCGACTAATGCTTATCCTGTGGTGTGTAGAAATACTGTCTCACCAAACGTTATCACAATATCACATAACACGTTGTAGGATAAGTATTTACATAGCCAGCTTATAGCCTACTAAGACTCATCTCTCTGTGTGGAGTTGTGTCTGCAAAATATACAGAAGCGACATCAAAATCCACTTGAAGCGGTGAATGATACTGTAGCTAAAGCTACAGAACCAGCCAGCAGTTGTTTTGTACTGTCCCCAGGTTCATCTATGTACACAGTGCAGAATGAGAACAATGTGTGATTGAATATGTGAAACAGCTGTTGACTGAGCTTATTTAAATGCTCTACATGGTTGGCCGCATGTAGGGGCACAAGCAGGATTTCAAGAGGGAGGTTTACAAATGCTTGATTTTAAAGCAAGTGTGGCCAGTCCATTCAGAGGGCGTAAGGCCTAATTCAGTGTGGACCACTATTGCAATCGCAGCTCTGTAATCGTTAATGATAATGATTGCCATCGCAGCCAAACATAAGGACACCCACTTTACTTTACACACATCCGCTAGTCTGCATTATTGCCACAGTTGTGCCAAACCGCCAGTCTCGACGCGCCAGGCTACTCAGCCGCGCCAAGCGTCTTATTCACTCAAAATGTGTGTCTAAAGGGGAATATCCACGATTTTTTTGAACGATAACGATCGTTTGATCATTCAATCGTTTGCAAATCGTTTGCAAAAGTGTCTAAAACGACCAGCGATGCGCGTGCCTGCTAGTCATTTAGACATCTATGATCTCTCCAACATGCTGGTCAACCTGACGATATCGTCAGGCTCAGCATGTTTCCAGATGATTGATGACCCTGCACTGAATGTCTGCTCATTCAGTGCAGGCTCATCACATAACTGACAAACGACTGCACGATTACAATGTCGTAATCGTGCAGTCGTTTTCAGATCTGGTAGTGGGTACCCCCCTTTAGGGTACCCATCCACTAGCAGACCTCAAAACGACTGCATGATTACGACATTGTAATCATGCAGTGGTTTGTCAGTCTTTTATGTGCTTACACTGAACGAGCAGTCATTCAGTGTAGGCACATCAATCATCTACGAACATGTTGAACCTGACGATATCGTCAGGTTGTCCAGCATCTTTGCCCTGATGATAGATGTCTAAACAACCAGCGGGAGCGCGCATCGCTGGTCGTTTTAGCCATTTTTTAAACAATCTGCAAACGATTTTCAAACGATTATCAAACGATCGAATGATAACGATATCGTTATCGTTCAATCGCTCAATTTAATCGCCTAGTGGATGGGCACCTTTATTCACACTATAAAAGAACTTGATGCGACAAGTCTACTTTGCTATATCGCACTGATCAATTTAATGTGCAACATTTGTACATTTGTGTGCGAATGAGTCTGATTCTGTGTACAAAGTGCTACAATGCAGCGGCCGCTGCTTTTTCTCATGCCAGGTTCCTTTGTGCTTTATCTGCTGCTTTGTCCATGTTTGAATTACTTCCCGTCCAGTTAAAGTCACAGCCCAGGCTCACTAGTATAGATAGAGTGGTAATTTGCTGCGTCTGCGGTGCGAGATGCAAATTTAAAGAAAATGTAACTACGCTTACACCGCTCGTTATGGCTCAGTTGCACCAGGCGTCTCGTGCCATATGGCGTATTGTGGCTTGGTGTATGAAGACACATCTCCACATTGAATAGAGCTGTGGACCCCACGTTGTACCATATAAATAAAGGATAATAATAATAATAATATAAAAAGAATATCCACACCTGAAAAAATATAGGTATCGACCCCTTCCTATCAATTGTTGATAATGTACAAAACAATTGCGTGTAACAACCATCATTTGTTACTCAGATGGTGTTCCCTGGAATACTTATCAAAGCTTGAAGAGAGATTAAGTGGAGAGAGATTAAGTACTAAAAAATCTGCTTCTAACTTACATTTTACGCGCTATGGTTGGTTGAAAAATGACGGTAAGGTGCTCATTGGTTGGTACTTTATCTCTTTTTGGGCTCTATTTATTAACAGTATTTTTACTAAAATAAAGTGAAAAGGGTGTTTTCACACCCTTTTAACATTATTTTAGTTTCACCTACAGTTACTATAGGGCAATTGGGAGTAGAATTCGTCAAATTCTACTCCAATCCCTAAGTATCACTTATTTTTAGTAATCAGATCGCATTTCCCATAATTGTAATGGGAAATGTGATCCAACCAGAGTTACTAAAAATAAATTGTGAAAAAATACCGGGGAAAGCCCTGTGATAATAACGCCACCTGGAGGTTACCAGGCTCCTACTCTGCTCTAAAAGGCAGAGCAGAGCCGGGAGCCAGCCCCAGTGATCAGCTGTGTGGTCTAAACAGACCGCAAGCTGATACACTGCAAAAAAATAAAAAATAAATAGTAAACAAAAAAATTCACTTAGCTGACTCCATGGACCGATGGTCGGGGCTCCGGTGATGACTGCCCTCCGGTCAGCTGGTCTCCCATGCTACACTGCAGCCCGGTCATCAGCTGACCGGGTAATGGTGCAGGATGGGAGATCAGCTGACCGGAGGACATGGAAGACATCACCGGAGGCCGGATCATGCAGGTAAGTGTAATTAAGGGAAGGGGGGGTCACGGAGGGGGGCGTCGCAGGGGTCCATGATAGGGGGGGCGGGGCTTAACGCTGGGAGGAGGCTTAGCGCAGGGGGGGGAGTAGCAGCGGAGGATGGTTGGCGCATGCGCGGGGCACTGGTCACGGTATTTTTTGGCGAAAATACCGTGACTAGTGTGCGGAGGGGATTCGCAGGGGCAGAGCTTTCTCGCAAGCTCTTTCCCTGCAAGGGATTTGTAGTAAATCCCTGTGATATTGCCTGAATTCGCAATGCGAATTCAGACGGTAATATCACACTACAATCTGCATTACTAATGCGGATTGTAGTAAATAGAGCCCTTTATCTCTCACAATTTTATCTCTCTCCATATGAAGAGGATACATATGTGAAACAAATAAGCTTGTATGCAGCACTTTGAGGTTATGTTTTTAGCCTCGCAGACGCAAGCATTTAAATCTCATACAAAACATGTTGTACATCATTTCTGCAGTGTTACACAGCTAAATACCAGAATAGCCAGAGAGGGGGTCTTGTTGTGCTACTATATAAAAATGGATGTAAAATTCACACTTGCACACAATAAAATGTGCAGAGTCTCTGCATTGTATCTTGATTTATATGTATCCCAGCATGTCTACTGCTTATTTAAGCCACTGTGCTGAGCATATCCTAGATGAAAATTCAATTGCATTCATTTGAATGTTCATTATGTTAATGTATTACTCGCTTGCAGAGTAAACCTATTGTGAATTTACATCACAATGATAAATCCAGAAGGTGTTCCAAATTAGGAAAAGGTGAAATGAAATGTGCCAGTTAAATATTGCAAAAAGAAGAGAAAAGCTTTTCCAATTAATTTGTACATGAGATCGCATTTGGTAATCAGGTATCATCTCAATCAGTTCTGCAATATTTGTGCAATCAATGTGCTGTGTGAAGTTTTCTTTTGTCCTAAAATGCTGGAGCACAGATCTGTAAAAACGTTATGATGGATAATAGAACCTTTCAATCCTATCCGTGATTTCCCACCTATCAACGGAATCAGACAATCACGGAGCAAGACATTAGAGACCAGAGCATTCATACACTAATAACAAGTTACAATCTGATGCCCTTCAATGTTATTACATTTTGAAAGCATTTTCAGTGGGACCTTTTCAAATACTGTAACTGGGTGTTTTTCTATCAAACGTGCAGTGAGGATCTTTAGAGAAGAGAAGAGATGGTTATACATTTACACTGCTAAGGAAGATACATTCTTTTGAACTCTGGGTTATTTTACAGTAATTGAAAGTGACAAGCTGTGAATTTATATATTCCTCTATAAATGCATACCATGAATTTACGGTTTGGTACGGAATGCTGGCACTCAGGATCCCACTGTTCAGAATCCCGATGTCGGCATCCCGACAGTGTTAGCATACGGACACCTGTTGGTGAGTATCCTAACCCTACTCCTAAACCTGACCCTCCCCTACCCTAACCTAACTTCAGCCCCTAGTTCCTAACCCTAACCCTTCCCCCCTAGTACCTAACCCTATCCCCTAACCCTCTGCTTAACCCCACTACTTACTAACGGGATGCTGGCGGTTGGGATGCTGGCACCAGGATTCTGATTGGTGTCGGGATTCAGGTGCCGCCATTATGAGTGCCAGCATCCTGACTATACATCCCAAATGTACTATTGCTTTCACCCAGTGATGTAAGTAAGGGAACAGACTGGGAGAAAGTACTTTATCTGTAAAATATGATTTGCCTGAATAAAATTGTCTAAACTACTGTATGGAAAGTCAACAGAATTCTGGGTATTGGCCTAGTATAGTTGAAGTATAATTCTGAGATTCTCTATAAAGGGTGTATTGATAAATTGAAAACAGATAAATTGAAAGTTGAGATAGGGCAATGATCTGCAGATCGTTCACAATGCACAGTAAATAATTTGAAAAAGCCCCCCTCCCCTCTAAATAGGGGCGAAACGTGTCAGTGGCTTCCGGATTTTTGGCACCTTCGATTTGGGATATTGGGGCTGATTCAGCAAGGATCGCTATTGTGATCATGGTAGCAATGGAGCAAGCTGTTCTGCTGCGAAAGTATGCTAATAATTAACATAACAGAACTCACTTGTAAATTGCTAACTTTCCTGCATGCAGTGAGAGCTCAAACTGCGTATGCCATCGCAGTGGCTCATTTTTGCACACCCTGAAATGGCATTGAAATACACTGGCACGCCTGCATTTTGTCGACCACCCCCGTCACCGCCCACAAATGGCACTTGCTGTCAATCACTCTGCGATGGGTCTGCGTAACACTGTGATTGCAGTCCTGATCTCAGTGGCCGGTTCGCGACTGGGTAAATATTCTGGAGGACTACCAGTTTGTGCATTCTCTTTTTCATTCTGCAGCAAGTGTGGCTAAAACTCTCTTTCAAGTGGAAACACTTACTATAAAGTGTGTTAAATTAACATAAAGTCGATGAACACTGACATAAGTGATCAATCAAAGATGCTAAATTGAATTCACAAAGTAATAGTGCATTATCACTAACTGGTTGAAAATTGAACTGAGTTATCATGTATATCCCAAATATTGACTTTTTATTTGTTACATTTTTATACAGATGTGTTTGAATATTTTTTATAGATGTTTAATGTATGGTATTTAATTGAACCGTATATAATTAAAAGTATCTATCCTTTTAAAATATTATTGGAACTGAATCCCAACTGTTTTATTTTCTGCCAATTTACAATAATTTTGGTCAAGCAATTTTCTTATTTTTCTAATTGGTTATTAGTCTGTATTTTGTTGAGACGTCACAAGTTCGACACAAAGTCTCTGCAGCTGCATTTGTTACATGTATTAATTAGAGGTATTAATAACACTGTGACTTTTTTCTTTTATTAGCGCTGAAGTCATTCTTTAGTAAATAAATTTATAACCTGAAAATAATCAGTAACAAGTAATAGTTCTGAATGGTGCAGATGTATACGCAGATATACATAATTTATCCCTCAGCATGGAACCGGGAGAGGAAGATGCTGAAATATGGAGTGCGCTACCTCCATGAATGCTCCTTACTTGAAGCATTCTACCTTACCAGGATGGCCGCCGCTTGGTCTTCTGCATATCATCGCCAAATAGCAGACATATATCAACAGGTTATGAGCCCAGGTACACAAATGCCAGGCATCTAAATGCCAGAAGACGTGTCAGCACAGCATGTCAGCACAGCATGTCAGTGCAATCAGTGAGACTGTACCGCATATACACAGGAGCTGCATCCATGATGGGATTCATTAAGCTGAAAGATTCTGAAAATTACACCACATGGAAATTTGCAACAGAAATTCAACTAAAGCGTGAAAGGTTGTGTACAATCCACACCCAGATAATATAGAAAGAGCCATGGGAACAAAAGGCTTAAGTGTAGAACAGCATGTTTATTCTAATATCCATGGGAAAATGTCAGCTAAAGACATGTGGATAGCCCTGCAGATAGTGTATGAGGATGGGGGTCTGATGAGAAGATTTAATAACTGACACGTTTCACCGCTTTTACTGGCAGGTTTCTCGAAGGCATTTGCATCAGTGTAAGCTGCCATTAGGAGCAGTGAAACACGTCAGATGACCGACCCTGTCAGCAGCACTTGCACTATAAGGAGTAATGTGGAACACATTTTCAACCGTGCCTACTTTCTTATCTGGAAATACAACACCAGCAAATATGTCCAAAGGGGAGCCATCCACAGTGTTTTGATTTTCATTGCTAAACCAGAACCCCAAAACTATACTTATGAGAACTGGTAACAAATGACCTTATGCTGGATAACTGTTAAACATTTAAAGGGCCATACACCATTTTTTATCATTTAACAGGACAACTTGAGGATAAAGAACTTATTTCCACAGTATTTCTGACTTTATCTGCTATTATCCTGTATATGGCCTGTGTATCCTGCATATACCTGCACAGCTACCTTCACACATCACTGTCTGGTGCTCTGTATGTTCCACTCAAGCTCCGCTCCATCCAGATAACAAGTCTGTGAGTACGACTGTACAAGCACTTCTTTTATACTTCTATAAACCCTGACACCTGTTTAAGCACCTGGAATGTTTAGTGTATCTGGAATTCTGCAGTTGTGGCAATTTAACTCTGCATACCACTGCCAAATAGCACACACATATCAACACTTACAGTATCCAGCGAGTATTACTCATACAGAAGCAGGAGGGAAACCACACAACAAATATGTCTATCACATGATTGTACTTTAATTAGATTGAAAGAATGTGATGGATGGCGCAGGGAGGCACTACAGGCACCATGGAACCATTCTACACCGGGTGTGGTATATAAAGTAAAAATTCAGAATGTTGACATGTTCTGAATCTCGACATTCAGGATGTCAAAGGCACAGAATGTCAACATGACAAATGTCGATATTTACAATGTGGACAGCCTGCATGTCAACAATGCATTTTTGCATTGAGTTTTCATCTAACCCTAACCTTAACACTAACCGCAGTCTAGCCCTAATCCTAATGGCAGCCTAACCCCAACCCTAATCTAACCCTAGCCCTAATCTAACTATAGCTCTAAGCCTAAAATTGGCTGTTGACATTCTGGTGTCGACATTCTGAATGACGACTTTATACTCTGGGTGGGTAGTGGGTACTGTTCGCCTAGGCCCGGACTTGTTGGAGGTGTAAAATTAGGAGCATAAAGTGACAATATACTGTGCACTGTATGCTTGTGAGCTCATGGCTTAACTAAGGTTTTTTATGCATACTCATCAGAGTACGAAAAGCGCACAAGGTCCATTTTTTTCCATTCTTTTTATGATTTGATTTCAACACTATCTAACACACTGAATGGAAAAGGATAAGAAAGCAACATGACATACTGGAAACAGGGCAACACAATATACTTTAAACACGGAGAAGAGGAGAAGAGAAGAGAAGAGTGCCATACAAAAGATACAGTACATTTTATTTCACAGCATTTTTCAATCAATTGCCTATTACCTATATGCTAAGTACTGTAATGTGCAATAGGTGGAATAGCACCTTACGGAAGTATACTATATCAATGTTGAGTGGTAGAACTTTGGTAATTAGCTACAAATATAATAACCAAGAAATGAAAATATTGTCTTGCAATTTCTTACTTTAAAATAAATCATGTAAATGGGACTTAAATGAGTTAGCAATAAAATATTCAACGCACCAGGTCCATGCAGTTTTAAAATGGAGTAGTCTTATTAAAATTTTATTTTCAATTTTTGTTACTGTCATTCTCTAAGTGTTATGATACCCACTGATAAATTGTTCCACTCTATCCAAATCGCTGTAATCCCTGACACAATTCATTTAAATTAGTGCAAAGGTTTTCAGTTTCTCTGGTATGAACTTCTGTCAGAAGATTGTCAGATATGTTTTGTGACCCTGCTTTCATTAAGGAAAGCAATATTAGGGCTATGTAAGGACAATTCAGCAACTAGACAGAACAATGATTAAGTAAGTTTTAGGTCATATGAATTTGTTTAAATTAGTTTAATACAAACAAGTTCATCAGGTTGTTCCCAATTTGCAGGGTCGGCTCAAGGCATGTTCAAGCAGTGCATCCATGCAGGGCAGCAAAACTTTGGGATGCACCACATGATGCACTGAGTCAGTGAAACCCAGAGGCAGCCCAATTCACCCAACAGTGTGGTCATATGGACAGAGGCAAATTGTCTGCCCATCTCAGATAATTATGTTCCGTGACAACGGCCAATGTGTCTGTGGACCTTATTCAGAGTCGTTCGCAAGCGCCGATGCATTCGTAACCGACTCGATGGTTAGTCCTGCACACGCGCAGCGGCCGCATTGCACGTGCGCAAGCCCTGGAGCGACAGAGAAACTCTATTGCTCCGGAGCTCGCTACCAAAGGGGCTGCTGTCGATGTTGATCGACAACTCGCCCCGTTTGGTAGGTGGGCCGGGGGGGTGATTTCCAAAACGGTAGGCGTTCCTTAATGAACGCCTACCGTTTTGTGGGCGGCCGCACTGACATCATGAGTGATGTCAGTGGGGAGCTTCCTGCTCCATCAGAGTAGAAAGCTCCCTGAGGCTTACGAGTGCCCAGACCCAACCTTAGGGTCTGGTCGTAAGCCCCGATGGTCGCGATGGTGATCACTATCGCGACCA